>JANAVB010045017.1:5299054-5639054 GCA_029216955.1 Iris pallida
GAGTCTACCTGGGAGTAGTATGGGTTGTGTATAGACATAGAGAACTTGTGATATTGGATGGTGTTCCCAGGAAATGCGGATGTTAGTTAGTTCCTGAGTTAGTGCATGTTTGGACTCATAGTCCTATTTTTACAAATATGAGTGAAATGTCTGGAAGTAGCTGCTTAGCATGTGATATGATATATAGAATTTTTATCAAGTTATATAATATTGGACCTGCTGGAATTATTATTAGTAAAAGGATTATGGTAAGTTTCAACAAGTAAATTGTTAAAATGATTAAACTCTTGCTAAGTTGAGCATTATCGAAATTAGTTAAAGAAATAATATATTTTTATTCTTGGGCTAATTAAAGAAAGAGTAAGGCTGAGCATAGTATTATATAGGAAGGTTAGTCAATTAATATTGTATTAGATATTAATCAACTTGTAAACCATTATTAAATACAGGAGGACATCTAGTCCCGATCTTCACCCGTACTTTCCTGGAGCAAGGCAAGTACATTCTATGGTCTTGTATATTTCATTATATCATGTGCTTCCTTGATTGACACACTGCGACACGACATGTTTTTCTGGTGCTCATGTTCCTTGTTCTTATTACTTGTACCTGGGGTAGGGAAATATACTATTTATATGACCAAACCCAAGAAACAACTCAGGTGTGTTTAGCTTAGACCCCGCATCGTGCACGCGGGTCCTAAGCCCTATTTTTACAAATATGAGTGAAATGTCTGGAAGTAGCTGCTTAGCATGTGATATGATATATAGAATTTTTATCAAGTTATATAATATTGGACCTGCTGGAATTATTATTAGTAAAAGGATTATGGTAAGTTTCAACAAGTAAATTGTTAAAATGATTAAACTCTTGCTAAGTTGAGCATTATCGAAATTAGTTAAAGAAATAATATATTTTTATTCTTGGGCTAATTAAAGAAAGAGTAAGGCTGAGCATAGTATTATATAGGAAGGTTAGTCAATTAATATTGTATTAGATATTAATCAACTTGTAAACCATTATTAAATACAGGAGGACATCTAGCCCCGATCTTCACCCGTACTTTCCTGGAGCAAGGCAAGTACATTCTATGGTCTTGTATATTTCATTATATCATGTGCTTCCTTGATTGACACACTGCGACACGACATGTTTTTCTGGTGCTCATGTTCCTTGTTCTTATTACTTGTACCTGGGGTGGGGAAATATACTATTTATATGACCAAACCCAAGAAACAACTCAGGTGTGTTTAGCTTAGACCCCGCATCGTGCACGCGGGTCCTAAGCCGTACCATTCATGTGCTTACCCCTAGCCGGTCACATACTTAGTTATATTTCAAATATTGTACACACATGTTCAGGAGATATATCATGTACATTAGTTCCTGTGATTCCTGAGATACCATGTTCTTTCATGTTCTTACACACCATGTTCTTTCATGTTCTTACATACCATGTTCTTTCATGTACTTATACACCATGTTCTTTCTTGTGCTTTACATACCATGTTCCCTTGTACTTTCATATTATGATGTCTTGTTCATTACCTAGAACTGTACTTTGCTCCGTTCCTAACTGGATAAGTTGCAGGTATGCTTGCAGGATATCGTTCTACCTTATGGGCCAGAGCCCAGGATCTTAGCTGAGCAGGATGGATCATGACTTAGCTTGAGGTTTCAGGTTTAGACTGTTAGCTTTACTCTTAGATATTGATTTAGAATTCATAGTACATTTCACTCTTGATGACTCGTACATTTATATACATAGAATTGTGGATTATGGTGATCATTCTGGGATACGTTTTTGGATGCTGTGATTATATACATTTATGATTATCTGGTTAGATTTCCCTAGTTCGGTACAGCTTACATCGTCGTGTCTAACGACGAAGGCTGGGCGTGTCCGACTCGTGTCTGATTATTCGGGAGCGGGTCGTGACATATTTTTAGTGGTGGCCCATGCAGGTCTATCTTAATAGTACCTAGGTATTAGAGTACTATTGGGGGACTTGATTTAAACTAGGGAAACTTGAATCATAGCATAGGAAATCGGGTACATCGGGTATATTGATATTCTATAAATACTTGTTGTATTTAGGTCTAGGGTATTTTAACAGTTTTTTGTTTTTCAGATAGTTCAAAAGCATGCGACACCGGAACAGTCAATCCACCTGCACTTGAGGGTTACAAGCTCCCACTATCTTCTATCATTCTACTATCCCCATGGGTAGTACGCAGTTGACGGAGATGTTTGAAGAGTTCCTTGACAACCAGAGGGAGCATGCCATCCTTTTCCAAGCCAGAGTTGTAGATGCACTTTTCAAGATTGGAAGGACTTCTGATTTTCAGACTCCCAGACCGTTGGACTTCCCCGACACCGAGCGCACATCTTACACCGATGAACAGATCGAGAACCTAGAGCAGCCACTGAAGATCACCAAAGTCTTTGAGGATCCGACTCCTCTGAAGATTGATGTCACCAACCAGGAGACCCAGCTCGTAACACATACAACAAGATGGGAAGCTGAAGTCCAGGAGAGACATGAAAACTTATGACGGGGATGACAACTACTGTGGATCCACAAAGCGTCATCAGACTCAGACAGTGTTTCTTCAATCGCATCATCAGATTCAGACAATGACCAATTGTGCTTTCTTCCGCCATCCAGGACATCGCTTCGAGGAGTGCCGTAAAAGACGGAGGCTATGCTTGTTCTACGGATCGTCTGCCCATCAAGTCAAAGATTGTCCGGAGATCGTTGATCGCACTACCCAAGAACAAGCACGAGGAGCATTGGACTACAGAAGAAGGACTCGCCTCTCCAAATTCAGCAATCACGTGGAGCACTACCGCATGGACCAGTCTACGTCAGGACAGTTGAAGAAGATTGAAGAGATTTCAATCCCGGAGGAATATTGAAGATAGACTGAAGACAGAAGATTTCTTTTACATGGTTGGGAAAACCATGTATCTTGATTAGCAATCCAGTTTTCCTTAAAATTCTTTTAGCATCTAGACCATTTCTTTGAGCTTTTTGTTTTCTATTTTGGAACCTTGGTGGATATTCGAAACTTACTTTGAGATATTGTTTCCTATTCGGTAAACTCGTTTCCGATCCACAATTCGATAATTATTTGAAATCCGCTACTCGATACTGTTTGCCTATTTCCTTTGATAATTTCGATTTTCTATTCGAGAGTTGTTGTTCACTACTCATTTCGACCTTGTCTCCTATCCAAGAATTTGCTTGTTTTCCGGGATACTTGTTCCTACTCGTTATTGATATTCTGCTCACTAATCCAACTTGTACTAATCAAGATTTATTCCTACTTGAAATATCATTCTGAAATCGTGTTTGAACCTTCGCTTCTATTGATGCTTATTTGAGATTCTATTTCTTATTTTGACTTTATTTCGGATTCGCTCTCTATTTACGATTTTGTTACTATTGAGATTCGCCTGTTTCATATTTACGATCCTATACCTTGTTTCCTATTGAAACATGTTTTCTAGTTACTATTCAAAATCTTGATTCCTCGTTGAGATTTTCTATTCGAGATTTTGTTCCTTATTCACGACTTTGTTGATACTTGATTTTCTATTTTTCCACTGTGTACCTTATTGGAGATTTCGTTTTCTATTCAAGTTTTTACTCAAGATTTTATGTTATTCGAGATTTTATTGAAACTTGTTTCCAGTACGGGATTTATTTCTTATTTTGAAACTTGTCTCCTGTCTAATACCTTGTCTCAGTTCATCCTTCGAGACTCTGTTATCCTTTTGGGATAATGTCCCATATATGGAATCTTATTACCATTCCAGATATCAGTTGAAATTCTGTTATAATTTGAAGCTTCGCTCCCTGTCTGAAATTTTAAATCTCTCTGGTTGCCCTTTTGTACTCACTGATTGGATCCCTTGTCGTCTCTTAGAACCTAATAAACCCTTGTATTCTAATAGTCAGATAACCTTACCATTTTCTTGACTTGGACTATTGAAACTCATTTTGATTCCTTAAAATTTTCTATGGATAAAGTTCAAAGACTATTCGATGATCTACTAGAGCGTGGCAGTTGTTCACTGCAGCCATCATCTGGATTATGGAGACTGAGGATTCACTGCAGCCAGCTGTACACTGGCGAGGCATGAACTCCAAGTTGAAGTGATTTCAGACATTCATAGGTTTTCGGGTATTATTGAGACTTTGTCCTAAACTCTTCATATTTAGATCTCTTGAGTTGCTTCGTCGATAATTGTTTGAAAATGAATAAAGTTGATATGTTATTCAGTAACATATTGTTATTTAAGTCATGGAACCGAAAGTTCACTGCAGCCAGATGTACACTGGTGGGGCAGGGATTCTAAGTAAAGTGACTTCAAATATCTATATGTTCTTGTATATCATGGAGACTGTATTCCCTTTTCATATGATTATTGGTTTTCGAGAATCGTAAATCCTTGCACATTTATCCTGATTTGATATTGTACCTCCTGAATATATTTCGTACGTTTCCTAAATCAACCCTTGCTAATTTCCCTTCTAACATTTTATCATTAGATCATTGATTTCCTCAAATTATACATTGCCAAATTTTAATTCCATACTTCGTTCATGTCTTGTCTAAACTTCAATCTTAAATCATGTCTATCTGACCATGATTTTCCTATCTTGTCTTTGTCCACTGGTGTTAAACTATCGATTTTTGATCGTACTTAATAGTTGTGTCTTCATGATTTTGCACCTCTAAGTTGTAATTGAAACTTCATTCCATCTCGTGCCTATTTGATTTTTGATCACTGTTAGATCGTGTTATTTCAACTTCTTGTGTGTAATTATCATATTTGATCTTAAAGGCTCAAGACTTCTCAGAGTTGCACATGATCGGCAGAAGCACTGGGCGGACAGCAGCAGACGGCCACTGGAGTTCGCGGTTGGAGATAGAGTATTCCTGAAGATCTCACCGACTAGAGGCGTCATTCGTTTCGGCAGGGGCGGGAAGCTCAGTCCGAGGTACATCGGACCTTTCGACGTGACGGCACGGATTGGCGAGGTGGCATACCGACTAGCGCTTCCAGCTAGCTTGGAGGGAGTGTACGACGTTTTCCACGTGTCCCAGCTTCGACGCTACATACCAGATCCGAGCCATGGACTATTCAGAGTTAGAGGTGGGTCCGAGCTTGACTTACGAGGAGCAGCCAGTGGAGATCCTTGATCGTAGGGAGAAGCGTTTGCGGAACCAGACTATTCCACTTGTCAGCGTCATGTGGAGACACCACTCTCCGGGAGGGTCCACATGGGAGCACGAGGACGAGATGCGGGAGCGTTATCCCAGTTTGTTTGTTTGAGTGTACTTTGATATTGAGAATTTTAAATACAATAAATAAATTGTGTTGAACCTTCTTGAGATTTACTTTGAAATTGTTTTCTTGTCTCTCGAATTTCGAGGACGAAATTATTTTAAGGGGGGAGATTTGTAACTCCACCTCCCTGTTTTGGGAAATAAATTTGATTTTTTATATTGATGGTTAATTTACAAATAATAAGTTTTTGGTTTTAAAATGGTGATTTATATTTTGGCGGGATAAATTAGGAGCAATTTCAAATTTTAAAAAAGTTGTTACAACCAACTTGTGGTCCCCTCATTTTTTCTAAAAAGTTTTTAACTGATTTTTAGCATTTCTGTAATATTCGAAAAGGGGAGGGGGGTTAATGTAAAATTTTCTGGGCGGAGGGACTTACTGGGAAATTTTCTAGGCGGTGGGTGTTTTCTGCAAATGTTCACAAATATTTCTTTTTAATCCAAATCTGGAGAGAGAGAGAGTCATTGTTATATTTTTCCATTCTGTTCTTCTCGTCTTCCCCAAATTCTCCTTGAGCCAGCCCTAATTTGACGAGCGGCGACTTCGGCGGTGACGAGCGGTGACGAGCGGCGACTTTGGCGGTGACGACCACGACGGCTAGAGCGACGATTTCCTCCGGCGCTTAGGCTCTCCGACCAGATCTCGGCGAAGCGTCCAGCTTCGGCACCCATTCGTTGGCGGTGATTTGTTCTTCTCCGGCTAGCAAGGGCAGCGTGCGTCCCCTCTCAGCGATGGGTCCTGTCAGCACGACGTCGGGACCATTCCTCTGGTGTTCCTTCTTCGACGATCTCTCAAATTGTCGCGTGTCCGTGTCCTCTCCGATCTAGGAGCCATTTCTCGGTGAGTCGATCTACTTTATCGTTTGGTCTCGAATGATCGTGTGGTTGTTCACTCTATTGATTCTTCCAAATTTTCCTTGTGTTGAATTCCTCAGTAGGAACCTTGCCGAGTTTGCGCGATCGATCAGATCTCATTGTTTGGAATAATCGATCGTATTGAGGTAGGTTCTGACCCAATTTCTTCTTCGAAATTGATCTTTTGTTTTCGTTTTGATCAATTGCTATTGCGATCTAGGAAAGACAATTGTTCGACATTGATCGATTGGACTGATTCTCTCCTTGAAGATCCGGTTACGCTCAGTTCTTTGCCAGGGATCAATCGCAGTAGGTAATTCCTTCATCTTCTGATCCAAATTCCTTGTGCAGACATGTCTAGTCGTTCGATTTTAATCCCAAATTGTATTCATCTATTTCATGTGTCGTGTTCGTGGTTGGGTGGTATGGATTTTGTGTTCGAGTTTGGGGTGCGTATCCGAGGCTGTAGCTCGTGTCCGGTTGCAGTCCCTGTTGGCTTGTGTCGGCTATAATTCGTGTCCGGCCTGTTCGTGTTCCTTACAGCTGGTGCTAAGAGTTAGCTGTGTCCGAGTATAGTTTGGGTGCAGTGGATTACAGTATGCATGCGATGGGAAATGCTGCTTAAACAATGAAGTTCATTTGTGTTTCCAATTGATTTTCCAAATCTGATTATTCTTTGATTATGTATATATTTCTCATTCAAAATGGCTGTATTAATTTTGGAATGTCATGTTGGGATGTGTTCTTTCAATCAAATAAACTGCAGCAGTGCAAGCTCGTGTTGAGTCTACCTGGGAGTAGTATGGGTTGTGTATAGACATAGAGAACTAGTGATATTGGATGTTGTTCCCAGGAAATGCGGATGTTAGTTAGTTCTTGAGTTAGTGCATGTTTGGACTCATAGTCCTATTTTTACAAATATGAGTGAAATGTCTGGAAGTAGCTGCTTAGCATGTGATATGATATATAGAATTTTTATCAAGTTATATAATGTTGGACCTGCTGGAATTATTATTAGTAAAAGGATTATGGTAAGTTTCAACAAGTAAATTGTTATAATGATTAAACTCTTGCTAAGGTGAGCATTATCGGAATTAGTTAAAGAAATAATATATTTTTATTCTTGGGCTAATTAAAGAAAGAGTAAGGCTGAGCATAGTATTATATAGGAAGGTTAGTCAATTAATATTGTATTATATATTAATCAACGTGTAAACCATTATTAAATACAGGAGGATATCTAGCCCCGATCTTCATCCGTACTTTCCTGGAGCAAGGCAAGTACATTCTATGGTCTTGTACATTTCATTATATCATGTGCTTCCTTGATTGACACACTGCGACACGACATGTTTTTCTGGTGCTCATGTTCCTTGTTCTTATTACTTGTACCTGGGTGGGGAAATATACTATTTATGTGACCAAACCCAAGAAACAACTCAGGTGTGTTTAGCTTAGACCCCACATCGTGCACGCGGGTCCTAAGCCGTACCATTCATGTGCTTTCATGTGCTTCATGTGCTTTCATGTGCTTACCCCTAGCCGGTCACATACTTAGTTATATTTCAAATATTGTACACACATATTCAAGAGATATATCATGTACATTTGTTCCTGTGATTCCTGAGATACCATGTTCTTTCATGTTCTTACACACCATGTTCTTTCATGTTCTTACATACCATGTTCTTTCATGTACTTATACACCATGTTCTTTCTTGTACTTTACATACCATGTTTCCTTGTACTTTCATATCATGATGTCTTGTTCATTACCTAGAACTGTACTTTGCTCCGCTCCTGACTGGTTAAGTTGCAGGTATGCTTGCAGGATATCGTTCTACCTTATGGGCCAGAGCCAGGGATCTTAGCTGAGCAGGATGGGTCATGACTTAGCTTGAGGTTTCAGGTTTAGACTGTTAGCTTTACTCTTAGATATTGATTTAGAATTCATAATACATTTCACTCTTGATGACTCGTACATTTATATACATAGAATTGTGGATTATGGTGATCATTCTGGGATACGTTTTTAGATGCTGTGATTATATACATTTATGATTATCTGGTTAGATTTCCCTAGTTTTGTCACTCCCCAATCCTGGAATACGTATTTTAATACGTAAACCGATAAATTATATTTACCTTGAATTTATACGATATTTATTATGCAGTATTTCTTCATGCATTTTCCAAAAATATTCGACAAAATATTATTTCCTAATTTATTTTCTGCATTTGGGCCTACAGTTTTGGCTCATTTGGGTAACCTATTCTTGGTTCACCAATGGTTCATCTTGAACCCTTTGGTTCATCATGAACCCATGGGTCCAAGATCTTTATATATATAACCCATCTCATTCTCTCTCCTCTCATTTACTTTCTCTCATTTATTTCCTCCACCAACCAAGGCAAGTACCAACTTGCTCAAGAGATGGATCCATAATTTTGTCAATGATTTCTTACAAAACTATTTGCCAAAACATGTTCTTCTCCTCAATCTATACTAGTTTAGAACTTGGAAATTTCCATTTTGAAGCTTTGATTTTTGTAGATCTAAGTTTTAATCATTTTCGGATTTTGCATGGTTTGATCTACTTTAGTTGGATTTTATGGGTTTTTGATGGTTCCATGTGGAAGAGCATTCAGTTTCACCCAAGTTGGAACCTTGGAAATCTGGATTTAGAGTTCGGATGGCCAAGTTATGATGCTTTGAAGCTTGGGTTCAGCCATGGTGTTCTTGCTGTTTGGAGAAGACAGTGAGCAGTGTGCTCCTGTTTGAGCACGCTTCCTGTTGGAAGCGTGTCTCTCCTTGAGCCTGCGTGACTTTTCACGCAGCTCTCTCCTTGAGCCTGCGTGACTTTTCACGCAGCTCTCTCCTTGAGCCTGCGTGACTTTTCGCGCACGCTGCCTTGAGTGAGCCTGCGTGACTTTTCACGCACGCTGCCTTGAGTGAGCCCGCGTGACTTTTCACCCCTTGAGCGTGCGTGCTTTTGTGCGTACGCTTTTGATATTTTATCAGATATTATATGACCATTTTATATCCTTACGCCTTTTGTCCCGAGCATGATATGAGCATTAATGTGACCCCGGAGAACAAAGTGTTCCTACCTGATACATGTACCTGAATGTCCCAGTTCTTGTTCATGCTCGACAAATGACTCGTAACTCCACGTGGCGTATTTGCAATGATGCATTACACTAAGGAGGGTAGCACATGTTGACATACTGATTGACATGGATCCTCTTTGGGATACTCGTACTAAAGTACGACTTTAGGAGGATAATCATGCAGGCCACAGCGTGTGAGTCCAAGATTTCACCTAGGGTTAAATTAGGCAACTAAATATACTAGATGCATGGGGAGGGCAGAATCCCGAGATCGTGTTACACCAGCCGCCTTGAGATATTGTCTTGACGCGCCGGCTGGTCTCCACGGATACTGTGTCATCTGCAACGAGTGGATGACTGTATCCGATTAATTCCTGCTATATAATATATGTTTTGGCAAGGTGGCCTTACGAGGGACATGTGCTCAATAACACCTGTCTACGCGAACCCCTGGGTGGGCTAGCCTTGCTGGAAAGATACGATCTGAGGATTTTCTAATAACATGATGCGAGGATAACCTCGTCCTACTAGAAACTCATAGGCTTGATTGGCCGTGAAAATGACTTGCTTGTGTCCTATTACCTTCCGTGAATAACTGAGGGAAGCGGGCTGTCATGGTACGTGATCCAACCCATGTTCTTGTTTGATTGTTGGGTTGGTTATCGTACTATGATAGGCTGTGGACCGAAGTTATGAACGGAAGACTTATTCTGATTGTGAAGTGCTACTTCTGTGAATGACTGAGGAACATGGTCTATCATGGTACATGATCCAACCCATGTTCTTGTTTGATTGTTGGGTTAGTTATTGTGCCGCGATAGGCTATCGACCGAAGTCACGATCAGGAGATTTTATTGTTTATACCTTTTAAACTTATGTGAATGTTATAGAGTACGACACGTCCCGACTCCATGCGGCACCTTTTGTCCTTGTTTGGTTGTAAGGGTGCCATATGGGTTCGAAGATGTTGCGCTACCCTATAATAGTAGCATAATTATTACTATTATCAATCATTCTATTAACTGGGTTTTTAATCTTAAACTCTTGTACCCCTTTGGCGGTACTTGCTATTCGGGGCTGACCCCGCTGGTTTTGTTTGGCCAGATCTCGTAGCAGAGCCGGAGGACACGATCTTCCTCCCTGACATCCATGGTGCATACTAGGAGCATGGCGGTTCGGGGACTCGAGTGGGTTTCTTCTCCACCACTCCTGCTTAAACTTTTGCGGCGTTTAGCCACCGGCACCTGTTAGCCGGATTACTCGATATTTTGGTGTCAGTACATAATTGTAATTAAACAGACTGCAACTGTGTATAATTTTGTACTCCTGACTTTCTGAGATAGCTAAATTATAAAGCTAGTCTCTCATGATCATTTTGATGAAGCGTCAGGGACGCCTTACTGCTTTATCTTTAATGTTCATTTAATTGCTGATGTGACTTGATTGATTGAGACATAGAACTCTGTGGGACCATAGGAGACTTGATTGTAGCATGTACCCCCTAGTCTCTCGATAGCCACGATCGCCGTATGACGTTACGTACCTCATATGGAGTAGCTGGCCTAGTCCGTCTCCGTATTTCGGTACTGGGGCGTGACAGTTTGGTACAACTTATTTCGTCTAACGACGAAGGCTAAGCGTGTCCGACTCGTGTCCGATTATTCGGGAGCGGATCGTGACAGCCACGCACCGAACCTGTCTCATGGGCGGACATATGTAGACCAGCGGTGGTAGAAGAGGAAGTCGATCTCCAGTATGTGGAGCCCATCATCATCAACGGGCAAAGAGTGGTCGAGATTACGGGTGACGATATACAAGAAACTGTGGAGTACTGGAAAAATACCCTTGTACTGTACATCATGGGTAATAGACCTTTCTACGGCCAACTACGGGCATTTGCACATCGGGTTTGGCGCCCCAAAGGAACTATGGAAATTTTCTCGCGGGAGAACGGCTTTTACTTCATCAAATTCGACCTTGAGGAAGACTTGGAACGGGTACTGGAAGGCGGTCCATAGACCTTTGATGGGAGACTGGTGGTACTAAAACGATGGCGGCCAGAGATTAACTTCTAGAAAGATCGATTAACCACTATCCCCATATGGATAAGATTGCCTTGGCTATCTCCGCAATTCTGGAGTATCCCATCTATAATGAAGATGGCAAGTATGGTTGGGATCCCGATCAGGACAGACATTCCAACAGCAAGAAGACAACGTCTGTCTTATGCCCGTATATTCGTGGAAATATCGATGACGGACACCCTCCCCAGGAATATTGACATAGTCTTGCCAAGCGGTGATTGGACAACACAAGAGATCGAGTACGAATGGGTCCCCCCATCATGCAAGAGGTGCCAATGCTTTGGTCACACTGACATTCAATGTCAGGAGCCCCAGCGTGTAGCAGTGGACGTCGATAACCATGAAGAGATGATGGAAACGAGAGACGACGTGGTGAACACAAATATTCAGGAGGATCAACCGGGGGAAGAAGTAGACGGAATGGAGAGTAGGGCTCCCCTACCGAATTCTATTCTTGGCAAACGGCAGGGCCCGAAAAATAATGTACCGACCATCATCATTAATGACAATCCTCTTGCCATTGTTATGCATAAGGAAGCAACCCCATTGCCTTGTAACGTGATCAGGTCAGAGAGACGGTAAGATGAGGCAGACCAAGAGCTTCAAACCAGATTAAAGCGACAGGCTATTGCAAAGCAAAAACAAAGTGCTACTCTAAATACAGAAATGAATAGTACTAACAGAAGCAATGCAATAGAGTCAGACATGGAACTCACAAGGGAGAATCCTAAATGGAGGGAATAGCTAATAGCGAAAGGTACTACTAATGTGGCAGAGAGAGAAGTGGAAGAAGACTTACAGAGTAAAACTCATCCCCCAGCACGTCCCAGGGAGAGTTTATGGAGTAATAGGGACGAGCGACAAAGTGATCAATGACTATTATGACATGGAATGTCCGAGGCACAAACTCGGCTAGTAGATGGAGAGAAGTTCAGAGTGTGATGTATAAGTTCAGGTGCTCTATAGTTGCTGTCTTGGAGAGTAAAATCAAGTCTCATACGCTCCTCAACAGACGTACGCCGTCCCAATGGGCTTCAACCCACAATTTAGATGTCAGCGGCATGGCGCGGATATGGTTACTATGGGACACCCGGTGTTGGACAGGTCAGGTTCGATTCTTATCTGATCAATTGATTATAGTAGATCTAACTAATGCATGAGGACTTAAAATTTGGTTCGGAGCTATATACGGACACAACGACCGTCGAATACGCTTCTAGTTATGGAAGGATATCGTTAAGATATCTGCGGAAGTTACGGACTCGACCCCACTCCTAATTAGCGGGGATTTCAATGCTATGCTAACGGGAGAGGAAAAGAAAGGAGGACGACGAGTTCCAGAGTCGAACCTGGAGGATTTCCAGAACTGCTTACTGAGTTCGGGTCTTTCTTGCTTGGCAAAAAGTGGCCACATCTGGTCATGGAATAATAGTTCAACTAATAACAGAGTGGTGTGTCAATTAGACAGGGCGCTGTGCAACCCCAAATGGTTGGAGCTGTTCCCACAAAGCCGGGCAGAGGGGCTTCACTGCGGCACTAGTGATCATACTCCCATCCTTGTTCGTATAGTAGAGAGTGAGCAAACTCGGAGAAAACCTTTCCGATTCTGTAACTCGTGGCCGAAGGAGGAAGGATATGAGGAAGCAATTAAACAGGGATTAGCTAGCAATGTGGCGGGCAACTACCAATTCTGTTTAGTGAAAAACTCAAAGCTATTAAGTTGGCTCTGAAGCAGTGGAATATTCAGCGCCCTATCCCCAAACTCAGAGCCTTGGAGACGGAGCTGCGTGAGATCCAGGACCGCACACAAGCCGCCCTTCTGGATAGTTCGCTTACGGCTAAGGAACTGGAATTGCAAGAGCTAGTTCGCACCTGCCGATTCCATGATGAAATAGCTTTACAACAAAGGGCGAAATGCGAATGGCTCAGAGATGGATACCGGTGCTCTAAATTTTTCCATGCTACCATAAAGGCACGACAACATCGAAATTCGTTGGGGCCGATTCTTGATAGCAGTGGGGATCCAAGTGTAGATGGCAATGCTATGATAGCTGAAGCTATTAATTATTATGAAATACTATATAATTGTCCAAATTAAGTGGTGGACTTCCCGATCATTACATGCAAACGGATAGTATCAGTAGCGGAAAACGAACTTCTTAGAAAAGAAGTTTCTATGGAGGAAATAGAAGCAGTAGTTAAACAGGCCGATCCTAATAAGTCGCTTGGACCAGATGGGTTCAACGCCGTATTCTTCAAACAACATTGGGGACAGATGAAAGTCCAAGTGCTGCAAGCTGTTCGAGAATTCTTTTAGACTGGCCGACTCTTACAAGAATTGAACCATACATTCCTGACGCTGGTCCCGAAGAAGGAAGGAGCGAGTATTCTGTCTGACTTCCGTCCTATCGCCTGCTGTAACTTCGTGTACAAAATTATAACTCATGTGATGTGTGCCAGGATGCAGGCGATGATGAGTGAGCTTATTTCGGCCAATCAAACGACATTCATTAAAGGTCGTTCTATTGCAGAAAATTGTCTTCTAGCACACGAGCTTGTCAGGGAATTTAACAAGGTTGGAGGAAGGAAAGGTTGCATCAAATTAGATCTTCAGAAAGCCTATGACTCGGTGAATAGAGAGTTCGTATGCAAGACATTACTTAGTATGGGATTTGAAGAGTGGTGGGTTGATAGAATTAAGGTATGTATTACGATCCCGACATTCTCGATTCTCATCAATGGCCAACCGCATGGATACTTTGCAAGCAATAGAGGGCTTCGACAGGGGGATCCTCTCTCCCCATACTTATTTACGGTAGTGATGGAGTACTTTACGTGTCAGATGGATCTCGTCGTACACCACATGCAAATAATCCCATTATATAGTCGGGTTGAACCTACTATGTCTCATCTCATCTATGCAGATGATCTGTTAGTGTTCATCGAACTGTCTATACGTAGTATTATGGCGCTTAACAGGGTATTGGAAGACTTCGGGAAAGTTTCGGAATTGCAGATAAACAGGGAAAAAAGTCGGGCGTATTATAATAAGGACTGCCCGCAAACGGATATTTGCTCGTATCTTCTCCGTATTGATACTGGTACTCTTCCAGTCAAATATCTTGGCCTTCCGCTATCTATTACATACGCTAGAGATGCAGATTGTCAGGGCCTCATAACATATGTACAAAATCGTCTAGAAGGGTGGTAATCCCAACTGCTATCCTTTGGGGGGAGAATAGAGTTAATTCGATCTGTCATTATGGCAATTACGGATTACTGGCTCCAAGCTATCCACATCCCGAACAAAACTATTGAGAAGATCGAGAAATTATGCGCCAATTTCTTGTGGAGAGGCGGTCTACACACTATATCATGGGCTGAACTTTGTAAAAGCAAGGAGGAGGGAGGCGTAGGAATCCGCTCCTTGAAGACATTACGAGAGGTTGCATGTTCATAAGTTGGCATGGAAGCTACTTAATGGAGACTCACTATGGGCTCGCTGGATGGCTAGTCGATACTTACATAATACTAACTTCTGGATTCAGAAGTTGGACAATAACTTTAGTGTTACTTATAAGAATATACTCAGGATCCGACCTCAGCTCAAAAGAAGATTTACACGGATCATTGGCAACGGGAGGAATACAAGCCTGTGGTTAGACCCATGGCTTAACCACAAAAGTTTAGTTGATAGAATGGGATGGCCGGTGTTCGAACTAGTTGGTAATATGGATACAGTGGAAGCCATTATAGAGAATGGAGCTTGGAATGTTCGTGGAAGACGGGAAGGGCGCTGGCTTGCTGCTGAACTGGAGGAAGTCCCCATTGCTTCGACGGAACAAGAGGATCGGTGGGTATGGGAGAACTCGAATGTGGGAGAATTCTCTAGCCGAATGGTCTACGAACAATGCCGTCCTCGGTTCCCTCATGTGGAATGGGCGAACATTATCTGGACTAAAGGAGTGGCGGTGAAGATGAAGCTCTGTGCATATAAAGCTATACGAGGAAGATTACTAACTAGAGAAAGATTAGCCAGATTGGGAGTCCAGGTGGACAATACGAACTGTGTCCTATGTGGCAATACGCTGGAGACGCGAGATCATTTATTCTTCCATAGTCCAGTTTCAGCTCAAATATGGCAATACTCCAGATCAAAGCTGGAAATCAATTGGAGAGGAGGAAGAGACCTGCAAACTATATTTGATGAAGTGGCTGCATGTAAGAATCAGGGACAAGAGGTATTTAATAACGCCAAAATGCGCTTACTATCGGCCATTTGGCATATTTGGCGCGAACGTAATAGACGGATTTTTGAAGGGACAGTGATGTCGATCGCTGCTATAGTGAATAATATAGAAAGGGACATTACATGTATGGGGGGTAGCTGAATCATGGCTTCTGTCTCATTGGGCTCCCATGTAGGGAAGCAGTGCAAGGAGGCAAGTCCTTGCATACTTGTATTCTTTTCTTTTGTTGAATAAAATCACCTTTTCTTCATATATATATATATATATATATATATATATATATATACATATATATATATATATATATATATATAAAAAAAAAAAAAATATATATATATATATATATATATATATATATATATATGCACACACACACGTCCAGTTCGACTAGTAACCCAATGATCTAAAGTTTTATCCAGGTCGAATGTCTAGTCCGGTCGCATAACTACTAAGGGTGCGTTTGGATTAAAATTTTCTATTCCTAGGAATTCACTTTTTATTTCTTTCTCATTGGAAAGGAATTCAACTTTTTCCTACCCATGTTTGGTTATGCTTAGGGGTCAGCACTATTTGGTTTTGGACCGAAAACCGATTCGGTTCGGTTTGAAATTTTTTTGGTTCATTTCGGTTTTGAAAATACTAAAATTTCTTATTCGATTTCGGTTTCGGTCCAAAACTGAATAAGACCAATTATGTAAATACCCTCAATTCATGTATATGTTGTAAGTAAAATGTTATCTTTTGAAAGCTACAATTCTGTTTATGTTGTTTGGAACCAAACTTTGGTAATTTAACAACTAGTCTAACTTAGGACGCAATTGTAACAAATGTGTGTATAAAAATTGTAATTCTTAATATCATTTAACTACGATTTTAAGTTTGGACCCTACCCATTATACAATAGAAATAATCCAATCAAACAAACTGAATAAGCCGAATCGTTATTCGGTTCGGTTTTGGCTGATTTCAGTTCGGTTTATGTTTTGAATTTTTAGAATTTTGGTTTATTCGATTTTAACTATTTCGGCTCAGTTGAACCGAATAAAACCGAACGCTCACCCCTAGTTATGCTAGGTTAGAAATATGGAAAATAAATCTTAATTTATCTAGTTTTTCATAAGTACCCTTTCATCAATTTCATAATGCTTCTATTACCTAAAGTCACATGTTTAGGATGGAAGTTGTAATTAAATAAGGGTAGTATTATCCAAACAATATTTCTAGCAAAACAAAACTATTTTCAAGGGGGACCTTGGGTTTAACTTTTTCACAACAATGGGAATATAAAGTCCCCTCTATTCTTTCTTAATTCTCAATCCTATATCAAGCATGGAAAAAAATCTAAAATCTATTTTCAAGCTTCTAAAACTTGAACCAATGTTCCATTAAAAAAAATAAATAGTTAGACACATACACAGATATAAACCGTACACCGAGTTTAGTGGGGTCCAAAAATAATTTCAGGAATCGACTCTGGAGTTTATTTTTGTCTGTGGATGAAACATATATAAACATAAATTCTTATAGTAATGGAAGAAAACCAAAATTTTAAAGTACATTAAAAAAACAAATTGCACCCCACTTTAATGGGCCGGGCTTAGATCTTAGCTTTGTAAAGTCCCAAACAAGTCTGGTTCAATTTAAGTATATATGTAAGTATAAATGTCTTTCGCAAGGCCCAAATCCCTAATCACAAAATTAAGATATCTGTAATTACTATTGAAAGAAGGGTTTTTTTAACATGTGCCATAAGAACACATGTTAACAGATTGCTAAATATACATTTTATATGAATACTTCTATCAGTACATTTATCAATGTACATTTTACATCTTTCAATAATAATAGTCACAATAACAATTTTCACAACAACAATGTACTAAATAATTCATGCAGAACAATTCACATAGAGGAAATAATTTTTTTCCATGTATGTAGAATAGAAATTTTTTAAAATTCTGTTATAGTTTCATACTACGGGATGACACATTAACTCACTTGGCGTTTTAGGAATAACACGCCAAGATGCCAATCCAGTTGGTGTGCCCTACAAAAATTTTAAATGTCAATTGACGTTAGCTTTGAAAATTGATTCACTTGAATGTGTTTGTTTTCAAACATGAACTAAAACAAACTGACGTTAGCTTTGAAACATGGAACCACATGCATGATTCACTTGCATGTGTTTGTTTTCAAACATGGAACCATGCACCCATGCATGATGCATGGATACAAAACATGGAACCATGGAACCATGCAAATATCCTCTTTGGTTGTTTAAAAAATAGAACCCATGGATGCAAAATGTCCAACTCAGTTGGAGACTTGAAATTTTATAAATAACGTAAAGTTCTTTCTTAGGTCGACTTAGTTGACATTGTCTATAAAAATTTTAAAACTTCAAATAATTTGATGTCATTCCATTGTATGTAAATTAGAACATTTTTTTTTTCTTTCTGTTCTACGTAAATAAAAATAACTACTTTTCTGTCTGAATTTTTCTGTAATTCATGATATCATCTTGAGATTGTTGATGAGTAAGCTGGTGTTTTGCATGTGCGTAGTATAGGTAGACAACAATTATTGCATATAGAATCTTCTTCTTTACAAAAGATGATCAAGTATATTAATCATATACTAAAATCCATTGGAATGATAAAACAATTAAAAACAAAAACAATTCTTTGCAGTACTTTTTTTTGTTTTCACATATATATTCCAATGCCCTCCTTCCTATGTGAAGCACAAAGGAGAATGGAAGAATATGGTAGTAAACTTGCAAGTGCGATCCACATCATTCCTTGATAATTGGAAAATTCTCGAAATCCCATACTAAGTGTTGGAAATATTTGCCTTTATCTTCAAAATTCTGTAAACAAAAATAAATAAAATTAAAGTTACCGGCCTCCGGGGAAGTCGCGCACGAAGCACTGCCCTAAGAGTTGATTCGGGTCTATGTGCAGACTTTGTCCGAATGCTCCTAGTGGTAAAACCCCCGCTCTACCGGTATCCCGTCATCGCACACGACTCGGGGAGATTGACCCGAACTTAGCTTTTGTCCAGAAGATAGAAATAATTAGAATGGAAGTGGATGATTGAAAATGGAATGAATTTTGTAGGAGGAATAGACATAATTTTTAGAGGGTGGAAACATTTTTCTCCTTTTCAACAACATAAAGGAGACATGTATATATAGGAATCATGTCACAAAACAATATATCAATGGTCTTTCAATAGGATTCAATAGGAATAAAGGTGTGATAATGGGTACTAATGTGACCGTTTTAAGGGTTAAAGAAATGATTCATGATAGGACTTTAATGTGAATAAAGGGGATAATAATATGGAGAAAAATTAAATTTTTCACCAATTATTACAACAATCCCCCCCAAAAAAATCAATTTTTGAAACCAAAGATAACAATGTTCAAAAGGAGTAAGGATAGAAGAATTTCTGGACAATTATATACTATGCATAGATGAGATGGACTACAGCCTTGAATCTCACTTAGTGACTATTGTCTTTATCTGAAGAAGTGCTTGATGGACTACGCCTTGAATCAGACTTCTTGAACCAGATTCAGAAAATAACACACATAGTACGCTAGAGGTTCTTGGGTCTATCGGGTGGCGCGTTTGATTGGCCATGTGCACTTTTTCATATTCATGAGAGTTGTCTAGGATCGTCCCGTCTTATAGTCGCGGCCTTCACGACCTCTCACATAGGTAAGTCCTCAAAGGTTGGTGATAGGAATCAACCCTGCATATCATGCTTGGACTTATTAAGAGTTTAAACTCACCCTATCCATATCACAAAAGGAACACTGTCACCATAGGGATGGGTTATGAATGTACACATGTACAGCCTCCTGGGCTTTTATTTTAAAGAGAATTTAATCTCAGGTCAGTGTTCCATAATAGTCACCTAGTCCAGCTTGTTCCTACCCATTGAACCGGCTTCTTGGGATCTCCAGTCAGACTCGGTTGGGTTGCCACTGCTGGTGACTATAATATGGGCTTAACCCCATCCCCCTCGATGATTCTAGGATTAATTTCCTAGAAAAAACTCTTCGTCAAGAGTAAACAGACTCTTCGTCAAGAGATCTGTAAAGTTCTTTATGACTTTTATAGTCAAGAACCACAATTTTGCCTTTTAGGCTCTTTTAATGTCTTGAAATGCAGCTGCAAGTACCTGTTCATCTTAGAATTCACAAGATCATGCTTTAGCAGTTCTTTAGCATAATTGATAAAAATGACAGGTACAGAATATGTATATCATGTATTTGCATAATAAGAAGCTTAATCTATTCAATACTTCATGAAGTCATAGCAAGAGTAAAATTTAGGCTTGGGTCTGTAAGATATCTGATCCATTCAGCTTTAGTACAAGCTATGGTTAAATATATAATTTCAAGTTCTTTGATACTCCTAGCTATGATAGTTTGTCACATGGACCTATCATGTTCTGAGTATCAAAGTTGTTCCACAGATAAAATCTTACACTGGATCTTAGTGATCTTTAGTGTCTTTATATTCGAAGAAAATGTCATACAATGACTTAGAAAAACACTTAAGAATTTTATGAAACCAATAATAATCCATTTCTTTAGGAATCTTTGGTTTGACTAAGCCGGATATTTGTGTTACCCTTAAATCATATTATGTGTCATCAGAATCAAGGTGTATGATTCTACTAATTGCTAGATAAGCCCTAAGATAATGAGCCAAAATGCATCTGAGTCTATCAACTCTTAAAGTAAGACACAGTAACTTTCAGTTTTGGCTCTAAAGATTTATCTTTACTAGCCATGTTTGCAAAAAATGACAATATAAAGTATTAGAATAATAGTTTAAGAGATTTTGCTAATCAACCTTAAAAAATCATTAGTTTATCAAGTGTTGATTAATTTGGGTTAGCTGTAGGGGCCGGTTCCCAGCTAGCGGAGATCCACAGGGGGACGATTAAGTACCGTGTCGCTTAGGGCTATTTACGCCCGGTTGACAGAAGGACCCTTTCGGCTTGTACCCAAAATAATCTCAACTTTAAAAACTTAGATTTAAAGGAATTTGCAATTTCACTAACTATTTTCTTGTAACTAAATTGTCTGAATGAATCAAAGAATTGTAACGTCACGAAATATAAGCAAAACAAAGTTTTTCTCAATATTGTGACTGAACAATATTGTAATAATTTTTCTTTTCCCGACTAGAAAGTCTAATATTGTGATAATATAGTTATTTAAGGTTCAAACATGTAAACCGACTAAGGAAATAATATCACCATATTCTACATACAGAAACCTAGAATGATGCCTCACATACTTCATATATTTGTCCAACTAAATTTAGTAGACAAAATGAATAGAATATGTGAATTGTAAATTTAAAAAAAAAAATACCTTTCCACATGATTGGAGCAATTTTGTACTTCTTGAATTCGGCTTAGTAATAGTACTTCAGAAGAAATATCATTTAGTACATTATTTTGAGATAGTTCTATAATCTCACATCCAATTTTGTCCAAGAATTTGGAAATGAAAAAAATTATAACCATCAAGTTAGAATAATAAAGCAAAAACTTTGTACTACTTACCTTATATCTTAGCATGTTTGATCCTTTTCTAACATGTCATAACTTCTAATGGTTCTGACTTGAAGAAATAACATTACAAAGATCATATCGGAAAAAGAAAAAAAAAGATAAACATCTCTAACATTTCGGTCTTCAAAAATATAATTTGAACCAATGCACAACTTGTTCATTCTGACACATCAATGTATATTGTTTACCATTAAAATAATTTAACAATATTTATATGGTAAATATGAAAACAAGAATTATAAAAATGCTATCAGTATGCCTAAGTCTGACATATATTTTAGTTACATAATACAGTGAAAGAAAATATTTGATAATACTATATAGCAGCATGTATCAAAAAAATCTATAAATTAAATATTACATATACAATAACCACATAACAATGTATTTATACTTGGATGACTTTGCAAAATTATATTCTAGATGCAAAACTCCATAATTAATATTGAATGATGTAAATTTTTATTATTGATGCGTAGCAATACCTAGTTTTGTATGTAAAGTCATAATTAACATGGCCTGACAAAATTCTATGTCATCATCCATAACATCGGGCTACTA
The DNA here is from genome assembly GCA_029216955.1 of Iris pallida. Taxonomy (NCBI): domain Eukaryota; kingdom Viridiplantae; phylum Streptophyta; class Magnoliopsida; order Asparagales; family Iridaceae; genus Iris; species Iris pallida. The sequence goes on from JANAVB010045017.1 coordinate 5,320,878, forward strand.
AATAGTTATTAATAATATTAAATGAAAGGATTTCTCGTGATGCATCAGGAATAGAAAACATGGAATTAGAATAGGTGTTATGAACCTTGCACTTTACCAATGATATGCAAAAGCAACAAAAATAAAATAAAGCAACATGAGTTTATCACTCCATGTGCCTTATTATATGTTACATAATAAAAATTACATATGTTAAAGCGTGTGCTAATCAATAATTTGCTCTATATGTTAGCATAATTATTAGCAACAAATTGTGCACATATAATAATCTAAATAAAATTCTTAAACAATATACATAATTAAATTAGATGCTACACTATATATATATATATATATATATATATATATATATATATATATATATATATATATATATATATATATATATATATATATATATATATATATTTTTTTTATATATATATATATATATATATATATATATATATATATATACATACATTATCTAGGTAATAGTTCTAATCTATTTGAGAACTATTAAAATATTCTATAGAGAACTATTAAAATATATATATATATATATATATATATATATATATATATATATATATATATATATATATATATATATATATATATACATTATCTAGGTAATAGTTCTAATCTATTTGAGAACTATTAAAATATTCTATAGAGCAAAGTTAGGCATATGAATTTTGATTTTACCAAAAAAAAAAAATCTTTGTTCTGCCAAATGCCTTTGCAAACGCATATACTATTTATAGAGATAAAAAATTCTATTTGTTGTAATTGAAAATAGCAATTTTGAACAAAGTAGCTTATCATAAAAAATAATTCATTGATGCATGCTACATATTGTTACCAATCAATTTGAATATAGTGGAAAGGCTAAATGCTACTGAGTTGGAATTGACAATATTCTCAAGATGTTACTATTGGCTCAAGTTATTGCAATGAATTTGAAAGTGAATTTTATTCATCCATACATGTTGTATATTATTTCTAATTGGAATAGAACAACAAATTCGTTCTGTGCTAACAAGTATAAGGATGATTGGAATATTTTGTGCTAACATAATGAACAAAATGAAGAACTATTCTAGATGATGTGGAACATAATTTTCAACATCTATTTACAAATATTATGAACGAAATCGAAAATTCACTAGGGATTAGTTATAACTCAAACCACTACGGACTAAAGGAGTAAAGAACTTGAGTTATTGTCACGGCATAAATATTCTTAAAATCATTCATCATATTCATATATCAAAAGACATGAAACATCCTATTAATCAAACTTGAAAATTTATAAACCATAACCTAGATAAAATCATGACTACTCATAATTTGACCAAAATAAACCAACTAAGTTCTAAGAATCCAACTGGACCCAATCTTCTATTGAACTCAGGGTGTACAAACTGGTGCAATAGTCAGCCTTACCAGAAATAATAAAATGAAAGAAATCGTATATTTTCCATAAGCAAGTATAATTATTGGATTCATAAAGTTGTATAATTAATGTGAAAAATAAAAACATCTAAGTAATAAAATTGCACTAATTAAAAATATAATCTAATTAGTGTGATGTCATTGCATTAATTCAAAATGAAACATTTTCCATGCAACATATAGGACATGTAAGGACACCCATTATTGATGATCACAAATATATTGAACATGTATAAGATTTTCTATCATATCAATTTCAAACTACCATATAGTTTGATAATCGTATATGAATTGAATTTAGTGTTTTACACACAAGTTGTACCATCAAAAAAAAATTATGAATCATATGTAACACTGTATCCGGACTCTATTCTATCCGAAAATAAAAACGGTTGGGAGTGACAATCACATCTTCTTCTTCCACAAACTTTTGCTTATGCATAATAAAAGTAAGACATGCATAGTTTGCTTTATGCATGTGGAGAATCATGAAAGTGCATTACATAGGAGGAGCAATTTATTCTTGGAAAAACAAATAGAACTTCTAATGGTTACTATGGAAGAGCAGTAGATATCCTGCACCTTCAATAATGTTAATACTTGAAACTAAACAGCATGCTCTCTTAACCACATATCCATAATGCAAAAATGAAGAACGAAAAATGAAAAACAACATAAATTATTATTTCCAAATGGGCCAAAACTATTCTGTTAAGTATTTCTTTTTCTACTCTCGTCTCAAGTCAACATGGCTTGTTCAGTTGTTTGATTAGCAATAAGGAACGTTCTTAGAAAAAAGTCAACGAACAGATGTGACAAGATTGAATCAACTTGTTAAAAACATTATGTTAAAGAATTACATCAACATAACAGACTAACCTTTAGAAAGAATTAATAATATTAAAAAATAATTATAAAGTAACAATAGCACATAATACTTTCAACCCATGGCTACAATAATGGTATCTAATATCCCATCACATTTGTTCCATGAAGAGAAATGGAAAACTTCATCCGTCCCAAGAGTATAGAAACTTTTGATTTACTAATGAAACAAAAGATAAAGAGAATTACTATTCATCTTTTTACGGATGTTAGAACAACATGTATCAATTCTTTCACTTAAAACAATATTTAAACATAATGTCTTGTAAGACAGGAAATAAAAATTGTAAATGGTTAAACTAACATATATAAAATGATATTCAACTCTTAGATTGTTGGAAATATTTGCCTTTATCTTCAAAATTCTGTAAACAAAAATAAATAAAATTAAAGTTACCGGCCTCCGGGAAAGTCGTGCACGAAGCACTGCCCTAAGAGTTGATTCGGGTCTATGTGCAGACTTTGTCCGAATGCTCCTAGTGGTAAAACCCCCGCTCGACCGGTATTCCATCATCGCACACGACTTGGGGAGATTGACCCAAACTTAGCTTTTGCCCAGAAGATAGAAAGAATTAGAATGAAAGTGGATGATTGAAAATGGAATAAATTTTGTAGGAGGAATAGACATAATTTTTAGAGGGTGGAAACCTTTTTTTCTCCTTTTCAACAACATAAAGGAGACATGTATATATAGGAATCATGTCACAGAATAATATATCAATGGTCTTTCAATAGGATTCAATAGGAATAAAGGTGTGATAATGGGTACTAATGTGACCGTTTTAGGGGTTAAAGAAATGATTCATGATAGGAATTTAATGTGAATAAAGGGGATAATAATATGGAGAAAAATTGATTTTTTCACCAATTATTACAACACTAAGTCCACATTTTAAAATTTAAATGAAGAGCGGTAAGAAAAAAATAGGATTAAGTATTAAAAAATAAGTAGGAGGGGAAGAGAGTAAATACATATAATCTTGTTTTAATTGGAGAAAAAATTAAGTTGGGTGTGTTTATTGACTTTTGTTTTGATTTAAAATTTTGAGTGAGAGGATGATTAATAAAAAAAATAGTTACCCAAATATTCTTATTATATGTGGTATAAAATTGTACAAAACATATGTGCTAATCTCCATAAATATATATGGTCATCAACTATCTCTCTTCTAATTTTTTTGACGCACATGGATGTTTTTTTATGCATCAAATATATGTAGTCATAAACTCAACTAATGCATAAAAAACATAATCACTAATTTTTTTAATAATTTTTAACAATGAGTAATAAGTGAAAGCGAGAAAAGATGACGCACCTGGACGTAAGCACGTCAGCATGTTGAAAGGCAGGAGGACGGAGCATTATGTTGAAAGCAACAAAAATGAGTGTTGTTAAATGCACCACTACTTTTATTCACTTCACCTCTTTTGTTGACTTTGTCAAGTTTACCTTATAATTTTTTTCTAGTTCACATTTCTTTCTCTACTCTTATATTCCTTAATTGTTTATATTAATTAACTATTTTTATTATCATAACTTTTGTTATTATCGTCACCCCTTCATCCATGATATTTTATATTTTTCAACTTCCAAAATTTCTCACGATTGCTTATCATCTTTGAGACTCTCATTCATTTTCACTACGGATAGAATGTTTCGATATTTTGTTTTTATTAAAAAATTTAGTAATAAAATTTGACGAAGAGAAGATTTAGTTTTTTTTTCTATTTGTTTAAGGAAGGAAAAACTAAAAATTGTTTAGATCTCTCAAAAAAGAAAAAAAAAATCGATTAGATATTTAATCAGAAGTTTTAAAAAAATTAGTTGTAGATTTATTTTATTACTTTTAATTTAGTTGGGGGAGGAGGTAAACAGGTAGTTTAATTTTAAAAAAGTATGTAAAATTAGTCAAACCCCTTTAAAATAAAGAGGAGGGTAAACAGAATGGATTATGGTATGATTAATAACACCCAAAAAATAGGAGAAGATAATGGTATTTTATATGACAAATAAGGAATATTTATGACTTTTTAAACAACCTCTCATTTTCGTTCGTTAACCCACCTATTTGAGGGGTTGAAAAAATGGACAAAAAATATTAAATAAACCCTCATTTAACCCTTTATGACTCCCCCTCCTAAAGTCTCACCCTCAAACCAAACAAAAGTTTCTTTCCCCCTCACTTAACTCTCTTCACCTTCTCTCACTTGGCTCTTTTCACCCTCAAACCAAACAGAATATTTGAGGGCATAGCTACTTCTGAGGTAGGGTTACTACATAATATAGAAGGAGATGTGAGAATACACTCTAAATAGTTTGCAAATAACTAATTTGGTAGAGATGCAACAATGATTTGTTTACCATTTAGTATAATTACCTATTTTTTTCAAAAAAATACTTTTTATATATATAAAGAAGATTTTTAGGGAAAAAATATATAAACAAGATTTTTAGTATAATTCTATCCAATTTTGGTATAATTTAAATGTTTAAATTTAAATCCAATATTAGAACATCTTTAATCTAAATTATGTTTGTTGGGGCACAGCGAAAATAAACTCAAGAAATCAGAGAATATCTCATAAACAAAAAATCACAATTGCAAAGACAAGAATTTACCTGGTTCGGTCAAGATGCCTCTACTTACACGGACGAGGGTGATTCAGTTTCACTATGGAAAAAAATACAATGGCTCTCTCAACACTTCTCTCATTGCTCTCATGAACTCTTTACCACAAAAATAAAGAAGAAGAGAACTCTCTACAACAAAAATAAAAAAGAAGACAAAACTCTCTCAAACATTTGCATTGTACTTATTCAACAACTTTCATTGAGCACAATGAGATATCTGAAAGAGAACCTTTAGACCCATTTATAGAGCATGGCATGTGTCCATATATAAAAATCCAATCGTTTGTAGGCTTACCATATATTAAAAATCCATACATGACAATTTAATGTATGGAAAACCAATATATAAAAATACAATAAAATATATGATCAAAGTCAAAAATGGTCATGGGACTATTTTTGTTTGAAATTGTGCTTCATATCTCCACTTCAGCAAGGTTTTGTCATAAAATTGAGTCGACACACTTCACCAAATCAACCACTTGTCAATCTCGTCTCGAAGGCTCTTAAATAATAGGAAGGACTTGGAGCAAGTCTAAACAATGTTGGAAGTAAGATCCAGGAACAACCTTAGTCGACATATCAGCGAGATTTGTCACTACCATATTCTAGAATAAGGGTATTTTTGGTAATTTGTAAAATTTTAATTATTTTTATTAAATATTATTTAATTAATGAATTGTGTTAGTGTCATGAATTGGTAAAACCTTAGAACCACATTGACTAGATGTTAGTCATGACCAAAGATGACTTAGTGAGATTAGACAACCTTAGACTCATTCTATTTTAGTTAGTTATCCTCAAATCTAACAAAGGAATTAATTAGAATTGACTAAAACCTTAAGTTAGAATGAGCCTTTCCTTAAAGAGTTTTACATGACAAATAGGAAGACCTCTTAGGCATTTCACAAAAACCCTAACCCTAGCCAACTTGTGGCCGACCACTAGAGCCCTCCCCCTTGCTATTAATAGTAAACTTTCCTTCTTCTTCCCCCTTCTATTGAAAACCCTAACCCTAATTTGTGTTCTTCCCCAAATTTTCTCCATCTTCCAAATTGAGTCCAAATTATCTCAAACCAATTGTAAACTCTTTCCCTTGAAAAAAAAGAAGCCTCTATTGACTAGCTTGGGAGCATTTGGAGCAATTTGACCATTGGAGCTTGGTGGAGATCTAAATCTAGGGATTGTTCATTGGGAATCCATCTCCCAATTGGTAAGAGCCCTCTAAACCCTCTAATTTTCCATTTAGATGCATTCATTTAGGGCCCCCATTACATTCGGCATGCTTTGGGTCAAGTTTGGATCCATTTGGAGTGTGTATCACGTGAGTATCGGATACGCACACCAAGTGTTTGTCAAAATAACAATTAGAGCATTTAACTCTCTAATTTCAGATTTGAGACTTGTTTAGGGTTTGCATTGTCATGGGTTATCAAAGTTATAATTATCTAGTAGATTAGAGGGGATTTGATAGGTTAATTTTCATTTGGGGGTTTGTTACCTAGTGTTCTATTCACTGTGGTTTGATTTATGTACATTGTGTTGTGTAGACCATTTTTAATGTTTTTAACAGTCACCTTGGTATCATTCAGACCTTGTTTGCTCTTTCCCTACAACTGGGAGTCCCAATTTTCTTGCATTGTTCAGATCCTTAGACACATGTTTAGCCATCAAGAGTAAGTCTTGTTCACTGTTTCTTAGCGCTGTCCAGTATATATTATTCTGTCCATCTTAGTTTTTCTGTGCACTACATCCAATTGTATATGTCCTTTTAGATATTGGATCAACACTTGATAATAGCAGTCCAATTTGTAGGAGGAGGTTATGAGGTTCAGTTCTTTTGTATTCTTATTTCAGTCATTGTGTGAGTTTCATAGTATCAGTAATAAGGAAGTCATGATAGGGAATGAATGTAATGATTTGGTGGCTTGGGAGACTTGTGAACAGTTGGTAAAGGTGTCTCCATACGCATTACATGTGAGAGTGTGTAGAGGAGGGGATATGTAATAAGAAGTAGCAGCTAGTGGGGGGCTCGAGTTTAGCTCATTACCGTGTATTAGTCCATTTCATTCATTATATGTCTAGGTATACTCTAAATGTCTTGCTCCTACTGCTAATAGCATGTATGATTGTAATGTTAAGTCCAATTTTATACCTTGCTCAGGTTCATTGCATTCCTTATTACAATGTCCCGCTATTACCATTGTACAGCCTTCATATATATATGACTGTCCAATTGATTACTGTTCACATCTGTATGTATCAATCCTTGTCATATTTTAAGTTCAGTCCTTGAAGTCTATGATCAGTTCACTAATACTTGGGTAGCAGTCCCTATTGATTCGAATAGCATGTAGAAGCCTAAAAAGTATAATCATCATCATGCGACTCATAAATGGCACCAGAGTATAAATCATCAGATGGCGCTGGCCATCAGATGGCGCACGACATCAGTTGGCGCTGGACGTAGGTGGCGCTGGCCGATACGTGGCAAGCTTCCTCGAGAAGCAAAAAAGTTGTCATAATTACTGATAGCACGTAAATCGAGGAAAATTTGTTTGAATTTCGAACGTGCGGTGCTCGAGAAGATTGTGTCAGATTTGTCATAATGATTGACAGCTGCCTCGTACCATTTGCAGTCGGCACGAGATAATCAAATATCATTATACTAAGCAGGGTGCATTAAATAACAAATAGTGCCTGGCGCCATTCAACAGTTGGCGCCATCTGATCAAATCATCCAGAAGTAGTTAGATGATATGGCACGCATGCCAGTAACCTCGAAGAACATGTACATGCACTGCCCACGACCAAGTGCATCTCTCTGTCTGCAAGAACAAAAAGTCTTTATTACAAACTGTAAAACCCATTTCTAAAATACAAAAAAAAACAAAAGAAGGAAGAAGAGCCACACACAACAAGCCACAAACCCAAATCCCATTTCCCTCACTATCTACACGATCACAACACTCCCCTTATTTAGCTCAACCACTCAGCACCACACTTTCTTCCCTCCCCTTTATTCTCCTCCACATGTTTATTCCTTTCCATTTTCAGTCACAACACTTCCCTCACTACCACCTATTTCATTAAAAAAACCATCATTCTCTTCTCATAGAGAACAAGCCCCCAAAACTCCTTTTCCCTCTCAAAACCAATCCACCACTACCATTTCCCACAATAGCCCTCGCGGTGCCGCACTCATCCCGTTTCCCCGCGTCCCGCCGATCGACCCACTGCCGCTGCAGTCGCCAGACGTCGCACCAGCGCGCAGCGCTCCCTGCGCGGTGCCAGCAACCACGTCCAACCCCTGCAACGCTCCCCAACCTGTCCCTGCATGCATCCGGAGCGCACCAGCGAACGCCGTCGGCCCGAACATCCCACCGACCAGCACCAGCCGCAGGTCGGCACCCCCACGCACCAGCGTGTGCCTCCGCGTGCGCTTTCGCATTTGGGTGCACCCCGTGTACGCGGCGTTCTTCTATTCCACGTGCGTGCGCATGTCCCCGCCCTGCGTGCACGTGTCCGTGTCCGTGCCCGTGCCCGCGTGTGTTTCGAGTCCGAGGCATCCCCTCGGTACTCCGTCACAGCCTTCGGTAAACCCCGCAACCTTTTGTTAATTCACAGAACCATTTCTGTTCCGGGATAACCAGTTTAGTAGTTTCCTATTTTAGATTCGGTAATAATTTTATTAGCGTTTAATTAGATGGTTAATCTTAATTAGTTAGCTTAATAGAATTTAGAGTTATCATCTACGTTTAATTATGAATAGGGAAATATTTGGTTTACAACCAAACTTTTACAACCTTTTTACAACTTACACCCATTTGCTGACATGTAGGCCAGGCCACCACCTGGCCCACATGTCAGAAAATGGATGAGTGGTTGTAAGAAGGCTGTAAAAGTTTGGTTGTAACTGTAGCATTGCTCTTATGAATAACGTTGAATTAACGTTATTTCAACGATTACATCACTTTTGCCATAATTTCATAATTATTATTATTAAATGATAAAACTTAGTCTCAAAATATTAATTATATAGCAAAATATAAGTTAATATAGGTAATGGTATTTTTAGGCCAAAACTATATATTTATGTTTTTAGGTAAAAATGTTTATTTTCGTATTTTAACCATTATTTCTGTTAATAAAGTTTATGGAAATGAAAAACTAGAGATAATAACATATTTTCTAATAAAATCATATTTTTTACTAAAATAATGTTTTACATATTTTTATTATTAAAAATGATTATTCTTTGCTAAAGAAATAGTATTAGTAAAATATTTTGTAAAGTCTATTTAGAAAAATATTAAATTAGATTTCGAATATTCCGAGTTTACGCGATATTTTCTATTAAAATAAATCACGATAAAAACTGCTACTATTTTGAATATATTCCAAAATATATTATTTTTTGCCCTATTTTTAAATAGTTTTACCAAAATATTACATAATTAAATTATTATTTTCTCTAATAAAATGGCAATGTTTATAATTTACGTAGTTTGCATTTAGTAGCTTTATTAGCCAATCTTTGGAATAAGTTCTAAGGACAGATTATTATTAATGTAAGATTCAAAACATACGTCAGATCCGTGTTGTGCTCCCGTCTACATCATTCGGAGAACCAAGGCAAGTCATACTTATCTAAACTTGTGTTTTAATTGGTAATTAATTCCATTGCATGATAGAGTTACTGTATCGACACCTAACTCACGGAATCCTACTCGGATCATATCGACTGCTTTACTGAATCATTGACTTGACTGTTTACTGAATCATTGACTCGACTGCTTACTGAGTTATTGACATGGGAATTGGGGGAGTAACATTAACACTTGTGGTCAAAGCCCCTTACTGAATTACTGTTGTCACGCCCCAGAACCAGAATACCAGAGAGTGGGGGAGTGACTCAGGCAGCTACGTATTACGGGTAGATGAATACCGTATAATACGATCAATGCTGTCTAAAAGACGAGGGGGGTGCATACTACATGAAAGTCTTGCTAGGGTTACTCAACATCTATTGTCTCAATCATTCAAACAAGAAGCAATAATAGAGAACATGTAAGATAAAGCAGAAAGGCGTCCCAAATGCTTAGTCAAAATGTTCTTGAGATCTGGCTGTACAAAACATAGCCAGATGGTATAGCAAGGTATACACAATCGTTATCAGCTGCAGTCTGACTTAGTTACAATTATATAAAAGTAAGTACAAGACAATCCGACTAACATGTCGGTGTCAAGCGACAAAATGTAAAGTAAGTAGCAAAACGAGCAGGGAAGCAAGGAACCCACTCGTGTCCTCCTGCGATCATTCCTCTAGTATTGACCATCTTAGAGGTAGAAGTAAGCTGAGTCCTCGGGAACTGGCTCTAAATCTGGCCATGCAAAACCAGAGAGGTTAGACCTCTAATAGCAAGTACCACAAGGAAGCACGACATGAGAATTAAAACCAGAGATAAGAGTTAAAAATATAATACATAGGTCTCTGCTTGCTACTGGGATTCACACAACATCACGACACTTTAAACCAACTTTCCAACCAAACAAGGACAGAAGTTGACCTGTCATGTTCTGACATTCCGATCATCTCAGTAGTTAACAGAGTGGATACAGTACACAAATAAATCAATTTAAACGGCCATGCAACTACTACGGCTTGCTACTATAAGTTCCAAATTGTTTTGGAAATATGCAATCAGGATTCTTCAGTCCTTACTATGTGCAAGCAAGACTAGTCTATCCAATAATCAATTGCGCCAATCATAAATTAGACGAGTTCCAGCGGGATGCCCGTCATTAATATACAATAAATAATATAAGCAGATACCGCTCCTTACCCGTGTGGTAGATTTGCAGTATCTGTGGGAACCAGCCGACATGTCGTGGCACCAATTGCCCCGGGATGGCTAGCCATGTAAGAACTCGAAAATCCATTCTCTCTCCATGCAATCGTTATTTTATTTAACTTAATAGCCCCTATGTTGATTGAAATCCCATGCCGTGGATCATGGTCATTCAGAATGAGTACTTTCGTACAAAGTACGATATGTACAACTCTACAACGATGTCCGTGCGGTTAGGTTGTAGGTCTTACATAGCGTAATACAACAATCAGACCTAGCCACGGAATAATCATGCCTTGACTGTAAAGTACATATGTTGCTTCTGTAGAAAATCAGTTGAAGTCTGCACGTGTCCATATGCCAATGTTCGGGATCGGCTAGTCGATTGCAATAGTTCATGTTAATATGAACGTGTCTCATTCAATTTCAATAAGACGACTAGCCAGTCTCTTTAGTCCCAACTAGGAATGCATGATCAATCATTCAGTCAAGGTAACAATCAATGTCAATTCGTGCCAAGGCATGACAGTCACACTGGTATTTAATATGGTCTAGTCTATAACTCTCAGGGTTAAGTTTCAGTCATTCTGGACATCCATAAACCAATCGAGACACATGGCTCATTTCACACAACAATATGTATTAAAATATTAACATATCATGATTTTATCGAGTTCATGCCAAAAGGCGTAAGGATATAATAGGGAAATGCCATGTACGTAAAAAGGAGTACGCTCAATAAATTACGCGTAAGGAAGTTTATGCGTGAGGGAAATTTACGCGTGAAGGGATGAAGCTTACGCGTAAAGGAATACGCTCAATAAAGGATAAAGTTGCGCATAAAACTCGTCTTACGCCAAGACAGAATAGTACGCATAAAAATAGAGTTACGCATAAAAAGTGATGTTACACGTGGAATGCTGTTCGCGTAAAGAGTCAAGTTTATGCATGGATCTGGTATGCGTAAAAGAAGTACGCATAATAAATAGAGTTTTATGCATGAAACTTGTACGCGTAAAAAATAGGGTTACGCGTAAAAACTCGTACGCGTAAAAGGAGTTTAGTTTTACGCTTGAACGAATATGCGTAAAGGAATAACGTTACGCGTAAAACTTGTACGCGTAAAGAACTACGCCAAGCCAAGGGGACTTGCGTAAACCGAATTCACGCTGACACGAATGGTCGTGGGCGTAGAGCTCGGTACTACGCGGGCACGTAAAAACGTGGGCGTAAAGTCGATGCTTACGCGAGTACGTATAACGTGTGCGTAAAGAATCTCTAGAACTTCATTCCTATGAAAACTTCAGTCTAAGCCCCAAATAGGATTCCCATGGGTCAGAATGGCGTATAACACAATCTCAACAATTTGGAACGAACAAACTTGGAAACAAAGAAGTTTGATAGATCAAAACCACCGAAATTCGAAGAATAGCAATTTCTAGATCTACTAAGAATGAGACTTCAAAATGCAAAATGCCAAGTTCTAAGTTATCTTAGAATTACGAGATAGAGATAAATGAGCCATAAAAATGGGTTCTCATATGGAGCAAGATGTACTTACCTATGGGTAGGTGGAGAGAGTTATGAGGAAGAAGAAAAGTAAAGGAGAAGGAGTAATGAAGAGAGAGAAAGGGGTGGGGCTTAAATGGGGGTAGTGGCAGGTTGGTTGGGTTCATGATGAACCACTCAACCCGAAAAAATAAACCAACTCATGCCGAACCCAAAAGCAAAGTAAAAGCAGAAAGTAAATTTCAGAAAAATAATTAGCATAAAATTAAAGGAATTTAAATACAGAACAATGCATGATAAATATTTAAATAAATTCATTCAAGCAATACACGTATTAAAATATGTATTTTGGGAATGAGGAGTGATATTTCTACCCTCCTTAGAAAAATTTCGTCCTCAAAATTTTAAATCCAAGCAGGATAGAAATATCGGGGTTAAACTAATCTAAGTACAACAATTTTAGCGAGCAAGCAATCATTTTACAATATCAATAGCAAGTAATATATCTATGTTTATCAATCTACGACATCTGGCAATTTTTACTGATAAGGTGATAAGCATGACGAATCAAGACAATCAAGATACACGGAAAGAAATATACCTTGTGATTCAAATAGGTGCGGATACCGTGATCGGATATCATCCTTACGTTCCAACGTTGACTCTCCTAAGGAGTGATGACCACAAGCAACACGGACAAGGCTAATTGTTCGGTTCTTGAGTATCTTCTCTCTTCGGTCCAAAATGGACACCGACTGTTCCTCGTAAGACAGGTTGGTATCAACAACCAGCTCAGAATAATCGAGGATATGGCTTGGGTCTGATACGTACCTACGCAACTGAGATACATGAAACACATCATGTACCTCTCGTAACGAAGGTGGAAGGGATAAGCGATAGGCAACATCGCCTACCCTATCAAGGATAACAAATGGACCTACGTATCGCGGACTCAACTTCCCGCGAACGCCAAATCTAATGACCCCACGAGTAGGTGAGATCCGCAAAAACACGTGGTCCCCAACAGAAAATTCTAGCAGCCTACGATACTAGTCCGCCCAATGACGATGTCGATCTTGCGCAACTCGAAGTCGCTCTCTAATTCCCTTAAACACTTCAACTGTCTGAACAATCATTTATGGGCCTAGCATCTTTCTCTCCCCGATATCATCCCATGCCAGTGGCGACCTACACTTTTTACCATATAGTGCTTCGAATGGCGCCATTTGGATACTGGCTTGATAACTGTTGTTGTACGAGAACTCGACTAAGTGCAAGTAACTCTCCCAAGATCCTCCAAAGTCTAGGGTGCAAGCTTGTAACATATCTTCTAAAGTTTGAATTGTTCTTTTTGATTGCCCGTCTGTCTGTGGGTGGTAAGCCGTACTAAATTTTTACTTGGTACCCAGGCTATGATGTAAACTTTTCCAGAAATGGGACGTAAAATGGGTTTCTCTATCTGACACAATACTGACAGGGACCCCATGCTGCCTGACTATCTGCTGTATATACAATTCTTCCAACCTTTCTGTAGATTGCCTTACTCTAAAAGGAAGAAAATGTGCCACCTTCGTAAGCCGATCTACTATTATCCAAATAGCATCCTTACCACTTGGTGATTTCGGTAAACCGGTCACAAAGTCCATGGTGATATGCTCCCACTTCCATTCCGAAATAGGAAGCGGTTGCAATAATCCAGTCGACCTCTGTTGTTCTGCCTTCACTTGCTGACATATTAAGCAACGTGAAACAAATCTAGCTATCTCCCTCTTCATTCCGTTCCATCAGAAGTGCTGCTTGATATCTTGGTACATCTTGGTCCCTCCAGGGTGTATAGAATACTGAGAACTGTGGGCTTCTGCCATAACCTCCTGTCTGATATCTCCACTAGGCACACATAGACATGATCCAAATCTAAGTGTACCATCCTCGTGAATTTTTATCTCCTTTCTGAGTCCTGACTCGCATTCTGTCCTATGCTTCTGAATCCTTGGGTCCTGTGCCTGAGCTGCCTTGATCCTGTCTACCAAGTCGGATTGAACTTGTAGACTTGCCAGAATTCCTATATCACTAGGAAGTATAACTTCGATGCCCATCTCCTGAAGGTCTTCTAAGATATGTCTTTGTGTTGTCAACATAAATGTACCGCCCCTCCTGCTAAGAGCGTCTGCTACCACATTAGCCTTGCCTGGATGATACTGAAGCTCTACGTCGTAATCCTCGATCAATTCCAACCACCTTCTCTGTCTCATGTTCAGTTCCTTCTGAGTAAAGATGTACTTCTGACTTTTGTGGTCTGTGTATATGTCCACTCGATCACCAAATAAGTAATGCCTCTATAGTTTCAAAGCAAATACTACTGCCACCAACTCCAAGTCGTGAGTTGGATAATTCTTCTCGTGGTTTCGAAGTTGCCTAGATGCATACGCTATCACCTTTCCATGCTGCATGAGGACACGCCCAAGTCCCTTTTCTGACGTATCACAATAAACGATAAAACCTCCGGGTCCAACTGGCAATGTAAGAATGGGTGCCGATATCAATTTTTGCTTCAAATTCTCAAATGATGCCTGGCATTCTGCCGACCAGACGAATGGCACATCCTTCCGTGTCAAGCGGGTCATGGGTGCTGAAAGTCTTACAAAGTCTGATACGAACCTTCTGTAATATCCTGCCAATCCCAAGAAACTTCGCATATCTGCTACGGTCTTGGGTACTGGCCAACTCTTTACTGCTTCTACCTTCTTGGGATCTACTGCTACTCCAGTCCCTGATATGATGTGTCCCAAAAATGAAATGTGGTCCGTCCAGAACTCATACTTGCTGAGCTTGTCATACAACTGGTTCTCTCTCAGAACCTGTAACACTTTCCGGAGGTGGTCTTCATGCTCCACTTTACTGGCAGAGTATACGAGAATGTCGTCGAGAAACACCATGACAAATTGATCTAAGTACGACATAAAGATGCGGTTCATCAAATCCATAAATATTGCTGGAGCATTGGTCAAACCAAACGGCATTACTAAGAATTCATAATGCCCATACTTCGATCTGAATGCTGTCTTGGGAATATCCTCCTTTCGAACCCTCACTTGATGATACCCTGACTGAAGATCTATCTTATAGAAAACTCTAGCTTTGCTCAACTGATCAAACAGGTCGTCGATCCTGGGTAGTGGGTACTTGTTCTTTACTGTCGCCGCGTTGAGCTTCCTGTAGTCAATACACAATCTGGATGACCCATCCTTCTTCCCTACAAGTACCACTGGTGCTGCCCATGGTGATTCGCTAACTCGAATGAACTTTTTCGCCTTCAGTTCCTATATGTGTTGATATACCTTGGCCGGCTCTGAATCTGCCATTCTATAAACTCGATCTGATATCGGTTTAGTTCCAGGTGCCAATTCTATACTGAACTCAATATCCCTAACCGGTGGTAGACCTGGAAGTTCTTCGGGAAATACATCTAGAAACTCTTCAACTACCTTCAGAACTTGAACTTCTTCCATTGCCGTTACTACTCCCTGCTCTTGTTGAGTTGCCACTAATTTGACTAAGGTGAACCGCTTCATGCCTGGAATAATAAAAGATACACTCCCTCTACGACAATCTATTGTTGCATGACTGTCTTTCAGCCAGTCCATGCCTAAGATAACGTCGAAATTTCTAACAGAAAATTCTATCAACCTGGCGGGTAAGGAATGCCCGTAAACTACAATGCTATATGCTGGAATAACTCTACTAACTCCTACGAGCCCATTACTAGTGAGTATATTCAACCTCCCTGGCAATGCCTCGAACTCCATTCCTAGTCGTGTCGCAAATTATGCAGATATAAATGAGTGTGATGCTCCCGAATCAAACAATACTATTGCGGGATATGAGGCGACAAGAATGTTACCTGCCACAACATCTCCCGATGCCAATGCATCTTCCAAGGACAGTTTGAATGCCTGCCCTCGGCCTCCTTGTTGGTTCCCCTGCTGCGGCCTAGCCTGGTGTTGCTGCTGGCCCCTGCCTTGGTGATGCTGGGGTGGTCTTTGTTGTTGCTGCTGCATCGGCGGTCCCTGTTGCCGAAACATCTGAGCCTGTGGCATCATTGGGCGTTGTGCCAACGGTCTCACTGCTGCTGCTGGTCTTTGATACTGGCCTGCCCCTCGTGCTGGCAGAGCCGGATACTGTTGTACTGGTCCTCCTGACCTCGAATTCATAGGACAGGTGAAAACCCAATGATCTGGACTTCCACATATCAAACACTGTCCATTCAATGCCCGACACACACCTCTAGTGTGCCCTGCCTTCCCGTAATAAGTGCAACCCATTGGGGGTTGCTGGTTCTTCCTCTGCTACTGCTACTGCTGCCTGACTGGGGGTGCTGGCCCTCTCATCGCCACATCGTGAATGCGAATGCCAGAAGATGGTACTGTTATTCGGGGTGCTACTCCCCCTTCTCCTTCAATCTGATTGTGAGATCTCTTCTGACCTCCAGTCCTTGCTGTGATCCTCTGAATGGTGATCTCATGCCTTCGGATTGCTGTCAACACCTCATCAAAGGTCTGGTAGTTGTGCGCCTCTATCAATTGCAAGAGTTTAAGATGGAACCGTTGTTGAAATCTCATAGCCCTCTGGCTCTCCGTTGCTACCATCTCTGGGGCAAACCTACTCAATCTGCAGAACTCTGCTGCATAAGCATCTACTGTCTTGTCGGCCTGCTTGAGGTTGATAAACTTCTGTTGTAGCTTGAACTGCGCCACAACTCCATAGTACTTTATCTTGAACCTCGCCGTAAAATTGTCCCAAGCAACAGGACGTCTGATGCCCACTTCCTCTGATTTCCACCAATCACGTGCGAGATCCTGAAGTAACAACTTCACTTGATCCACATGTTCTTCCATCGGTACCTTAGCCGCTGTCAGAATAGTCTCAATATCCTTAAGCCATGTATCTGCTGAGATGGCATCTTCCGTGCCCTCGAAACGACGAGGGTTGTATTTGTAAAATCTGGTTGATGCTCCTGAATCTGCTCTCGCTCCTCTTTCCAAAGCCGTCTGCAATCCTTGGTTGAGTAACACATTCTGCTCTTGCAACTGAGCGTACATGCGTTGCTGGGCCAACATCTGATGTTGCTGAGTATCCATCATCTCTCTCATAATCTCCAGAAGGACTGGTGTGTCCATTTCCACAGGGGTAGGTGGAACTATTGGTGGTGTTGGAACCTTCGAATATTGTGGTCCAGTTGTTGGTTCCACTATCACCTCTTCTTGGATGGTCTCTTGAGGTAGCACCGGCTCTTGTTGCTGACCAACATGGTCATATTGTTCATGCTGCCCTTGTTGTCCTTGTTGTTGATGTCCAGCTCTGACATATGCGGACGAGGTGTCCCTAAGAAAAGGGATAAGAGAACAATCAAATGATCGTACATGAAAGATCAAATGAAGTCAAAGGATACCGAAATGTCAAGCTCGAGTCGAGAGTAACGAATCATGAGATCAAGGAGAAACATGTGTGATTGAGACATCCTATAAATTAAAACACCCCACAAGTCTGAAATTAGACCTGCATGGGCCACCACTAAAACCTTGTCATGCCCCACAACCAGAATACCGAAGAGCGGGGGAGTGACTCAGCCAGCTACGTATTACGGATAGATGAATACCGTATAATACAATCAATGCTGTCTAAAAGACGAGGGGGTGCATACTACATGAAAGTCTTGCTAGGGTTACTCAACATCTATTGTCTCAATCATTCAAACAAGAAGCAATAATAGAGAACGTGTAAGATAAAACAGTAAGGCGTCCCAAATGCTTAGTCAAAATGTTCTTGAGATCTGGCTGTAAAAAACATAGCCAGATGGTATAGCAAGGTATACACAATCGTTATCAGCTGTAGTCTGACTTAGTTACAATTATATAAAAGTAAGTACAAGACAATCCGACTAACATGTCGGTGTCAAGCGACAAAATGTAAAGTAAGTAGCAAAACGAGCAGGGAAGCAAGGAACCCACTCGTGTCCTCCTGTGATCATTCCTCTAGTATTGACCATCTTGGATGTGGAAGTATGCTGAGTCCTCGGGAACTGGCTCTAAATCTGGCCATGCAAAACCAGAGAGGTTAGACCTCTAATAGCAAGTACCACAAGGAAGCACGGCATGAGAATTAAAACCAGTGATAAGAGTTAATAATATAATACATAGGTCTCTGCTTGCTACTGGGATTCATACAACATCACGACACTTCAAACCAACTTCCCAACCAAACAAGGACAGAAGTTGACCCGTCATGTCCTGACATTTCGATCATCTCAGTAGTTAACAGAGTGGGTACATTACACAAACAAATCAATTTAAACGGTCATGCAACTACAACGGCTTGCTACTATAAGTTCCAAATTGTCTAGGAAATATGCAATCAGGATTCCTCAGTTCTTACTATGTGCAAGCAAGGCTATTCTATCCAATAATCAATTGCGCCAATCATGAATTAGATGAGTCCCAGCGGGACGCCCGTAATTAATATACAATAAATAATATAAGCAGATACTGCTCCCTCCCGTGTGGCAGATTTGCAGTATCTGTGGGAACCAACCGGCATGTAGGGGCACCAATTGCCCCGGGATGGCTGCCATGTAAGAACTCGGGAATCCATTCTCTCTCCATGCAATCTTTATTTTATTTAACTTAATAGCCCCTATGTTGATTGAAATCCCATGTCGTGGATCATGGTCATTCAGAATGAGTACTTTCGTACAAAGTACGATATGCACAACTCTACAACAATGCCCGTGCGGTTAGGTTGTAGGTCTTACATAGCGTAATACAACAATCAGACCTAGCCACGGAATAATCATGCCTTGACTGTAAAGTACACATGTTGCTTCTGTAGAAAATCAATTGAAGTCTGCACGTGTCCATATGCCAATGTTCGGGATCGGCTAGTCGATTGCAATAGTTCATGTTAATATGAACGTGTCTCATTCAATTTCAATAAGACAACTAGCCAGTCTCTTTAGTCCCAACTAGGAATGCATGATCAATCATTCAGTCAAGATAACAATCAATGTCAATTCGTGCCAAGGCATGACAGTCACACTGGTATTTAATATGGTCTAGTCTATAACTCTCAGGGTTAAGTTTCAGTCATTCTGGACATCCATAAACCAATCGAGACACAGGGCACATTTCACACAACAATATGTATTAAAATATTAACATATCATGATTTTATCGAGTTCATGCCAAAAGGCGTAAGGATATAATAGGGAAATGCCATGTACGTAAAAAGGAGTACGCTCAATAAATTACGCGTAAGGAAGTTTACGCATGAGGGAAATTTACGCGTGAAGGGATGAAGCTTACGCGTAAAGGAATACGCTCAATAAAGGATAAAGTTGCGCATAAAACTCGTCTTACGCCAAGCCAGAATAGTACGCATAAAAATAGAGTTACGCGTAAAAAGTGATGTTACACGTGGAACGCTGTTCGCGTAAAGAGTCAAGTTTATGCATGGATCTGGTATACGTAAAAGAAGTACGCATAATAAATGGAGTTTTACGCATGAAACTTGTACGCGTAAAAAATAGGGTTACGCGTAAAAACTCGTACGCATAAAAGGAGTATAGTTTTACGCCTGAAAGAATATGCGTAAAGGAATAACGTTACGCGTAAAACTTATACGCATAAAGAACTACGCCAAGCCAAGGAGACTTGCGTAAACCGAATTCACGCTGACACGAAGTCGTGGGCGTAGAGCTCGGTACTACGCGGGCACGTAGAAACGTAGGTGTAAAGTCGATGCTTACGCGAGCACGTATAACGTGTGCGTAAAGAATCTCTAGAACTTCATTCCTATGAAAACTTCAGTCTAAGCCCCAAATGGGATTCTCATGGGCCAGAATGGCGTATAACACAATCTCAACAATCTGGAACGAACAAACTTGGAAACAAGAAAGTTTGATAGATCAAAACCACTGAAATTCGAAGAATAGAAATTTCTATATCTACTAAGAATGAGACTTCAAAATACAAAATGCCAAGTTCTAAGTTATCTTAGAATTACGAGATGGAGATAAATGAGCCATAAAAATGGGTTCTCATGTGGAGCAAGATGTACTTGCCTATGGGTAGGTGGAGAGAGTTATGAGAAAGAAGAAGAGTAAAGAAGAAGGAGTAATGAAGAGAGAGAAAGGGATGGGGCTTAAATAGGGGTAGTGGTAGGTTGGTTGGGTTCATGATGAACCACTCAACCCGAAAAAATAAACCAACTCATGCTGAACCCAAAAGCAAAGTAAAAGCAGAAAGTAAATTACAGAAAAATAATTAGCGTGGAATTAAAGGAATTTAAATACAGAGCAATGCATGATAAATATTTAAATAAATTCATTCAAGCAATACACGTATTAAAATACGTATTTTGGGAACGAGGAGTGACAACTGTGGATAGCGAAAGCCCAACTCACTTGGGCCGAAGCCGAACCGTGTTCATTAGAACACTTACTGTCTCCAACCCTAGCCGGCTACAGGCTGTTACGCGCTCTAAACACTACTGTAGCTAGATTGCATCATTTCACCTTTCAGAATTTTACTGAATAACTGTTTTATTATTATTATTTAGAAAATTATATTTCCATAATAAATTGCTTCTTGTCTCGTCATGTAATTATTGAATAAAATGCTAGAATGGATTTGTGTGTCTTGCTCCCTCCTGACTGGAGTTAACATTTTTTTAGGTGACTGGGACGATGATGAGCTGGCTTACACTTCCTATTATAGGCCTGACTTGGATTCTGAGGACTTAGCTGAATCAGGACAGAGGAACCAGGAGTCCTAGTTGCACCCTTTTCTGATTAGTTCACTTTTCCTAAAGTTGTAATAAACAAACCTTTGTGATGTTGAATACTTTTGCTTTGTCTTCATTTTTATTTCGACTTTAGTTGTACTTTAGAATGTTTAATAAAATGTTTTATTTTTCGTTTAGACATTTGTACTGCTTGTGTTCACTGTTTGATACAGCTTATTGCCGCCGTCTCACAATGGTGCAGGCTGGGCATGATCCGACTGGACCCATTATATTGGGATCGGGTCATGACATGTTTTTAGTGGTGGCCCATGCAGGTCAGTTCTGTAAATTGGTCTAGTCAACTTAGTCTAAACCAGCATGCAGTCCTGTAATTTGACCAAGGTCTAGATATGACTATAGGAAAGCAGACTTTAGAGACAACTAGAACACCTAGATTATATTCACCCTGTTACAACATAGGACCGAATTAATCTATTTATAATATCTATTTTTGCTTGCTTATAGTTTCGTAGGTTACCTTGCTTATGTTGTATCTAAACCTTGATATTTTCTAGGTTATTCCAAGGACCGAGAATATTTTTATTTGTTGACTTCCTCCACTCAACTTGAAACTTTACTCTCTCTAGGCAACTTCTTGATCAATTCAAGATCCAGAAAGCTTCTAAACTCAATGCTTGAGTATCATGAAACATGAATGGTCAGAGAATTGATTCCATTATATTATTGAATTTCCTTTAGTCATTGGAAAACTTTTTGAATTATTGAACTATCCCTTTGAAATTTCCATGGAAAAGGATGAGAAAATATTCAGTGAACTAATATGGCTTCACACATATACGTTGCAGCCATTTATCTGAATTATAGAAAACTGCGAGTTTACTGCAGCCAATTGCGCACTGGAGAGGCATACACTCTAAGTTGAAGTAATTTCAGGTGTTCATAGGTTTTCTGATATTATTGAGACTATGTCCTAAATGTATCATATTTGTCTCCTATGTTGATAGACTACTCGGTAACCTATCATTATTCAAGTTATGAAGCCCAAAATTTACTGCAGTCAGGTGCACTCTGGCGAGACATGAATTTGAGGCAAAATAACTTCAAATATATTTGGTTTCCGAATATTATTAAGACTATATCCATACCATGGTTGTCTTTTCAGCACCATCAAATTATTCTGACTTTTGTTCGATTAGAGGGTTTGCTTTTCTAGTGGTTGTCTCCATTTTCAGAATCTCTTATCACCGCCAGAAAGAATAAATTTCCTATGAATTTATACTTGATTTTTTTCCTAGAACTTATTAGGACCCTATCAATCTCTATTGGCTCGATCTCTTTTCTAGTCCAACTTTAGTACGTTGCATATATTTTGTTGATAGTTACATATCTTGGAAGCTATAGATACTTATGGATAGTGTTATATATTAAATAGTTGATATACATCTTGTGGATGATCATATATAAATATGTAGTTGATAGCTATAGGCAGGGGAAACAAAGTTTGTTATATATCTCATTTATAGTAAGGGCTTTGGGATCAACATTTTCAAGAATGTTAGATAGCTGAAGATAGGAAGATAGTAGAATAGGACCATGGGTAGGCAGGTTTTGGTAATAAGTTTTTGAAAGAGTTATAGACTTTGAAGCTTGTGATTTTTTCTAGAAAATAAGATGATAGAACCCTTAGTGGTACTTACTAGTGCTATGTATCAGATTCGAACAGATAAAAGAACATGGTGATTTTGATTTTTTATGATTAAAGGAAGAGTTATGGAAGATACAGGAAAACATAGGTAGAGTTAGCGAGGAAAGTCTAGGATTTGGTAAGGTTTTTCCAAAGAGGAAGTGAATTTGGATTATATATATATATATATATATATATATATATATATATATATATATATATATATATATATATATATATATATAAACATGAGAATATGATGATCAAGTAAATGAACAATTGACGAGGATCAACTTTTATGATCGAATGACTACTGTAACCAGAAGAGACGGATATAACCATGAAAGGAATATCACGAGCAATGAAATAATAGGGAATAAGCAGTGAAGAATTGAGATAAGACCATTGGCATATAACTTTGGAAAGGAACAATTGGGTTTGCAATTTCTACCAATCAATGGAGACTCATATTAGTTATGGAAAGAATGATTGAGATTTTGTTATATTTTGTGATATTTTGCTAATGTGTTTGGATGAGAACGATTGTTAGGTGCATGATTAAAGATTAAAACTTAATTAGTGATTATAATTTGGTCAATTGATTTCAAGAATTGGAAATTCTCGAATATAGATCATGGATCGACTTTCTAAGGATTTACTATGACAAGTGAAGATTGTGACTTTGATGTAGTCAGTTTTGGAAGAATGACTGACAATAGGAAAATTGATGTCTGTAAAATAATTTGATCGAGAGAAAACTTGAAATTTAAAATACATTTGGCATACGAGTTACATACAACGACGGATAGAAATTTGATTTAGATGATTTATGATTCCAAATAGAGTTAGTTTTAATACCTTGGCAGCTATCTTAGTTTTCTGTAGATACTGGAAGTTCAGCCAGTTTAGTGAGTTAGAGATTGATTTTTGTATGGGTATTAATAAGATGGTTATCTTGTAATTTATTTTTTTTCTTCATATCCTATCTTAAAATGCCTTTTTGACCCTTGAAATAGTGTTTTAATATCCTTTCTACCACCATTTGATCATCACTCAGTCCTCAATGGAAATATCTTATCCGATTACATTCCTATCATACAACTTGTTGATTTTCTCTGAGTCACAAACCCTTATACTCCATTCCAATTTGATTTGAAATTTTTAGTCCCCCATCTAAGAAGATTCCATTATTTTATGCCTTCTCAATAAAGTATTGGCATTCGTTTCTTTCTTGCCTTTTATATTTTATGAGAACTCATTTGATTTTCTCCTATTTTATGATCATATTTTAAACGTACCTAGATTTTACTCGTGCCTAAAAATGATTTTGATCACAACAATATTTCAACTCTATCTCAGATCATATCTAGCTAATTCTGATCGTGTCTATATTTTGATATTGTACCTAGTGATCATGCCTAGAATTCGATCATGCCTGATGATTTAAAGTTCTATTTTGATCAAGGCTAAGTGATTTTGATTGTACCCAGACCCTTATCTTTGATATTTCGAGGACGAAATTTTCTAAGAAGGGAAGGTTGTAAAACCCATTTCTAAAATACAAAAAAAAAACAAATAAAAGAAGGAAGAAGAGCCACACACAGCAAGCCACAAACCCAAATCCCATTTTCCTCACTCTCTACACGATCACAACACTCCCCTTATTTTGCTCAACCACTCAGCACCACACTTTCTTCCCTCCCCTTTATTCTCCTCCACACGTTTATTCCTTTCCTATTTTCAGTCACAATACTTTCCTCACTACCACCTATTTCATTAAAAAAAACCATCATTCTTTTCTCACAGAGAGCAATCCCCCAAAACTCCTTTCCCTCTCAAAACCAATCCACCATCACCATTTCCCACAGTAGCCCTTGCGGCACCACCCTCAACCCGTTTTCTCCGTGTCTCGCCGATCGACCCCTGTCGCTGCAGCTGCCAGACGCCGCACCAGCGCGCAGCACTCCCTGCGCGGTGCCAACAACCACGTCCAACCCCTGCAGCGCTTTCTAACCTGTCCCCGCGAGCATCCGGAGCGCACCAGCGACCGCCGCCGGCCTGAACATCCCACCGACCAGCAACAGCCGCAGGTCAGCACCCCCACGCACCAGCGTGCGCTTCCGTATTTGTGGGCACCCCGTGTACGCGGCGTTCTTCCATTCCGCATGCGTGCGCGTGTCCCCGCCCTACATGCACGTGTCCGTGCCCGTGCCCGCGTACGTTTCGAGTCCAAGGCATCCCCTCGGTGCTCCGTCACAGCCTTCGATAAACCCCGCAGCCTTCTGTTAATTCACAGAACCATTTCTGTTCCGGGATAGCCAGTTTAGTAGTTTCCTATTTTAGATTCGGTAATAATTTTATTAGCGTTTAACTAGATGGTTAATCTTAATTAGTTAGCTTAATGGAATTTAGAGTTATCATCTACGTTTAATTATGAATAACGTTGAATTAACGTTATTTCAACGATTATATCACTTTTGCCATAATTTCATAATTATTATTATTAAATGATAAAACTTAGTCTCAAAATATTAATTATTTAGAAAAATATATGTTAATATAGGAAATGGTATTTTTAGGCCAAAAACTATATATTTATGTTTTTAGACATTTTCGTATTTTAACCATTATTTCTGTTAATAAAGTTTATGGAAATAAAAACTAGAGATAATAACATATTTTCTAATAAAATCATAATTTTTACTAAAATAATGTTTTACATATTTTTATTATTAAAAATGATTATTCTTTACTAAAGAAATAGTATTAGTAAAATATTTTGTAAAGTCTATTTAGAAAAATATTAAATTAGATTTCGAATATTCCGAGTTTACGCGATATTTTCTATTAAAATAAATCACGATAAAAACTGCTACTATTTTAAATATATTCCAAAATATATTATTTTTTGCCCTATTTTTAAAATACTAATAAAATAGTTTTACTAAAATATTACATAAGTAAATTATTATTTTCTCTAATAAAATGGCAATGTTTATAATTAACGTAGTTTGCATTTAGTGGCTTTATTAGCCAATCTTTGGAATAAGTTCTAAGGACAGATTATTATTAATGTAGGATTCAAAACTTACGTCAGATTTGTGTTGTGCTCCCATCTACATCATTCGGAGAACCAAGGCAAGTCATACTTATCTAAACTCGTATTTTAATTGGTAATTAATTCCATTGCATGATAGAGTTACTATATCTTCACCTGACTCACGGAATCCTACTCGGATCATATCGACTGCTTTACTGAATCATTGACTTGACTGCTTACTGAATCATTGACTCGACTGCTTACTGAATCATTGACTTAGGGATTGGGGGAGTAACGTTAACACTTGTGGTCAAAGCCCCTTACTGAATCACTGTGGATAGCGGAAGCGCAAATCACTTGGGCCGAAGCCGGACCATGTTCATTAGAACACTTACTGCCTCCAACCCTAGCCGGCCACATGCTGTTGCGCGCTCTAAACATTACTGTAGCTAGATTACATCATTTCACCTTTCAAAAATTTACTGCATAACTGTTTTATGCAGTAAATTTGTAATAAACAAACTTTTGTGATGTTGAATACTTTTGCTTTGTCTTTATTTTCATTTCGACTTTATTTGTACTTTAGAATGTTTAATAAAATATTTTATTTTTCGTTTAGACATTTGTACTGCTTGTGTTCACTATTTGATACAGCTTACTGCCGCCGTCTCACAACGGTGCAGGATGGGCATGATCCGACTGGACCCATTATATTGGGATCGGGTCGTTACACAAATTGAAAAAGAGTACAAAAAGAGTACAATTGATTTCTGGAGAAATACAACTATAGGAATCTGATCAGAAAATGATCACTTTATCCCTTGGACGATGTGATATCGAAGGCACCAGTCTCTGGAGGATGCAACAACACTTTAACAGGAGATTATGATCACTCTTGATGCTTTAAAATTGATTTAAAACTCTATTTATAGAGTTCATGAAATAATCATTTAGTAGTTATTCTGGGTTGCGCGTACTTCAGGTTGCGCGCCTCATGTACACTTGTGCGAGCGGTTGCACAAACTGCTGTGGATGCTTGGCACCATTTGATTGAGATGTGCGTGGTCGTGGGCAGTGTAGTGGGCACGCTCTGCGAAGTTGGTGGCTTGTGCGCCATGTCACTCTGTTCTGAACACTGTTTGATTACCCTGCGCGAACTTCATCAGGTTGTGCGTGGGCGTAATGTAGCGGCTTGCGCGAGCGGTTGCGCCAACTACTGTAGACGCGTAGCATCGTTTGATTGAGATACGCGTGGTCGTAGACAGTGTAGTGAGCACGCTCTGTGAAGTTGGTGGCTTGCGCACCACGTCACCCTGTTTTATAATAAGAGTTGATCAGGTGACGCCAATTAGCCAGGCTGCGCATGAGCACAACTCAACAAATGGCACCTTTGACTGGGTCTTCTATGTTGTACTGATTAATTCTCGCACCACACAATGACTTGCACGAACCATCTGTCAGCATTAATTATATGCTAACAAAATCTTCTCGAGTGCCGCGTTGTGCGGGATTCGAATGGATTTTCCTTAATCTCTGTGCCATAAGTTTATCAGGCAATGATGATGCCGTTACAGCTTCTCGAGGAAGTACGCCATGTGGCGCTCGCGCAACCTGACTCCAGCGCAACCAGATGTTGATGCAACATAATAATTTGGTGCCATCTGAAGATCGAACACTTTAATGGATGGCACATCTTAATTTTTAGCCTCTACAAGACCCCCTTCAAAGTTTTCGAAACTTGAAAATACTTCAAAGTTTTTAAATACTTTGAATTATGCTAGTTTTGTCTAGATTGCGCCAGTCAACTCGAGCCCGATTCTTCAGTATAGATTGCATAACTGTTTGGGCTATAAATAGCCGTACACTTTGGGCCTTTCCTTTTTCACATCATTTTAGGATTGCTCGAGAGGAACCCTATCTTCTTTTCTTCTTTCTGATCTTTGAGAGCTTCGACCGAAAGAAATGGCACCTAAGCACTCCGTTGCTGAGAAAGGAAAAGCTGTGGCCGATCCATCCATGCGAGCTCCACCCTCGTCACGCTAGGAAATGGCCAACCCGACCATGGAAGGTAAGCACTTTGATCATAGACCCGATCATCGACTACCCTATTTAGGGTTTGGCCAGCTTCTGATGTCGTACACCCAATCTTTTTAGAGTGGGACACAACTCATAACTTGTGCCTCCTTTTTAGGGTTTGGTTGCTATTGACCCATGTTGCACGACGCTTCGAAATTTGTGCTGTATTTTGGGCACAATTTTGACGCATTACGCGGCAAGATACGATACCACATGATTGCTGCGCAACCTAATGACCGTACAAGCTGAGTGCAACACAATATGAGTTTCGTGCAACCTGACAAAATAGAGCATTAAATACTCGGTTCATTTCCAACGATGAACCTATTTATGGGGTGCTCTTTTTTAAATCATCTTTTTCTTTTCTCCCTTGTTAAGTGTTACACGCCCGTTTATTGGGAAGACGAAGAGTCGGCGGGAGCCGACCTTCACTGTATATATAGGCATGAGGTTGTAATCTTCTATCCTCATTCACTCTCATGGCACCCAAGAAGGTGAACTTCACCGTCGATGGCGAGAAGTCAAATTCTATGCCTACGGCGTATCTGCTGGAAGCCGACCCGTCTCTGAGGACGGAGAATTTCCTGAACTGTTTTGGCCTGACCCCAGCAGTCTTCGCTCGTTCCCAAGGTGGGCCATCATCTTTCGAAGATCGTGGTGCACTAGAACAGAGGAAAGAATTCCTCTGTCTGATGTATCGCTAGGGGATCCACAATATAGAGGATTTGAGCGCTGCTTTGTGCGAGACTGATGGCGGAAAGAAGAAATGACGTGACATAAGATCATCATTTTTACATAATGGCCAAAGTGCCTTGTAGTGTCTATCTTTTTTTTCCTTTTCATTATGAAATGAAAAATAGTTTGACTTTATAAATCCTGGCACATTTGAAATTTTGTCGCGTAACTGTGTTGACACGTCTCGATTTTAGACATATATGAGCTTTGTTGTGTAACTGTTTTGATATATCAACTTTCGAACAACACGTGGTGTTTTTTTCCCGAAATATACGCCTATAGACGCGCATAACGTTTCAGCTTCAATTGCATATGAATGGTTGCGATAAGAAAAGAACATTTACTATATTCTCTTCTTCTTTCTGATGTTTGCAGGGGGGCCAACCGACAAAAATTCCCAGAACCGGTATCGGTGATCTTGGATGCTATGAAGTTGAACCACTTTGACACACACATCAGAGAGCTCAGAACTCTTCATGCTTAAAAGGGCTTCCTCGAGATGGTATGAAGGGTCTTTATACATGAGAGTTGGATGGTGGAGATACAGAATTAGGAATCGTATCACAAGGGTGATCTCATTCCTACTTCTCACGAAGAGTCATCTTTTCTCCACCAGTTGTATTGACAGCAACTTGTCTTTGAGCTGCTGTACTCTGGGGTTCTCGTCTCGTCTTTCTGAGAGAGAAGACCAGAGTTGATTCCGTTGCCTTACTCGCTGCTTCAGGTCAAGTCGACAAGGAACTGGGACAAACAAGAAGATCCAAGGATGTAATAGTCCTTCATTTGTTAAATTTAGAATAAAAATCTGAGATGTAATAGATTTCCATTAAGATGTATCTATATTTTTAAAGAAGGAATAAAGAATAATTTTCTCTTCTTTATGATTTGATTTGATGTGATGATATAGAAAATAGAGTCCAGAGGTAACGTGGACGTGAACTCATTTTTCTATTGATGATCTTCAAGTCTGCTGGGACTTAAAGACAGGATATCATGTCTAAAAAGATGATATCTATGATAATACAGATTTATCGTAAAAAAAAGATATCTTTTTTAAAATAACTGGGTTTCAAAAAGACAGTTTTAATGATTCGGATAGGCTCCACTGGGGATTTTGAGTATTTATTATCTTGTGGCTTTATTTACGAAAAAGTTAATAAACGATAATAAATGTAGGCCTATTTACGAAATGAATAGAGATGAAAAGACTGATGAATAAGCATGCCTTTTCGAGGAAAGGTCGCTTCGGCTCTTGAGATAGACAATAAACGGAGACCTATTCAAAGGAGATGAATGAAAGAACATGCATTTTCGAGGAAAGATTGCTTCGGTTCCCGAGACAGAATGTTTGGCTTTTCTGTATATAAATAGTGTGTAACTTTTCTGAGAGCATTATTCACCTCTTTTCTTTCATTTGCAAATGTCTTCAGAAGATATGCCTAAGGAGGTGGAAGTCATCCCAAAAATCGAGGCCGCCCTCGACACTCCTTCCGACGAGCCTTCGCCACCCATTCAGCCAGAAGAAAGCTCGGCTGTTCCTAGACAGAAGCAAGACATTCTCGCCAAACTGGTGGAGCCTGGGAGTACTGCCGAGGAAGAAGCTCTGAGGAAGGCTTCCTGTGAACTGCTCGTGTCATCGGACGATAATGTCTTCGAGCTTCTTGCGAAATATGTTTTCAATCAAGAGGGCTCCGGTCCTCGTTAATTTTATATATTTCCTTCTGTCTGAATTTATGCAAATAAAAAGGAATTTTATTTACATTCTGAGTCTCACTACAAGAAAAACGATCATTTACGGCGCGCAGCATGCGCCGTAAATAATCTTTTATGGCGTACATTGTGGTGCCGTAAAAGACCATGCCGTAAATGATCCTATCATTTACGGCGCGTTGAAGAACGTCGTAAATGTTAATATACACGTCGTAAATGTAAACAAATTTACGCCGTAATTGTTTTTTCAGAAATTTTTGACAACTATTTACGACATATTTAGTGTGCCGTAATTGCTCTTTCACGGCATACAATTGTGCGCCGTAATAGATATTCGCACATGGTCAAATACGGCATATATATATATATATATATATATATATATATATATATATATATATATATATATATATGCACGTCGTAATAGATATTTCCGAAGGATCAAATACGACGTACATTTTGATACCGTAAAAGATATTTATGACAAATTATGTTTACCATTTATGACATATGTAGCGTGCCATAAATGATTTTTGATAAAAAAAATTCATCAAATTATTATTATTATTATTATTATTATTATTATTATTATTATTATTATTTTTTTTTTTTTTTTTTTTTTTCATACCAATCCTTATTTATTTAAATAAGAATATCAATGACCATGGTAAGCAAAGAATATAACATAACAAAAATAAGTTAAAAAAATAGTTGAATGACGTATAATCCCAATCAAACTACAAAAGTGAAAATTAATTCAAATAGACCCAGACACGTGAGATCATAAAAAATAATCGGATTCAGCAGCCAAAATACATTAATAGCAAACAAAAGGCCATGCCAAAGTATATCATGCCATATTGTTGCATGAACTACACAACTATTGTAGTACTGAATTAAGAACAATACAATATTTTAATACAAATTGAACTTGTTTTATACTTTGCCCTACTTTGGGAAAAAAAATGTAAATTATCTTCTATGATAAATTTCAACTCAAATGGTTGCAGAGGAGAAGCTTCAAACACAATACCCAGATTTTTTCATTGATTAATAACCTGCACAAATATAAAATGTATTTTAGTTCATTATATACAATTTGATGTATATATAAACACAACAATGAAAAAATATACATAAACTATAGCATGTTATTCCCACAATGATATAACCTAAATACTTGTGTACATTTGGAGAAGAATCATATAAGTTCTCAAGCTTCAATATATCTTTTTGAATTTTCACTTGGGAGCATGTTGTTCACAAATAAATAAACAGAAACTGGACACTATTGGAACATATGTTCCTAAGCTGATTCAACAGATTGCATAGATTCAAATCAGTGGAAAAAAAAGGGACACTATTGGGTCAACTAATGAGAACTCATATAGTTGGGCTCCATCTTCCTCTTTCTTTGACAGTATAGTCGTATGTTCCAAGTTAAGCTATATACATTGAAGTGGCTGTTGTTTGAATTATGTATCCAAAATGAAATACCTAAACAAGGGTTACGTGCATATAGCTCTAAGCAAACAGTTCCTAGATAGACCAAGTGTCTCATTGAACAAATTCCTTCCAAAAGAAGGTTTAATGGGTATTGATATTGTTTCATAGAAGACTTGGAAGAGGACTTGGAAGCAAAACACCCTGTATGTAAAAAACTGCAGATGGTGTTTGCTTATATGTTTACCATTTGAGCTGGCAAGTCTTCTCATTGAACAAATACCTAGACAAGGGTTACTTTGCTTCCAAGTCCTCTAAGCAAACACCCTGCCACTGTTTCAATGCACTTAGTAGAGGACTTGGAAGGAAAACTTGGAAAACTTTTCCTAAACAACTCCAATTACCTTTATGGGTTCTAGAGTCACAAAAGCACAGGCTCTTGCTGTGCGAAACAACAATGGTTCTAATAAAATCCATACCAAACTACAAATGGTAATCAAGAAGTTTAGTTGCATTACCATACCGAGTTCAATTAGCATCATTGAGTTCAATTAGCACCAAAAAGAAAGAAAATCAGAATCCACTAAATAATCACCTTCATCCCAACCATCTTAACCCAATCGACAGCAATTTCTAACATCTGTGTAAAAGGTGCTGAAGTCGATATTGTCATCACATAGTATAGGTATAAGAATTTTAGTTGATGCATGCATTAATTCCAAACCATCTACTAATCTTACATATGTTGCACACAACACTGGAGTGCAATATAATTCCAAACCATCTACTAATCTTACATATGTTGCACACAACACTGGAGTGCAATGTTGTCATCATATAGTACAGGTATAAGAATTTTAGTTCATGCATGCATTAAGAAAGCTTAATTCAACTTACTTCAAGTACGTCACCAATGCTAACGATGAAAATGCCAGATATGATCTAAACGGGGAACCATTTGCCGTTGTTCTTTATTTGCAGGCCTTGCACATCGGACAATTGGAGGAGCAACGTCAAGGCGCCGAGATCGGTATGTGGAGAGAGGCCTAGTGCTTTGCTAGCTTTCGGACACGGTGGATAGTAATTGATTCTTACTAATTGCCAGTGATCCTTAAATTTGTTCAGTACGATTTCTGGGTCACACCCCAGTGATCCTTAAATTTGTTCAGTACGATTTCTGGGTCACACCCCAGGTTCCTTCCCATCAACCCTAGTAAACAAATAGTCACTTGTTGCAGTTGGAACGAGTATTCCTCAAGTGTATCCCTGAAATATATGAGCAAAATTCACATTAAAAAATTAAAGAGTCAAAAGAATGGAAAGTAAATTTAACCTATTCCTTCGACAATATCCTGATGTTAAGAATACATACCCGAGAAAATTATGAATGGAAAAGTAAATTTAACCTATTCCTTCGACAATATCCTGATGTTAAAAGAATACAAACCCGAGAAAATTATGACATGAGATGAGAATATGATATTATATGAAATAGAAATAATTTCTAGAATCCCAGCTCAGATTTACTTCCAAGATGTTAGAATTGTTCTTAATTATCGGAGAAAATTCCAATTCAAAGGCTGTTGATACTAATTGATTTAGTGGCATAAATTAGAGAACAAAAACAAATGATCCGTGTACGTAGAAACCCTCGCTTGGGGGAAACACCTGTGCGACACCGATAAAACAATATCAAAGTGAAGGTTTTTGCATTTGAGGCAATGGACCAGTCTATAAGATTATTCAAACAAATATACAGAGACAATTACATTAGAAAATAATATAGCCATCACAGGTATGCAAGCTTGTAAAATAAAAACAAAGAACAAACTACACCATATCTACGTAGCAAGGTCACATGCTAAGTCCTCAATTCAAAACAATACATTATGCAACTATCCAATTAGGCTATCCCTACCACCACCATCACCACCGCTGCCAATGCCCAAATGATAAGGGTCTCAATCACTACACCCAAAATATTACAAGTGGTATGAGATATCCTAAAGTAAAGTGTCTTTAAATATATGAATCCAAGTTTATAAAGATATACATAATTAAACTTTTGGGGCCTGTGAAGCTTAGAGTATATGATCCCACAAGTTGAACATGTATGTGCTCAACTACTCATTTATGCAATCTAGAACCAACCTACAAATCCGCTCAAACATACATTCAAAAACAATTAGGTAACAATATAATATGATGATATATCAAGACAAAAAGCTAAAGTGAGCTTCTGGACATCAATTCATAGAGGCATTTCAGCAAACATGTAATGTACCAGAAATATATCAACATATGGTGATTGAAATCTGTTTATAAACTGTTGTAGAAAAAGGAATCATAAAAGTAAATAATGGGATTACATACGACTAGAAGCACGAATACTACAAAAGCACAGTAGGACATGCAGAACATTTTCTGTGTCCACATCGTCGTGTCCAGATAAAGCCATGTCATATCCGTGTAAAATGAAAACAGAAAAAAATGGTACAAAAGTAAGACATAGAAGAGATGATAGAAAACCGTTATTTTGAAAATTTAGGAGCTTCGTGTCTCTTCTTCCGATTTGGTGGGAGCTCCATGTCTCTCTCGCCGACCAAATTTTTCAGAATGGTGAGAGAGAAAGAAAGGGTTTAGAGAGCCTATTAACCTAGAATCCAATGTTGGACTCCTTGGCGGAGACGATGAGCTTGAGGA
Source organism: Iris pallida (assembly GCA_029216955.1). Classification (NCBI taxonomy): domain Eukaryota; kingdom Viridiplantae; phylum Streptophyta; class Magnoliopsida; order Asparagales; family Iridaceae; genus Iris; species Iris pallida. Next base: position 5,355,383 of record JANAVB010045017.1, read on the forward strand.
TCTGGCGGAACTGGACAGTGAGGGCGTCAGACCCTCGTGAGGAGGGCGTGGCAGTGGGTGGCGGCGGTCAGCCGAAAAAAAAAGAGAAAGAAAGGGGGAGAAAGAGAGATCACCAAAAAAAAAAGTGATTGGGAAAATGCTTTGTTATGGCTGCTAAGAGCGCCATTTTTTTCCCCAGAAGCGGAACCTATTTTGTTGTTGTGGCGTACGATAAGCGGAACCAAGGAGTCATTGGCGGTAGACGCGGTGTGGGTCCTATGTCCGTCGGCGTCCTTCGGTGAGTGGTAATCAACGATCTCATTGATGACGGATCCGCCGAGCGACGACAATTTTGTTGCATTTGGAGAAGTCGGGGCAGAATTTTTTCTGTACGGTACGATTAAAAATTAGGGCTTGTAGGGGATTACGGGAAAAAGGAGAGAGAGAGAGGGGGTACGGGCTTGTTGTTACTTTATTGTGTTGGGATAATTTGTTTGATAGAGGAAAAATTAAAATGTTCCCTCTAATATTTAATATTTTGGAATTAAACATCTAGTAAAACAATCGTTGTTAATAGTACCATACTAAATTAAAAGTATAGTAACACAACAATTGTTAATAGTACTATACTATATAAAAGTACAATAGGAAAAATATTTGGATTTTTGCATTGTTAAAATATTATTTTGTAACGAATTTAACGTTGCTTATTAATATCGTGCTGGGTAAAAAAGATGTCAATTACGGCGCGTACAACGCATGCCGTAAATAAAACAACATTCACGGCGTGCTGAGGAACGCCGTAATTGAGATCTCATTCACGGCGCACAAGAATGCATACCGTAAATAACTTAACATTTAAGGCATGCAAAAACGAATGCCGTAATTAAGTTACCATTCACGGCGCAGGAAAATACGTGCCGTAAATGCGTTTGCAATTACGGCGTGCGGGTAAAACACGCCGTAAAAAACACAAAAATTAACTCTTTTATGGCACGCAGAATTGCATGCTGTAAAAGAGTGTCATTTACGGCGCACAGGCAATGCGTGCCGTAAATTGTGCGCCGTAAATGATCATTTTTCTTGTACTGTCTCTGTGTTGATATTTCTTCTTTGTCTTCAAACATGATATTTCGTAAGAAATTTGCCATTAATGGGCACCATGGCGACTCGACCATCCATACCAGTCAATTGATAAGCTCCATTCGAGAAACCTTTTCTTACGACGTAGGGTCCTTCCCATTTTGCTTCAGATTTGCCTTTGCTCATGTGCGTCATAGTCATAGGATGTCTGACGGTTAGAACTAGTTCTCCTTTTTGAAATGTTCGGACTTTGACTTTATGGTTAAAGGCTTTTGATAGATGAGCTTGGTATAACTCAATATGTTATTGAGCTAGGAGCCGTTTCTCGTCAAGCACTTCAAGCTCCTGAAGTCTCAGACGATCATTGTTTTCGGTTGTGAGTTCATTGGCAATGACAATCCTTAAGGAAGGGATCTGGATTTCCAATGGTAAGACAACCTCGCATCCATATACCAAAGAGAAAGGTGTGCAGCCTGTAGGAGTATGTATAGTAGTACGGTAAGCCCATAGACATTCTCTAAGCTTTTCACTCCAGTTCCATTTGTTGGTAGAAACAAACTTCTTGAGGAGTTTGATGATGGTCTTGTTAAATGCTTCTGCCAACATGTTAGCTGCAGGATTGTAAGCTGTAGAAGCAATATTGTTGATCCTATTGTCATCGCAGAATCGAGTGAACTTCTAACTGATAAATTGTGGCCCATTATCATGAATAATTCGCCGAGGAACACCAAATCTGTAGATCACATGATGCTTAATAAAATTAATAACACTGCTTGTCTTGACCTCGGTTAGAGGTATAGCTTCAGCCCACTTTGAGAAATAATCAGTTATGGCCAATATGAACCGATGTCCTCGAGATGAGGGAGGGTTAATAGGACCAATGACATCCATGCCCCAAGCTTCAAAGGGCCATGATGCTGCCGTCGGGTGAAGAAATTCTGATGGTTGATGGATGAAGTCAGCATAGATTTGACATGCTCAGCACTTCCTTGCATACTCGATTGCATCAGATACCATCGAGGGCCAATAGCAGCCCATACGGCGAATACGATCTTATAGTTTAGGACCAGGTTGATGTGCGCCACAAACACCGTCATGAGCTTCACAAAGTATTTGTTTTACTTCCTCTCCTGCGAGACAGCGTAGGAGTAAGCCGTCAAATGTTCGTTGGTAGAGTGTCTTTGTAGCATGATTATAATAGAATTTGAGTGACCGCCGACAAATTGTTATAGCCTCCTTAGGATCTCCGGGTAATATATCATGGACCACAAAGTCTATGAAAGAAGTCCTCCAATCTTTACTGATAGTACAAATTTCAACTGAATTGTTGAATTCTATGTTTAGGTTATTGACTTCAATATTAAAGTTATTCTCGACACAAAATAACTCTCTATTAGTGATGACGATCATTTGTTGCATTCTTACTGGAATTGCTAATACTGCCGTAAGATTAGTGAGTGCATCAGCTTCCGTATTACACGCTCGGCGTACATGCTCGATGAAGAAGCCTTTGAATGAAGTAGCCACCCTGATCGCTGTATCATGATATGGAACCAGATCTTGATGTCGAACTTCGTACGTGCCTCTAACTTAATTGACAATCAGTTTGGAGTCTCCGTAAACTTCAAGATACTCAATATCTAATTGTTTAGCCAACTGAAGACCGATAAGTAGGGCATTATACTCAGCCACGTTATTGGAACACGGCTCATCTAAAGAATAAGCTCTTTGAATAGCTAACCCTTCTGGTGAGATGAGGACGATTCCAACTACAGCAACAATAGCACCTTTTGGTTCGATTCTGGATGCACCATCAAAGAATAGATGCCATGTAAGAATTTCTTCTGAAGTCATGTTGGACTCCAAAGTTTCGTCTGGAATCTCGTCGTAGAGTTTAGACGTTTCGAGAATTGGATGAGCTGCTAGAAAGTCAGCAAGGGCTTGACCTTTAACAGACTTTTGAGGAACATAAACCATATCATATTTTGCTAACAATATGGCCCATGTTGTAAGCCTGGAATTGAGTGTACTGGGCTACTTCATCAGGACCCGGAGAGCGTTAACTCTAGAAATAACATGAATAGTTTGGCCAGTGATATAGTTTCTCGTCTTTTGAACAGCAAACATCAAAGCTAGACATTCTTTTTCTACTGGAGTGTATCGATGCTCAGCTCCAATCATCGTACGGCTAAGATAATAGATAGCCTGTTCAGGACCTTCTTTATTCTTTTGAGCTAATAAAGCATCTAATGAATGGTCCATTGCTCGAACATACATTAGGAAGGATATCCCTAACACTAGAGGTACTAGAACTGGAGGGTTCATCAAGTAACGCTTTACGTCTTCAAATGCTTGTTGACATTCTTCAGTCCAAATAAAAGACACACCTTTTTTCATGAGTTGAGTGAACGGTCTACAGCGTCTAAAGAGATTTGAGATGAATCTCTTGATATACGCAAGTCGTCCCTGGAATCCTCGTAGCACTTTTAGGTTGCGTGGAGGATGCATCTCTTGAATGACTTTGATTTTTTCAGGGTCAACGTGTATACCTTTAGAGGTAATAACGAATCCAAAAAATTTGCCACTAGAGACTCCCAGGAATGACTTAGTGGGATTCATCTTGAGTTGATGTTGGTGCATTAGATCGAAAATAGTTCTCAAGTCTTGAATGTGGTCTTCTTTTAGACGACTTTTGACAGCAATATCGTCAACATAGCATTCAACAGTCTTTCATAAATGATCACGAAAGATGGTGCTCATGACCCGCTGATAAGTTGCACCAGCATTTTTGAGACCAAACTGCATGACAGTGTAGCAATAGACTCCAAGAGGAGTGCAAAAAGATGTATGTTTCTCATCTTCTGGATGCATCTTAATTTGATTATATCCTGAGAATCCATCCATAAAGGACATACGTTCAAATTCGCAAGTATTATCGATCATGACATCAGTGATTGGAAGAGGAAATTCGTCTTTGGGACAAGCTTCATTAAGGTCTCTGAAGTCGATGCAGACTCAGACTTTTCCTGTTTTCTTCAAAACTAGGACAACATTAGCCACCCAGTTCGGATGTTTTTCTCTGACGAAACTGCAGGCAATGAGTTTCTTGACTTCAGCTTCTATGGCATCCATCATGTCGGGCCGAAATCGACGTTGTTGCTGCTTGACTGGTTTCGCATTCGGTAGAATATTGAGCTTATGGGTATCGATCCGAGGATCCAATCCTGGCATGTCTTCATAGTTCCAAGCGAATACATCAATGTATTCCCTAATGAGTTGGATCAATTCCTGTTTATCTACTTTAGGGAGGCTTTTGCTGACAATTATTGGTTTTGGAAAAGTTTCATCTCCAACATTGGCTTAAACCAACTGATCTTTAGTAGGTGGCTCACGTTGCTTAAAGCGAAGCTCCCATTGAGTATCCATCCTTTGTGCCCAAGGATTAGATTCAGAGGCTTCGGCAAAGTCTTCGTCATCTTCCGAGAACTCGACAGTTACCATATTGTAAGATAGAGTCACTCGATGGACGTGCCCTATACTGGTGTCTGAATCCCATGAGATAGAATCAGATGAGTTAGATCATTCTTCTTCATCGAATTTGGAGGCTTCTGGAGTCAAAATTGGTGAAGTATAACCTAATCTCCGCTTCGTTTTGTTGTAGTATTGTTGTGATTTTCCTTTTGGAGCAATAATACGAATAGGAGTTCGCCTTCCTTTGCCGCCATTGAGACCAGTTTTAAAATTATAGACCATCTTTTGAATGATATCTTTTGATTGCTGACTATAACGACGTAGTTGAAGTCTTCCATTATCGTGATTTTCTTCTTCACTATCTGGCGTGATCTTCTGTTCCGTTCCTTTACTAAAAAGTATAGGAAGTTCATCTTTCTTCCTGGAAGGAACTAAGAAGAAGAATTCTTGCATTGGCTCGAGCAATACTTCGTATTGGGAAGCTTCAACTGCTCCTATGGTAAGTGGTTCGAAGTTATCTAACATTTTTAAATAACATAGAGTATAATAAAGAACATCAATATACTGTAAAGGAGATGCTACTTTATTGATTTGTACATCATCATTTACAACATGGTTCTTAGCCTTAACAGAAGGCTTAGTAAGGTTGATAACCAGAGAAGGAGAAGGAGAAGGTGAAGGTGAAGGTTTGTTATGACGAAGGTCGATAATAAGAGGCTCAGAAGAGGTGAGCTCCCTTTGTTCCCTTTCTACAGCAGGAGGCTGTTTGCTATGAGAGAAAATATGTATAGTCAATATCTGAGAAGAAGAGGGACGAGTAGCACGTCCTTTGACGGAGATCATGAGAACATCTTTTGAAGTATGTTTCTGATCTTCCTCACTATCCATCGCCAATACAACTTTCATGAACTCCTCCTTGTACATCCGAGAGTCTGTACAATATGCTTCAATGCCCTTAAAAGAATTTTGGTCAGCTACTTCCATTTGGATTTCTCCATTGACGTCCATGTATTTGAAGCATTGATGTAAAGTGGATGGTACATTGTTATGCTCATGCAGAAAGGGTCTTCCCAACAAACCAATATAAGAAACATGATTATCGATCACGTAAAAAGTAACCTTTGTACGAAGATTGCCTATTTGAACTTTCAGGCGGATCTTTCCCAAAGGTTCACTTCTTCCAGAATTGAATCCCAAGATTGTCGTGATGGTTGTTGAAAGATTGTGTACAGGAATCTTTAATGCATCTAGTAGAGTCTTTGGCATGATGCTAAGTGCCGACCCAGGATCAATCAAAATGCGATCAACCTTCATGGTATCGACATATCCCGTAAAGTAGAGGGGTCGATCATGACGACTATCTTTCAACAGCATATCATCCTGTGTAAAGGTGATGTTTGGCATCAGCTCCATCACACTATGACAATGAAGGCAAGTTATAGGCTCTTCCTCTTATTTCTTGAGGAATGCTAGACAAGTATCAGCTTGAGTCAAAGCTTCACTCAATGTCTTTTGAGTTTCCTTCGAAAGACGGAGTAGCTCAAAAATTGACAATCTTGCCGGGGTATTAGCCAGCTGAGCCAGTATATCAAAGTTATACGGCTTCTGAAGTCCCAAAGTTGGAGTCTTTTTCAATACTTTATCTAAACGGACAGAAAAGAGGTATTAGCCAGCTGAGCCAGTATATCAAAGTTATACGGCTTCTCAAGTCCCAAAGTTGGAGTCTTCTTCAATACTTTATCGAAACGGACAGGCTGTTTTCTTTTGTCGGCTGTCGTCGATTTGGGAAGAGTTAGTTCTACTGGCAGTGATGAAGCTGATGGAATATTGATAGCAGAAGAAGATGGTGCTTGTGGAGCCTCCAGAACTGGAGCAGGGTTTTCTTGGCTTTCTTAATAGTCTCTTAGGTAAGGTTTTCCAGACCTGGTACCAGTTAAGACTTCTTCTTCGGATACTGGTTCGAAGGACACCATATTGCAACTCTTTGCCTCGATCTTGTTTCTGAAAAGTTTCTTTTGGCAAGATGAAAAGTTCATCCAGTAACCCAAACCAACCCGAGATTGGTTGTGAGAAAGACAGAGAGAAAGAGGTATAGGAGATCCCTTTCCATGGTTCAAACCAAAGGCCTTTTGTAGATCATATCCCATTTTTGTCATTAGTTCACGAGACTGTGGACTATATAGATGGAAAGCTGGTTGATATTTGGCTTCTGACTTTGACAATATTGTCACAACAGGAGAAGAAGAAGAAGGATTATCTGCTACCGAGATGAAGGTGGCAGTTAGAGGTGGAAGATAATGTTCACCAAATGAAATCATATGACATGATTTATTTTTAGTGGACTTCTTAGACTTGGTGGAAAAAGATGATGTTTCGAAGTCTGCCGCTAAATCTAGATGTATCCATATAATTTCCCTTTTATCAGTAGACAGAGGAACAAGACCATCAGTTCGTGCAGGTAGAAGATTAACAATCTCTAGAGTAGTTCTCAGGATGGGGATGACACCGTCCTACACAAGTTGAGCTAGAAAATCTCCGAACTGTAAAGAGATGACATTAGCCGTTACAGTTTTCTCGTCTTGTTGGAGTGTGATTGCACCGGAATTGACCATCTCCTGAATTTTACCCTTGAGCAAATAGCATGCTCGAGTTGGATGTCCTATAAATCTGTGGTAAACTCAATATTTAGGATGATCAGTCTTACCAACTTCCTTTGGCCATTTTGGATCTGGCAGTTGAAGTTTATTACTCTTGATGAGACAATCAAAGATACTCACGATATCATCTTCATCAAAAGAGTATTCTTCTTTTGGACGTGGTGCCCTTTGTGGTGGTGCTGTTTGGGTAGATGTTGGCTGATTTACATTGATAGCTAGGGCTTCTTTGCCTTTGAGATTAATGGCCAAAGCCTCCTTGCTCTTGCCATTGTTCTGACAACCACTATTATTTGGTGTAGCATGTTCATCTTTGTCAAGATTAGGCATTTAAATACCTAATTGCTTGAACTTGTCAGCGCTCTCTTCTGCTGCTTTAGCGTTCACTATGAAAGAAGGCCAATCCTGGAATTATGTTGATCTCGTCCACATGCTGATTATAGGCAATCGGTTTGATTTACAAGTGTCTATAGTCAAAGCATCTGGAGTTCCGAGTGGCATTTTGAGAGCTTCACGGCGGAATCGTTCAATAAAATGTTTAGTAGTTTCATTATGTCGTTGTTTGATTTTGATGAGAGCAGACATAGTCATGTCGTTGGTTCTCTCATAAAACGTTCGAAGAACATTTGTTTGAAGCCAGCAAAAGAGGTTATATAACCATCAGGTAAACTACGATACCAGTCATATGTTGTACCAGCTAAACAACCAACAAATACTCTAGTAAGAAGAGCATTATTTGGTTGAAGTTGATCAGTCATTACTTTAAAGTGATTGAAGTATTGACTTGGAGACGTGCTGCCATCAAACAGAATAATAGTAGGGGGTTTGTATTTAGGAGGAAATTGGACTTCCTTCCATTCTATGGGATAAGGTTGCTTAATCCCAAACTTCTGCAGGCCGTCTTTCTATTTGAAGGCTTCGAATTGAGTACGTAAAGGCCTTACGGTCTCATTGGTATCTTCCGATTGCGGAGGAGTAGATTGATTTGATATATTAGGAGAGGGTACTGCATGATAAGTACCACCCCCGACACCAGATTGACTTGGAATAGCCTGCGCAGGAATAGAAGCAGTATGAGTAGACTGTACCCCCAAATCAATATTGATGGAAACTGATGTTGTTACAGGTTCCTGAGTCAAAATTAGATTCGCGACCGGTGGAACTGTATGATGTGTCATAATCACAACATGCATGCCTGTCATCATCTCAGCCATGTTCTTCAAACTAGCCTCCAACGCAGCAATTCTTTGCTCTTGACTGTTAGAACTGGAAGTATCTTGATCTTCTGTGATGACATAAGCAGTTACTTCTCTAGCCCTTGAAGGCGAGCTAATGGAAAGGATGGTCCTTTCAGAACTTCCACTGTCAGCATCAAAGTCATATAAAGAACCACCTCCAGAATACGTGATAGGTATGTCTTTTTGACTGAAGGAATCTTGGCTAGAATCAAGAAGATTCTTTTAACCGATTATGTCTCGGCTTCTTGATCTAGTATATTGGTATACTCCTTCACCGGATTCATGAATCCGATCTAAGTATTATTGACTGGGATTACGGGATGCATTACGTCTTGGACGTTTTCCACCCCTAGTGCTTCGAGATGCCATGTTGACAAGAGCATAGAGTAATTCATCTTCGTCTACTAGGATTGGTTCAGGAGTCTGAACATAATTCAAACGGTCAAAGATGGACTACTTGGCTGACTGACAGCAGCATTTGATGACAACTTTATGGTGGTGATTGCAATGATGTTCTTGCTGTTGGTCCACCATTGGACGGGATAGATTTGCAACCTTCCGCTTCTGTGTTAAAAGTTCATGGAGGTCACTAATAGGAAGAGAAAAAGTGGTAGGAATGTAGTCCTTGACGATATTCGGGACATGGTTCCTGTTCTTGAGGTGTCCCGTACCATGAGTGTACAAGGACGTGCTAAGCTGGTTAGCATAAGTCTCAGGATTTTTTACCTCAGCATTCTTCCTCTGGTGCAATTTAGCAACTGGTGTAGGTTGTGCTTGATACATCTTATGATTTCTCGAGGTTGAACCTAATTTGCACCTGTTTATATAGGTGTGCAAGTCTGATATGGGAGCTACTTGTGCATCTACTTGAGATACTAGTAGTTTGCCTTGTCGGGATGGTTGGTAGATCCTGCCCTGACCTTTTTGGAGTAGGCATAATACCCTTTTGCGTAGAAATTTTATTATGAATAGAACCCGTCTTCCCGAAAGAGATTTGGTTGTCTCTGTTAAGGAGAATAGAATTCCAATCTGAATTAGCAGTACTTTCCATCCAGTCAATGACTCGAGCAGAATGAGGAAAAACTAAAGAGCGTTTTCCTTGATTTAGTGATTTCTCACTAAACTTCTGGTTTGGTGGCAAAGAGGGACCACTAAACAGTGTTTCTCTTTACGTTGCGCTAGTGCAGAAGTATGTGCAGGTTGTGCCAGAGCATGAATAGGCATAGGTTGTGCCGGAGCACGAACATGCGCAAGTTGCGTCGGAGCAGGGACATGCGCAGGTTGCGCCAGAGAGAAAAAGGCCAAAGTATACTTTCCTTTATTTTGTCCATCAGTGTGTCGAGACGAAGTCTCCTTCAATTTTAGAGTCAGAGAAGTAGAGGGGTTAGCCAAAAGGCTGTTTCCCTTAGGTTGTGCCAAGGCAGTGATGGGCACAAATTGCACAGAAGTAAGAACAGGTGCAGGTTGCGCCAGAGAAGAAAAGGACAAATGACACTTTTCCTTGTTTTGGATAACAGTGTATCGAGACGAAGTCTCCTTCGATTTCAGAAATAGAGAAGTAGAGGGGTTGTCCAAAAGACTGTTTACCTTAGGTTGCGCCAAGGCAGTGATGGACGCAAGTTGCACAGAGGTAGGGGATTGTGCCGTCGAGGATTTAGGAGCCAAAACATAGCGCGTCTTGCTCTTAACAGCGGCAGCAGTACGCTTGGCGCCTCCAGCATTGATCATGGTCTCGTAGGCTGTCTGGTCGACTTGATCGACCAAGGTCTTCTACGTATTGCCGATTGACGCGGTATCACATTGAGTTGTCACTTTCTCGTCGGAGGAAAAAGTCGTCCCCAGCAGAGTCGCTATTTTGTTTGCAAGAACAAAAAGTCTTTATTATAAATTGAAAAAGAGTACAAAAAGAGTACAATTGATTTCTGAGGAAGTACAACTATAGGAATCTAATCAGAAGACGATCACTTTATTCCTTGGACGATGTGATATCGAAGATACTGGCCTCTGGAGGATGCAACAACACTTTAGCAGGAGATTATGATCACTCTTAATGTTTTGAGATTGATTTAAAACTCTATTTATAGAGTTCATAAAATAACCATTTAGTAGTTATTCTGGGTTGCGCGCACTTCAGGTTGCGTGCCTCCTGTTCACTTGCGCGAGCGGTTGCACCAACTGCTGTGGACGTGTGGCATCGTTTGATTGAGATACGCGTGATCGTGGACAGTGTAGTAGACACGCTCTGCGAAGTTGGTGGTTTGCGTGCCACGTCACTCTGTTCTGAACACTGTTTGATTACCTTACGCAAACTTTATCAGGTTGCTCGTGGGTGCAATGTAGCGACTTGTGCGAGCGGTTGTGCCAACTACTGTAGATGCGTAGCATCGTTTGATTGAGATACGCATGGTCGTGGACAGTGTAGTGAGCACGCTCTGCAAAGTTGGTGGCTTGCGCGCCACGTCACCCAGCTTTAAAATAAGAGTTAATCAGGTGGCATCAATTAGCCAGGCTGCGCATGAGCGCAACTCGCTGTACTGATTAATTATCGCACCACACAATGACTTGCTTAAACCAGATGTCAACATTAATTACATGCTGATAAAATCTTCTCGAGCGCCACGTTGTATGAGATTCAAATGGATTTTCCTTAATCTCCGTGCCGTTAGTTTGTCAGGTAATGATGATGCCGTTACAGCTTCTCGAGAAAGTGCGCCACGTGGCGCTCACGCAACCTGACTCCAGTGCAACCAGATGTTGGCCCAACCTGATGCTGCACAACTTGATAGTTTGGCACAACATAATGATTTGGCGCCATCTGAAGATCGAATACTTTAATGGGTGGCACAACTTAATTTTTAGCCTCTATACTCTCTCACAAAATGCCACATGTCATATGCAGTTAAGTTAACCGTTCGCATGACTGGGTGAATGGTGCGCCAAATGCAGTGTACGCCAATCAGTATAACTACTTAACAATTATTTTTAAACTCTATAAATAGAGTTTCAAATCACTTCAAAAGCATCACTAATGATCATAATCTCCTGAGCATTTGCTGCAACACTCTCCAATGGCTTTCTTCTTTGATATCGCATCATCCAAGGGATAAAGTGATCGTCTTCTAATCAGATTTCTACAGTTGTACTTTCCTAGAAATTAAATTGTACTCTTGTACTTTTCTTAGGTTATAATCAAACTTTTGTTTTTGTAAACAAAATAACGACTCTGTTTGGGATGACTTTCTCCTCCAATGAGAAAGTTACAACTCAATGCGATGTTGCATCGATCGGTACGACGCAGAAGACTTTGGTCGTAAAAGTTGATCAAACTGTCTACGAAGCCATGATTGGCGTAGGGGGTGCCAAACGGGCCACCACTGTTGCTGCCAAGAACAAGGCGTGCTTCATTTGGACTCCAAAGTCCTCCAGTGCACCAATCGTTACTTCTGCGCCAAACATGGAGAAAAGCTCTGTGACCACTTCTTCTTCCTCACCAATTCGGAAATTGCTAAAAGGTGCGCCAATCACTGTCCTGGCGCCTATCAAGGGACAGCGCCACATGGCTACTCCCTCTTTCTTCCCAGTTCTAAACTCGGTGGAGAGTGCGCCAACCACTGCCTTTGCACAGAACAAAGGAAAATGCCTTATGGCCAATCCTCACTCCTTCTTAGTTCTAAACATGGTGGAGAAGTTACATATCACTGCCCCTGCACAGAATAAAGGAAAGCACCCTATGGCCTCTCCTTATCCTTTCCCAGTCCTGGAGTCGGTGGAAAACGCATCTAATTGTGTCTCTATGCCAATCAATGTGAGAACGTTTCTGAGTAAAGACTCTACTCGAAGTCCATTTCCTACTACTCATCTGCGCTGCGCCAAACACACTGGAATAAGATGCGCATAACAACAGGGCCTCCTGCCCACTCCTTATGTCCAGCGCCAGCCAAGCCAGAGCCAAGATCTTCCTACCCTGCGCATATCAAGGACAAGACAGGGCAAACTGATGGTATCTCAGTCAAACAGCTAGGTGGCGCATGACTCTGACATGCGTACTTACCTTAATCAGCGCAAAACAGCATCAAGTCCACATCAAGCACAATCTGTGCCACTTACTAAATTACGCACATGGAGAGTTTCTTAAATCAAGAATCCTCTCACCTATGCCAATGAACTCGGTACTTCTCTGTACACACAGGGAATAATGCATCTCAAGAACCGGAACCATGTTCCTAACATTATCAAGGAATATGTGCCTCCGACTTCTCATTATCCTGTCACTGTAACTGATCTCCGCAAACTACTTGTACAAAAATGGAAGATTACAGGACCATCTCATCCACATGTAACTCCACATCAGGAACACCACTGTAATCATCACCATGAAGTAGTGATCAAATGTTGATGTCAATCAGCTAAACGTTCTGTCTTCGACCGTTTGAACTACACTCGGACTCTTGAACTCATTAAAGTAGACGAAGATGAATTTCTATATGCTTCGGATAACATGACGTCCCGAAGTACTATGGGTGGAAAACGTCCAAGATGTAATGCATCTCGCAATCCCAGTCAACAATACCTTGATCGTATCCGTGACTACGGTAAAGGGGGCTACCAGAATACAATATCAAAAGTTCGAGACCTACTCAGTTAAAGGAATCTTCCCTCTCCTAGTCTTAGAGATATCCTCAGTCAAAGAAATCCTTTTGATTCCGACCAAGACTCAATCAGTCAAAGGAATCTTCCTTCCGACCAAGAAACAATCGGGCAAAGAAATCTTTCTTCCGACCAAGAAACAATCGGTCAAAGGAATCTTCACACTCCTCATTTTGGGGGTAGTTCCCTACGTGACTTCGATGTCGATAGCGAGAGCTCTGAGCAGACTATCTTTTCCACCAGTTCATCATCGGTAGCCAGAGAAGTGATTGCTTATGTCACTAATAAAGAACAAGATGCATCCAGCTCCGGCAGTCAGGAGCAGAGGATTGCTACGTTAGAGGCTAACTTGAAAACCATGGCTGAAATGGTTGCAAGTATGCATGTTGTGATCATAGCACAATATACTGTTCCACGGGTTACGAATCCAATTCCAATCCAGGAACACATAGCAGCATCTGCCCCTGTCAATACTGGTCTGGGGGTGAAATTGCCTCACAATGTTACCAAGCCAGCTCAGGCTACTCCAAGTCAGTCTGGTGCTGGAGGTGGTCCATATCATGCGGTTCTGCCTCTTAACACATCGAATCAGTCTATTGCTCCCTAAGTCTTAGGAGATCCCCTTGAAGCGGTAAAGCTTCTCGTAACCAGTTCGAAGACTTCAAGCAGAAGGATGGTTTACAGAAGTTGGGAATCAAACACCTTATCCTGTAGAGTGGAAGAAAGTTCCGTTTCCACCAAAGTACGAGCCACCAACCATCATGCTGTTTGACAGCAGCTCATCCCCGAGTCAGTTTCTCAACCATTTCGAGGTAATGCCTGATCAGCTCCAACCGAATGATGCTCTACTCACTAAAGTACATGTCGGGTGCTTGGCGGGTGCGGCCTATGACTGGTATCGTAGCTTGCCAGATGGTTGCATAACATCTTTTACAGGATTCAAGCAAATATTCCTGGAACGATTCTATGAGGGAACAAACGACATAACTATGTCGACCCTCATTAAAATCAAACAACGGCCTAATGAAACTTCTGAACGTTTCATCGAGCGCTTCCGTCATGAGGCACTCAAAATGCCTCTAGGTACTCCAGATGCATTGACTATAGATACATGCAAATCAAACTTGTTACCTGTAGAAGCATAAAACATTTTCAGCAAATGAAGCCCCATGCGCCCAAGACAGTAAAGCTCCATGCGCCCACGTCAGTGAAGCTCCATGCGCCCAGTCAGTGGAGCTCCATGTGCCCAGTCAATGAAGCTCCATGCGCTCAGACAGTGAAGCTTCATGCACACAAATCAGTGAAGCTCCATGCGCCCAGTCAGTGGAGCTCTATGTGCCAAGTCAGTAAAGCTCCATGCGTCCAGTCAATGAAGTTCCATGCGCCTAGTCAATGAAGCTTCATGCGCCCAAGACTAGCTCCCCCGAAAGGAGGGCGTATAGCCTAAGACATGGCTATGCACCCAAGCCTGACTCAGTCAAAGCCATGATCAAAACTTGCACCGAAGCACACGGCCACGTTAGTCTCCACGAACAGTCGTGCACCGAAGCATGCGGCTACGTCAACACCACGACCAACCCACGATCTCGCAGCCTTTATGCGCCTACATCTTATGCGCCCAAAGTAGGACTATGCGCCCACATAAAAACCAGCGTATTTGCTCATGTGGGCGAATAACATCATTCCATCTCGAAAATGACTATAAAAGGGGGGCCTCATCCCTCTTCAAAACACAGAACAGAGAGCATTTTCAAGAGCCAAATTGCTGCACTTCTTGCAAGTAAGCCGAGAGTTAGCAATTTTCTTAGCTTTTCTCCCACTTTTGTAATCGAAGTGTCAACGGAGTTAAGGAGCAACTGCCGTTCGATCTCTATCGTCCCATTCCCCACAATTCTTTTTTGTACTCGGGGATCCTCAGCGCAGGATCTCTCAGGCGTACTCGATTTGTGGTGCCTTGCGCCAATAAAAGAAAAGACAACATTTTCTTCTTCTTTTTTGTGTGTGTCCACATTAACTATAGTCAGCATGTGGATCGGACCTACGCAATTCTAAGACTGGGCCTCCTTCATAGTAAGTGCCAGGACAGCTGAGGATAATGCTGATAAATTTAAACAGTTAGACATCTAGATGCCTAATCTTGACAAAGACGAACATTTTGCAACCAACAGTGGCGGTCGTTAGTGTTAGGGTTGTATACTAAAAGCACCACTTTTGTATTAACTTTATTTCCTTAAATTTTGAATGAGAATCATATGGGCAAATGTTTGCATATTGTATTTGTTGCAAGTGTTAATGCAAGTGTCTGATATTCTATATTGTAGATAATATGGTGTGTGGTGTCACACAGAAGATCATATTATCAGTTTCCTATGGAATATGTAAATAGTTCACAACCTAGATGGACTTGGACAATCCATTAGAAAGCTTGTAGTGTACTATGATATTAGTCTATCTTGACTATAGGTTTACACTAGTACACTTTGTGTGTATTGAACATTACCACTTGAGGTTGTTCTCTTGGTACTGACTACATATGAGAATAAATACCTCTGTTATTATGGATGCTTGTTCTCTTATTCCGGATATAATAACAGACATGTATATGCAGTGTGCATTACTTTGACTCATAAAAGAGTGAGATTCATTATGGGTCAGCAACCTCTATGAATTGGGTAATAACATTGTATGTATGATGGACTGTTGATTATAAAAGAAATCCATGTTCCGATATATCGGGTTGATGATGTCCCCGTAAGGAGCTCATAAGGATTGTCATGTAAACCCTGTAGGTGGATTATATTTAACATGATAAATAAAGTTGAGTGGTACTACTTAAGGATAAAAGATGTCGATCAATATAGTTGTCAGTAACTTAATTTGATCGACGGACATTCGATATCTTAACATGGGGAGCCAAACGAGCATATAATAAAAGGAGCCCATAATCATAATTTGGGATTAGTAAGGTAGTACAACAATAGCTCTCTAGTGGACCGAGCTATTGTTAATGGGTCTGGGTTGTGTGTTTGGACTAAACACGGGATACACAGATCCGTTAGGAGACCTAACCCTAATTTCTCCTCATGGTCCCTGCCGTAGCCTTATATATAACCTCTGACCATCATGATAATCAGAAATAAGAAGCTTTCTCTAAATTCGTAATTCACGTAAGGAGAGAAAGGGAGGGCTGCCAAGGAGAAAAAAATGTTGGAAGATCATCACCCACACGACGTCCAACCTGAGGAAGGAATACGTGCAGAAGATCTTGGGGTCATGACTGCTCGAGATTACTAGGAACTGTTGTCTTCTTCCCACTGAAGGTATAATTCATGAACCCTAGTTTTTGCCTATGCAGGGTTAGAACACATTAATATCTGTTTAACTTTCTATTAATCAATACGTACACCAAACTAGGGTCTTGGGAATCTCCAGATCCATCAATTGGTATCAGAGCCACTTTAGATCTGCGTAATGATTGATACGTCCATGTTGTCCAAAAAAACTTGCGTTGTGTAATAGTCGGTAGATGTAGATATGTTCTAACTCGGTTTTGCAGGCATCTTAGATCCAACTATTATGGTCCAATGCATATTTTTGGATTCAGATAGTTAACGACAAAGCAGGAAAGATGACCATAATAGCTGGATATTTTTCTTCTGTTTATTGTTATTTTGTTTTTTCTGATTTTGCATGTTTATTATTCTGTGGATATTTTTTTATGAAAAACTATGCCTGCATTAACAATGGACAACATGGACATAACATCAACTAGTAGAAAAACCCTTATTGTTAAATAACTAAGTGGGAGAGAAAATTTATTTAGCATAAATTATATGGTCTCCATTACTGGTTTGTAGGTGATGTAATTATACTTGCATGTTGGCTTTAGTTCCCTCCTCCATATCGGATGAGTATAATTATGGATCACCAGTACAAACTTCCTTAGGGATAATTATAGAAAGTTACCTAGTATATGTTCACTTCTCCATCTGAAGGAACTCATTGCAAGGTAATGGACTTAGTATTAAGTAATGGTATATACTTAGATACAAATAATGGTATCCTCCCAATCGGAGTCACTGCTATTATTTTTATGACCAGAGCAAGACCAACATATTAATTTAATTTTTCACAAAGACATGATAGTAAAATTAATAAGAAGAACCTACTTGAACAAAGTTGAATTTGTATACATCCACACTATCGTGGCATGCTAGATTCATGGTGTTTAAGGTGTTGGTGAATTTCTTATTATTGCTTTGAGGGAATCAATATGTAATTAATTCAAAAAGTTTTTTTTAAACCTACAAAAATTTTATTTATGTGATTCTCAAGATTTCAAAAAAAATGGGTTCTTTCAGTCCACTTATGGTGATTCTTAAAGAAAACAAACTTACTGGACTAATTATATTGACTGGAAACGTAATTTGGACATTGTCCTAACTGCTGAGGAGTACAAATATGTACTTGTTGAGGAATGCCCACCTTAGCCTGATGCTAACTCTGATGAAGAGGTCAAAGAGGCTTATAAGAAGTGGAAAAAGGCAGATGAGATGGCACGGTGTTACATTCTGGCATCTATGTCAAATGTACTGTAATATTAGCATCAGGCCATTGCCACAGCTTATGACATGATGTATAACCTTCGGACATCATAGTAGAACAGCTAGGCAGTTTATTATGAAGTGTTTTATGAATACAAAAATGGTTGAAGATACGCCAGTAAGGGACCATGTTCTCAAGATGATGGGTCATCTGAATGAGATGGAGATCCTTGGAGCCAGTGTTCTAAAAGACGCGATTAGGCGGCACCTAGGCGCCGCCTAGGCGCTGGACGGCGCGGCGGCGCCCAACTTTGGGCCGAAATCGGTCCCCAGGTGGACCTGGAAGAAAGACGGGCCTAGGCGACCGCCTAGGCGCTCGAGGCGGTGGGGCGGCCGCCTAGGCGAACGTGGTCGTGGCAGGTGGGCGGCCGCCTAGGCGGGTACGAATTTATTTTGAATTTTTTTTTGTGTGCTGTTCAGGACCCGCCCGACCCGAAACCCGAATGGCTTCACCACAAAAACAGAGGAGAAGAAGGAAAATAACAGCTTAAAAAAAAATCAGCCGCATCAGCAAAAGAAACAAGAGAAAGGAAGAAGAAGCAGCAGGAAGAAGGAGAAGTAGCAGGAGGGAAGGAACAGGTTAGGGTTCTCACCTCTATTCTCCCAATCTTCTTCTTTTCTTCTCTTCTTCTTCTCTAATTTGGTGAGCAGCAGCAGCAGCATATTAGGGTTGCTGTTTTTTTTTTCTTTCTTTCTCCTTCTCAATTTTCTTTCTTTCTTTCTCTTTCTCTTTCTCTTTCTCGTGACACTAATTAGAGGTTTATAGAAGTTATTTGGTTTCTTTCTTTCTCTCTCTCTTTTTCTCCATGCTTGACTGAAGCTGTCACGCTGGACGCCGGCCCCCCCTTTTTTTTCCTGCACAAATAATGAATAGAAATATATAAAGAATGTTAAAAGTTATGAAACCAAAAAATGTCTAAACAAATTAAATTACAAATTATATTGCTTGCATTTTATATTATTTGCTTTCATTTTATATAACATATTTTTATTGCGTGAAATAGAAAAATGTCTGGAAGTGGATCTAATACGGCATTCTCTAACAATGTCAACATTTCAAGTTCATCGGTGCTTCGGCGTTCCTCTACTGATATTGGATGGGAGTACGGTGCATTGGTTGATCCTACAAATCTAGACAAATTAAAATGCAAATTATGTGGCAAAATTTGTTCTGGAGGGATTTATATGATCAAACATCATATAGGTCATATTAAGGGAAATGTGGCTTCATGCCCGAGATCTAAGAAAGAAGATCAAGATAAATACAAGGCGGCTATTGAAGCAAGCAAAGTCAAGAAGAAGGAGAAGAGAAAACAAGAGGAAAGCATAAGAGAAGAGGTACAAATTGAAGATCAAGATGAAGAAGAAGAAATTGAAATTATGGGATCAAGAAAAAGACCACATTTTCTTGGAGCTATGGACAAATGGGCTACATCCATCAATCCCGATATTCGGGCAAATCCGGCAAAGAGGCTAAGACAACAAAATATGAATGAGGCATTATTTAAAGAAAAGACGGAAGTTGTGCATCAATATTTGGCTAAGTGGGTGTATGAGGCCAGCATACCTTTCCATGCTATTACCCTTGATAGTTTTGATCGGTTTATTGAAGCGGTTGGTCAATTTGGTCCAGGTTATCGGAAGCCAAGCCAATATATGTTGAGGGAACCACTTTTGAAGAAAGAGATGGAGAAAACTAAAGAGTCACTCAAGAAGCATGAAGAAGAATGGACTAAAAGTGGTTGTTCAGTTATGACCGACGCTTGGACCGACCGTAAGAGGAGGAGTATCATGAACATATGCGTCAATTGTATTGAAGGTATGATTTTTTTTGGCTTAATGGTAAATTTCATATATTTTTTGCTTAATGGTAAAATTCATATATTTTTGTTTAATGGTAAAATTCTTAAATTCATATATTTTTTGCTTAAGGTACAAGTTTTCATTCTTCACAAGAAGCTTCAATAGATGCACACACTGGAGAATATATATTCCATTATGTTGACAAGTTCATTGAAGAAATTGGGCCCAAAAGTGTAGTTTAAGTTATGACGGATAATGCGTCGAACAACATGGCGGCCGCCAAGTTATTGAAGGAGAAGAGGCCTACTATTTTTTGGACCTCGTGTGCCACTCACACAATAGATCTTATGCTTGAAGGGATTGCTAAAATTCCGAAGTTCAGAGATGTGATCGACAAAGCAAAGGCATTCACAGTGTTCATTTATTCTCATCATAGGACATTGGCTATGATGAGAAAATATACAAAAAGACGTGACATAGTGAGACCGGATGTGACTAGATTTGCAACGGCATTCTTGACTTTGCAAAGTATGTTTGAGAAAAAGCATCAATTTCATGCAATGGTGGGTTCTTCTGATTGGGAATCAAGCAAATTGTGTCATGGTACCGCAAAAGGAAAGAAAGCCTATGCCATTGTGGTAAGTGCAAGCTTTTGGTCGGGTGTAGCACTATGCTTGCGATTGTTTGCTCCATTAGTCAAGTTACTTAGATTGACCGATGGAGATAAGAAGCCATCAATGGGTTTTATTTACGGGGAGCTCAAGCAAGTAAGAGAACAAGTAAAGATTGTGTTTCAAAACAATGAGATGAGCTATAGGCCGATCATTGAAATCATCGATTCAAAAGCCACCGGCCGTCTTGATAGCCCCTTGCATTTGGCGGGCTACTTACTAAATCCTTATTATGCATATAAGGATACTAGTAGCTTTGATGATCCAACACTTAATGATGGTCTTATACAATGTGTTGAGACTTTCTTCTCCGACGATTTGGACATGCAAGATCGAATCATGAATGAGGAGCTAGGAAGATACAAGATGAGAGAGGGTTCATTTGGAAGAGCCTTAGCACTAAAAGGATGTACAAACAATGATGACAAGTATAATCCAGGTATAATTATTTAAAAATGTTTGTCTTAAGTTTCATTGAAATTTTATTTGCTACTAATTTACTTTGATCAATAGTACTTTGGTGGTCAAACTATGGAGGGTCTACTCCCAACTTGTTGAAAATTGCAAAAAAAATTCTAGCTTTAACAACTAGTTCTTCCAGATGTGAGAGAAATTGGAGCACCTTTGAAGGGGTAAGTTTAATATAATTATAATTAGTTCTTTAACAACTAGATCTTTCCTTGCAATATCTAACTTTCTAGTTTATATTTTTTTTAAGTAGATACATACAAAGAAGAGAAATAGGCTAGATGTGGAAAGGTTGAACAATCTAGTCTATGTGCAATTTAATACAAAACTTATAAACAAGAAGAAAAGAGAAGTGACAGACGATGTACTACATTCTAGTGAGCCAATCCATACTCAAGGATGGGTTGTAGAGGGTGGAGATGATGATGAAGATGATAGTGGACTACATGAGGGACTTATTTGGGCAATGGTTGGACAAGCATCGGGTGCGGACGACTACTTACAACCTAGAAGAAGTAGCAGAAATGTCGTACCAGAACAAGTTGAATCAGAAACCGAAGATGAAGGAGATGAGGACAATGAGTGTGAATCTGATGGTCCTTCTATGGCTTTTGTTGATTATGAAAATGAAGAAGTGGGACCCATGCCGACGGACACTTAGAAGAAAGAGAGGAGATATTCTTATTTTGTTGCTATAATATTATTAGCTACTTGAATTATGTTTGAACTTGTAGTCTTGTCTATGTTGTCTTGAGCTATGAATTTGACTTTGTTTACTTATTATGAGAAACTTTAAATTTGGAGTATAATTTTCACTTTAGCATATTTTAATTCCTATGTTTTTTGCGGTGACCGCCTAATATTAGAAGGCCGCCTAGGCCCCGCCTAGGCGGCCTAGGCGCTAGGCGATAGGTGGCCGCCCGCCTAGCGCCTAGCGCCTTTTACAACCTTGCTTGGAGCTGAAATCGATGGAGAATTCCAGGTCGATATCATTCACGGGACTCTGTCTAAAAGTTTTGACAATTTTTGCCTTAACTACAACATGAACAAAAGGTTGTATAGTTTGGCAGAACTTGCAAAAGAGCTACAGGATGCTGAATCTCTCTTTAGGCAGAGTGGTCATATTTTTGTTTCTGAAAAGGCTTCTACTTCTAAGCCAAAAGGCGGTAAGAAGAAGAATAACATTCAAAAACAAACAAACTCAGCAAAGAAGGGCATGGGGCCTCAAGGCGCTATAAAAAAGCCGAAAGACAAATGTTTCAAGTGCAAAGGGTCAGGACATTGGAAGAGTGAATGTCCACTTCTCAAAGAAGGGAACAAAGAAGGTATATCTCATTTACTAGTAGTTAAAACTTGTTTAGCGGTGTTATCTACCGGCACCTGGTGTATTGATACAGGAGCCACTAATCATGTCTGCAATATATTACAGGGGTTCCAGGAAACCAGGCATCTTAGAGATGGAGAGATATGCTTGTTCATGGGTGACACCACAAAAGTAGCGGTCATTGCATTAGGAGATGTTACTTTATCTTTTGGTAGAAATAAGTCTTTGACATTGAGAGATTGTCTTTATGCACCTTCACATAGAAGGAATTTAATTTTTGTTTCTATGTTAGTTAAGGATGGATATTCAGTTTATTTTAATGACAATATTGTTATTAGAAAGAATAAACATTTTATCTGTTCTGGTGTATTAGTTGATAATCTGTATGTCATTAATCATATTTCACCCACAATGTTACTTATAGAAATGAATAATATGTCATCTAATTTAAATAAGAGAAAAGAACCTTCTTGTATGAACCAAACATATCTTTGGCACTTGCGTTTGGGGCATATTAACCTAAGAAGGATTAAAAGACTGGTTGAAGATGGACCTTTGAGTTCATTGGAAGTGGAGGCACTACCAGTCCGTAAATCCTGCTTGAAAAGTAAAATAACCAAAAGACCTTTTATGGCAAAGGGGTATAGGGCCAAAGATGTGTTGGAATTGGTTTATTCTGATTTGTGTGGACCTATGATTATCCAGGCTAGAGGTGACTTTGAATATTTTGTCACATTTATTGACGATTATTCAAGGTATGGATACATTTATTTGATGCGCCGTAAGTCTGATTGCTTTGAGAAATTCAAAGAGTACAAGGCTGAAACGGAGAAACGTCATAAAAAATGTATCAAGTCACTATGATCAGATCATGGTGGCGAGTACCTCTTTGGAGAGTTTAAGGATTATTTATCAGAGGCTGGGATTACATCCCAATTGACTGCACCTGGAATGCTCTAGCAGAATGGTGTAGCCGAAAGAAGGAATAGAACTCTTATGGAGATGGTTAGATCAATGATGAGTTATTCGAATTTACCATATTTGTTTTGGGGATATGCCTTAGAGACTACAGCTTATATTTTAAACTTGGTTCCTTCTAAGTCAGTACCTCTTACTCCCACAGAACTATGGATTGGGCGGAAGCGTAGTCTGAAACATGTTCGCATTTGGAGTAGTCTCGCACATGTGCTGAATGGGAAAGCAGATGGGTTGGAATCTCGTACAGAAGTACGCTTGTTTGTAGGCTATCCAAGAGGAACGAAAGAAGGTTTATTTTATAGTCCTAAGGATCAGAAGGTCATTGTTAGCACCAATACCCGATTCTTAGAGGAAGACTATGTGATGAACCATAAACCCACAAGTAGAGTTGTTCTAGAAGAACTGAAAGGTGAGACAAGTACTTCAGTACCAACAGTACAAGCGGATGAACCACAAATAACTGCACAACGTGTCACAAATGTTACACCACAACTGATAGTACCTCGTCATAGTAGGAGGGTTGTGATACAACCTGATAGATATATGTTCTTGGGTGAGTCGTCAGACTTCATCCCTGAGGAACAAGATTATGATTCCTGTACCTACAACGAAGCACTCCAAGATAAAGATGTAAAGTCTTGGCAAAAAGCAATGATATCTGAAATAGAATCTATGGATTCCAATCAAGTCTGGGAGCTTGTAGAACCACCCGTTGATGTAAAAGCTTTTGGATGCAAGTGGGTCTATAAGAGAAAAAGAGGATCAGACGGTAAGGTTGAAACCTTTAAAGCTCGGCTTGTTGCAAAAGGTTTTACTCAAAAGGAGGGTATCGATTATGAGAAAACTTTTCATCAGTAGCCTTGCTTAAGTCTATCCGGATTCTTTTATCTATTGCAGCTCATCTCGATTATGAGATTTGGCAAATGGATATCAAGACAGATTTCCTTAATGGAAGTCTTGAGGAAGATATCTATATGAAGCAACCAGACGGGTTCATTGAAAAGGGACAAGAGCATCTTGTTTGTAAGCTCAAGAAGTCCATTTATGGACTTAAGCAAGTTTCCAGATCTTGGAACATATGTTTTGATCAAGTGATAAAATCCTTTAGATTTGATCAATATTAGGATGAATCATGTATATACAGAAAGTATGACAGAAATGTGGTGGTATTCCTAGTACTTTATGTAGATGACATCTTGCTTATTGGAAGCAATGCGAAGGTGTTATCTGATGTAAGGATATGGTTATCCAAACAGTTTGATATGAAGGACTTGGGAGAAGTAGGTCACATCCTTGGGATCAAATTTCTACGAAGTCGCAAGAAAATGATGTTGGGCTTGTCCCAAGCTTCCTATATCGATATTGTACTAACTCGTTTTAGCATGCAAAATTACAAGAAAGGTTTCTTACCTTTTAGGCATGGAATTGCTCTATAAAAGGAGCAGTGTCCGAGGACACCTAAAGGGATAGAGAACTTGAAAGCATTTTATTATGCTTCAGTATTAGGAAGCTTAATGTATGCAATGTTATGTACGAGACCAGACATCTGCTTTGTCGTTGGCATGGTCAGCAGATACCAGTCTAACCCAGGACAAGAGCACTGGACTACCGTAAAGCATATTTTGAAGTACCTGAAAAGGACTAAAGAGTATATGCTAGTTTACCAGGCAGATAGTTTAGTTCCCTTGGGGTATGCGGACTCAGATTTTTAGTCAGATTGGGATTCCAGGAAATCTATCTCAGATTATGTATTTACTTTGGGAGGTGGAGCCATTGTGTGGAGGAGTATCAAGCAAAAATGTATTGCTGATTCCACCATGGAAGCCGAGTATGTGGCAGCCTCTGTGGCAGCCAAAGAAACGGTTTAGCTCAGAAACTTCCTGTTGGACTTGGATGTGGTACCTGGTTTGCCTAAGGCTCACTACAAGAAAAAATGCGTTTCTTGACGGTTTTTTCCTTGACAGTCGTTAAAAACCGACAACAAAATGGCTTATCTTGACGAATTTGAGCTTATGTCAAGAAATGCCAAGTTTTATATTATTTTAGCAATTTTATAGTACAATAGTTGACGGTTTTAGAGGATCCATCAAGAAATGCCATTTTATTTGTTGACGGTTTGGTAATAACCGTCAAGTAATGTATGTACGGAAAAATTGCTGCAATTTTTTTGGATGACATTATTGTAATTTTTTCAAAGTTTTCGTATGTTGACGGTAGGTGTTTGTTTTTATTAAGGTACACAGAAAACTTTCTCTCGATCTTTCAGAAACCCTCTTTCAGAAAATCCTTTCCTCCTCCTCTGCTCCCTAACATTCTCCTCCCTAAGAAGCCCTCTCTATAAGAGAGACCCCTCCCCTCTCGTTTAAAGTCTTTCTACAATCCAACAACTCCTAATAAAAATTTCCTTCACAAAACCCTAACCCTACTTTTTCCCCATGGACGATTCCGGTGACCTCCCGGCGACGGAGGTCGACATCACGGCGACGGAGAAGCTGATTCTCCAGTGGGACCCCATCGCCTCCCCTGCCCGCTCCTCCTCCTCTGACAACATGCTCTCCGACGGTGCCGACTGCGACCAGGCCAGCCGCTTCCTCCGCGTGTCGATGAGATCCGCCACTTCGTCGACGCCGACCCCGCCGACCCCGTCAGCCCCACGTGTCTCCTTCCATTAAAGCCCTTACTTTCATTTCGGGAAAGAAATCGCCCCTATGATATCGATTTTGAGGTTTTTATGAGAATCTGGGCCGTTGGTGGCAGATTCATGGGTTAGGCCGCTGCTTCTAGAGCCCCCAACCCCTCCCTCCTCTGGAAAGTTCGGATTTTCGCAGGAAAAGAGTCCAATTTGGGAAGTTTCGGCGGTGATGGTGCTCGTGGGTTCGAATCGTAGAGCTTCTAGTCCAGGTTTGTTTGATTCTCAAACCAATTCTCGAGTTTTAGGGGGTGAATGGTTGGATTATGTAGGAAAAATAGTTAATTTTGATGTTTAGTGAAGCAAATTAGCTCTTGTTCATGCTTTAGATGTGTGGGAATGGATAATTAACAAAAACTAGGTTATATGTTAAGAATCTCTTACTTTCCAATGATGGAATGGATATTTAACATGTTCTACTCTGAAACAAATTGACTATCAAATTTTGTATGCCACATACTACTAATAATATGTTTTAGGTGAACAGAACCTGCCCTGATTGTGTAGAGAATGCTATAAAATTCAAAGGAAGGAGAGTATATGTCAAATTTATATAGTCTTGGTTAGTTTTATGATTGCCTCTATTCAGAATCTGAACACTCACTTCTATTTTGCAAAGGTAGCTCAAACAATCAGTGGGCTAATGCTTGAAAATTTTGTTTGGTTAACTATTGACAAGCTATATAACATAGACATGGGGTTATGTCTGTTGTTGTCTTTTTTATTTCATAAGTATTCCCTTTTCTTCTTGATTAATCTTTCTTTCTAAAAAATGTAGCATGAAGCTTATGACAAGTCAATTTTAAGTTCAAATTTATTGATGACACAGTCTGATACTAATCATTGTGCTCACAGTATGATAGTAATATTTATTATAAACTATCAATTTTGGTTAGTTTCCCAGATATCAGTTTCTAAGTATTGTGATCTCTGTTTCTGCACTGGAATTAAGAATTAATGGCTTGGTTCTCTTATTAGTATATTTTTGGACTTGGTTTCTTTCTATAGATGCTACCATTTACTTAGACCAGCCCTATTCATGAACTATAGATACTAAAGAACTCTCAAGGTTGTTGCTAGCATCCCTTGCTATCTATTGGTGTATTAGTCTAGTGATAGTGATAAGCTAGTGTTGATGCTCGATGATTTTGTGGATGTGACAAAAGATGATAAGCAAATTATGCATCTCTGGAATTCTTTTGGGAGGAAACAAAGGTAAGTTCTCAGTTCTATAGTTTGCTTCTTAATAATGTTGTGGTCACTTGTAGAGAAGTGGATCTATTTTGCACTTTAGTTGACTGTGATCTTTAATAGTAGGAAAGTACCAATTTTCTAATTTAAGATGCCCAAAATTTCTTAATTTTTAGTTTTCCACTTATTCACTGAAAATATTTTGATATGGTCATACTAGACACCGTTGGAAGATTGCAGATGTAAGTGGGGACAAAAATATGCTACTCGGACACCTGTAAGAGAACATTAAGTACATCTTAGGCCATGGTAATTCCTTTCCAATTTGAGCTTCAACATAGCACTTTCAACCATTTAATGCTAGCATTAACTGGGAAATTGTGGTTTTGAATTGTTCAGTCACATCTTAGGCGCCGTGTCCATGTCTATGTATCAGTCACATATTTATTTGAACGCTGATTTTCAAGTATGCAAAAATAATAAACATTATGCTAGAGTTCAACAAAAATTGCATTTCAAGTCTACAATTTAATGTTCATGATCCATCAAGTATTGGTTTATAATATAGCGAAGGTATCCCAATGTTTATCTGTACAACAAAATATAGTAACCCTAGAGGGGGGTGAATAGGGTCAAGCTAACTAATCAAGCACTTAGTACAAGCTAATAGGTAATTTAAAAATATAAGTGCAAGAGAAGAAGCAACAACAATATCGACATACGATACATCCTGGTATCCTCCCAAGGGGCACTCCAGTCCCGGAACTCTCTCTGGCTTTAATCTACTATTTGAGTAAATAGTTACACACGAGTTTGGATCCGAAGAACTCGCCAACTCTTACAAGAGAGCTTTAATACGAAGACTCTCCAACTTCAACCGAGAGTTTGGATACGAAGACTCTCCAACTTCAACCGAGAGTTTGGATACGAAGACTCTCCAACTTCAACCTTTCACAATAGGTTTTGATCTCCTTATACAACAAGATAAAGATCTTACTTTTTAACTCAATAACTCTAACACAATTTGTGTATGGCAAATGAAAGCTTTGTAGAGTTGTTTGTAGGTAGGCTTTGGTGGTTTAGAAATTTTTAGGCTCAAAGCATCAACCTTGAATGAAGGGGTTCAAGGCTATTTATAACCAAAGCATTGAAAAGAGCTTAAAGGCAACTTTTCAGTCAGCGATCGGTATACCGTCGGTACGAACCGGTATACCGTCGGAATACCGGTCTGGAATTACAACGGCTAGAAATATAGCCGTTGGGATCATTAAATGTTCGAAATTCGACCGTTGGATTTTCAACGTTACTGAATCGGTATACCGTCGGTATAGCTCGGTATTCCGTTGGTATGCCGATTTTGTAGATAGAAACTTCCTGTGAACAAAAATCGGTATACCGTCGGTATAGACCGGTATACCGTCGGTATGCCGATTTTTATCCGAAAATGATCCTGGGCTAATTTATACCCTAGATTTCGATTTTGCCATCCATTTTTTGTGTTTACAATTATTCCTAAGACTAATTACAGACTCCAGATATACTGTAGCAGGAGCAGGCTTCTTCAGAGTCTTGAAATGATGATGGCATGGCATGGCTTCTTTCCTTGAAAGATGTTGGCTTCTTCCTTGACGTCAGCTGTCCAAATGATGATGGCATGGCATGGCTTCTTTCCTTGAAAGATGTTGGCTTCTTCTTTGACGTCAGCGGAACCCCCGAGTGCGTGGCTCCGGAGATGTCGTCGGGTGGTTCAGAGAAATCTTGTGGGATCCGTCGTCTTTGGCCCACCATGATTTCTTCATTGCATATGTCCACATTGATCTTGCTTATTGCTTTTCTGCATGTACATGTTAGATGAACAAAGCAATATACATGTAGCAAATATGATAAGATAAAGCACAATAGGACAATGCTAAGTTTAAGTATAAGAGCTATAGTGATAGCATAAATATTAATGATATCATAATATTAAACTTAATTGAATAACCATAATCAAAACATAGTTTTGATTTTGGTAACTCAAGTAAATTTAATATATATATAATGAAAACTCATATCACTAATATGTAGAACAATAAGCACATATCACCAAAGGTATAAGTATAAGTAGAAATGCTATAGTGATAGTATGAAGATTAGTGATAATGAAATGCTAAACTTAACAGATTAACCATATTCAAAAACATAATACAATCATTGGGCCAACACAAAAATTGTAGCATAATGTCCATCGAGTATTAGTTTATAGTGCATTTCAAGTCTACAAAAAAAGCATTTCAAGTCTACAAAAAATTCAAGTCTACAACATAATGTTCATATCTCCAAGGTATCCCTGTGTATACAATTATTCTTAAACTCCATCAAAATGTTTATTCTTTTAGTTGCATGATAAACTAATAGATAGAAATTTTATTCTTTAATTAAAGCACTGAAAAGTGGGTATCTGGCTTCAGCCCATGGATGATGGGTCAATAAGACATGGAAATTGCATTTTGAAGGACGTATCTATCAGAACAGAGTAACAGCACAACTGAGCGAGTATACTTTTTTATTGTAGTTATAATATTGTGTGAGTATAGTTGATTGTGGCCATAAGAGTCCCTTGTCATGTATCTTTGTTTGTTCTTTGGTATACAAACTATAGTTCTGATCCTGTGGGTACTCCTTACATTTGACAATCTTCACATTCCTAGAGAGAACTTGTTGAACTCAGTTGCTAATGTTCTGTCGGATGGGCAATATGTGATCGCAATTAAAAACTGAGATCAAGTGCTTATGCTTGAACAATGTTATCTCATTCTCTAGCTTGTGGTATAACTAATTAAAGAAATGGCATTTGTAGAAGAGATTGTTGAGGTTTTTTTTTGCTTGTTTTAATCTATATGAGGATTCACTTCTTCTTTTTTTGTTACATAGGTTTGCTGCTTTTCTGGCCCCACTTACATCTGGACGTATAAATATTACAACTAAGGCAGTTTATATATCGAAGAGGATATATCTAAAGAGGACCATTGATTTATTCTTTTTAAATGATTTTGCAATACTGGTCTAGAATGCTTAATCTTTAGCTAATTGCATAGACTATAGCAACAGTCTATTGAAAACGAAGTCTCTTTATTTCAATTGTGGCATATTGCATATATCCTTCAACATGTGCAGGAACCACGACAAAGAAATCGGGAATACACCAAATGAGAAATAACTTTCTATTCCATATATCCTTCAACATGTGTAGGTAATTTGTTCCTTAATACACACATCTGCAGGTCATTTGTTCCTTAAACATGTAGTATTGTGTGTTATTTCCTATGGCAAATGACTTTCGATTCCATATAAATTATTCGTATCAAAGTTAGCATTAACTGTAACTATTATACACTATCAAAAATAGTGTTGCCTCTAGCCAGCTCTGTAAGGAACATGAACAATATACGTTGCCTATATCATCTTTACTTATATTATTCTTTCATATTGAATTTGGATGAATACATATACTTTTTGTTGCTCAATATTGCAATTTTGTAGTAAACTCTTGCAGTTTACAATAGTGTTGCTTCCTAGCTTTGGTTTGGTAATTACCATGGCCATTTAACAGTAGTGTTGATATTTGAAGAAGCTTTATTTTTTTCAAATAGATGATTAATTTGACATATACTTCCTCATTTCCTGCATATGGTTTTTGATGAGATTCTATTGTCTATCCTAATGTTGCAGTTTCAGACAATGATGGCAATACAGCTTTGAAGGTGTGGTTTTTTGTGATTGCTAGTGTCATGAACTTTTGACTTTAAAATTCATTTGATGAGGATACCATGTCTTCTTCAATGAAGGGAAATTGTTTTACATTTTTTTCCCATGATGCAATAAAATGCTTGTGTTTGGAAACATGTTGTACGGGTTTGGAAAAAAGTTTTTGGCAGTCCTAATGGTGATTAATATGCCTAAATACAATATGTGACACAAGATTAATGGTGATTATACATGTATTGGCATGATATGGTATACAAACATTTTCAAATGGGTTCAAGGTAGTCACTTATGTTGTACGAATACGTACACAAATAAGGGTATAGATAGTATACTGATACGGACGCCATTTTTCGGTGGTATCCGTGCAACATTAGGTCAGTACTCATCTATCACATGCTTCTTTATTTGTTGCTTTAGAGTTTAGACTATAAAGCTAATAATATCTTTCAGTAAAGTGAGAGCGAGAGAGAACTGCCATCAGTATCATCACCCACCCACCCAAAACTAAGGTTGCGTTTGGTTCATTGTAATGTAATCGTAATCGTAATGGAATTGGGTTTGTAATGTAATTGAATTTGTAATGTAATGGAATTACAATTACATTACTATGTTTGGTTGAAACATGTAATCAAACCATGTAATGTAATGTTAATTGCATTCATGTGTTTGATTTACCATGTAATGTAATTGAATTTTTAATTTAATATTTTTTTTAAAATACAACATAAAATTAAAAAAAGTTGATTAATACAAAATTTCAAAAATTTAAAAAGAAAAAGAAAAAAATTAAAAATAAATAATAAAAAAGGGGAAAAATGGTTTGTTTTCTGCTAAAAAAAAGACCAAAACGAAAAAAAAGACAAAAAATAAAAAATACCAAAAATGACAAACGAACAAAACAGAAGGAAAAAAAACAAAAAATGAAAAAGCGATAAAAAAGAAAAACGACAAAAAAAAGATCAAAAATGTGAAAACCATAAAAAGTGACCAATAATGATAAAAAAAAAGACTAAAAACAAAAAAAAAGGGCAAAAAATGAACAAAAACGAAAAAAAGACAAAACGAAAATACGAAAAAAGACCAAAAACAAGAGAAAATTAAAACGAGCAAAAAACGACAAAAAGATTAAAAAACTTGCAAAAAAAAAATCCAAAAAACGACAAAAAAGGGAACAAAAACGACAAAAACAACAAACAAAAAGAAAAAACGAGCATAAACGACAAAAAAAAAAGTGAAAAAAGACCCCAAAAAAAGCAAAAAAGGATTAAAAAAAAAGCTGACAAAAAATATGCAAAATCGACCAAAAACGATAGAAGACGATAAAAACGTGAAAAATGGTCAAAAACGTACAAGATCGACAAAAATCGATAAATAACATGCAGAAATGGCAAAAAATGTGCAAAATCGACAAAAAAACGATAAAAAATGTAAAAAATTGACCAAAAACGATAAAAAAGGCAAAAAAATATGAAAAAACGACAAAAAAAAAGGGCAAAAAGAAAAAAAAAGGACAAAAACGACAAAAACAAACAAAAATAACCAAAAACGAACAAAAATGACAAAAAATGAACAAAAACGACAAAAAACGGACAAAAACAACAAAAAAAGGACAAAAAACGACAAAAAAAACAAACAAAAACAACCAAAAACGAACAAAAATGACAAAAAATGAACAAAAACAACAAAAATGAACAAAAAAGGACAAAAACGACAAAAAACCGAACAAAAATGACAAAAAACGAACAAAAATTACAAAAAACGAACAAAAACGAACAAAAAAGACCAAAAACAACAAAAAAGGATAAAAAAACAAACAAAAACAATGAAAAACAAACAAAAATGACAAAAAAAGGAACAAAAACGACAAAAACAAAATAAGGACAAAAACGACAAAAAAACGAATAAAAACGAAAAAAACGACAAAAAACGAACAAAAAAAGGACAAAAACGACAAAAAATCGAACAAAAATGAAAAAACGAACAAAAATTATAAAAAACGAACAAAAACGACAAAAAACGAACAAAAAAAGACAAACAAAAAAATGACAAAAACGACAAAAAAAACAAACAATAACAACGAAAAACGAACAAAAATGACAAAAAACGAAATAAAACGACAAAAAAAGGACAAAAACAACAAAAAAAAACGACAAAAAAAACAAACAAAAATAACAAAAAACGAAAAAAAAATGACAAAAAAAAACGAAATAAAACGACAAAAAAACGGACAAAAACAACAAAAAAACGACCAAAAAACAAACAAAAATAACAAAAAAACGAAAAAAAAATAATAAAAAACGAACAAAAACGACAAAAAACGGACAAAAACAACAAAAAAGGACAAAAATGAACAAAAAAACAAATAAAAACAACAAAAAAACGAACAAAAATAACAAAAAACGAACAAAAACGACAAAAAAGACAAAAAACGAACAAAAACGACCAAAAACGAAAAAAAACAAACAAAAACAAC
Organism: Iris pallida; assembly: GCA_029216955.1. Lineage (NCBI taxonomy): Eukaryota > Viridiplantae > Streptophyta > Magnoliopsida > Asparagales > Iridaceae > Iris > Iris pallida. The sequence continues at coordinate 5,388,403 of JANAVB010045017.1, forward strand.
ATAAAATGACCAAAAAGGAACAAAAATGACAAAAAACGAATAAAAACGACCAAAACAGAACAAAAATGACCAAAAACAAACAAAAACAACAAAAAATGACCAAAAACGAACAAAAAGACCAAATTATAGCATACCAACCTTCCGCTTAAGTTGTAATGTAATTGTGATTACATAGGTTTTATGATGTAATTGAGTTTAGAAGAAACTTATGTAATGTAATCAAACTTGTAATCGCGATTACATTACATCTAATTTTTTTTGTCCAACCAAACACCCGAATTAGATTGACAACGTAATGCCAATTACATTACGTTGTCCAATCCTGCAAACCAAACGGGCCCTAAGTTAGACCAAGAGCCCCTTGAAGAAGTTGAGTGTGATTAGTTATGATACTTAATCAATTCACTCAATTGTAGAAATTACTAAGACTCAAAGGCCTAGTAAAGCATAAAGTCACTCTTGGATCCCCTGGAATGAAAATTTCTATAGCTAATATTTTTGCATAATTGGTTTGAGACTAAGTTTCTGTACAACTTTTTTTTTATTTTATTTCTCCTTTTATGTTGACCCATTATTACCTAGTTCTTTTACACAATAAATCAAAAACTTACTTCTGGTTGTTTCTTTTTGGTTTTATTTTATAATTTACAAAATAAAACCAAAAGTTACTTCTGTATAATAAAAACATTTTGTATGCATGTTTATCTGATTTATTCCTTGCGGTTTAGGTGGAATGTATGGCATGCCACCTCTGATGGACAGGTATGGCATGGGATACCTATGGAGCATGCTTCCATGGTAAGCTAATTTACATTCTATTTGTTTCTTCTATCAAGGTACCCTGTTGGTTTCTTGGCACTTTTACATGTTGGCAGATGGCCACATTCCATGGGCATGTGAAGCATTCTCGGGGCTACATGGACAGGACCTCCTTCATTCTCCAGCTTTAGTATGGTATGCTTTTCTCCTCATGACACCCTTTAATTCCACTTTTGACATTCTTTGTTACATGCAGGTGCTGGAGGTTATTCATGGTTACTTCTTTCTCATCATGTGCTTGCTACTGACTTTGTGTTTTGGGATTTTTTTTTTTTGATTATTATTTCAGCAACTTTCCTCTTATGACCCACTTAGGAGGCCAATAACAGAGCATACACTACATGGACGTTTCTTACTACTAATTACATTGCTTGTATGGTCACTTCCATTTTGACACTGGATAGTTGCATGCACGAACTTAAACATTATTGGGCATATATAATCTATAATCTTCATGCCTAGATTCATTATTGCTTTCAAAAGGGGCCAGGTTATTTACGCCAAGTGATGTTACTCAAGATGCAGCTTGCAGAATCCGCAAAATCTCAATTTTTGTGCAAAGACTATAGTGATCATCTTGCGCATGTTCGAGCCTATGAGGGCTGGAAAAATATTGAAAGAGAGCATTCTAGATATGAGTACTGTTGGAGGAATTTTCTTTCTGCACAAACATTGAAGGCTATTGATTCTGGATACTGTTATTTGCTCTGTCGTTGTAAGTTCTTTTGATCCCTGCTGTTATCACTGCATTATCATGTCACATCTTAGTTTTAAGGTCAGCATGACTATATTTTATTCTGGGTGAGAGGGTAAATAATGGTGCTGGTTTTATTCTTTCCATTTTTTGTGGATTGAGTTATGTTTTCACTATTGGCATTAATTTATTGGTACTTGGTCACGTAGAATCCTATAGGTTATATCACACGGGTATTGATAAGATAGACTCGATACTGATTTTGGCATATCCATGAATTTAATATTTGTCGTGTTTGGCATGGACAATCCAATCGACACTAAGACACCGTTTTTGGAGTGTTTGTGCTTCCTTGTCTAGAGGAGTTAGCAGTGTCCAAGATGAGATAGGCACCTGCTGCAACCATGTAGGTCCTAGTTGACAATGATAAGTTTTAAAATTTGGCATCAGCTACACATGTAAGTGTGCACGCATTGGGAATGTGGCCAGATGCAATCTATAAACAAATATCCATTTCCCTTTTTATCATTTAAATGCTCGATATATCTGATGGAACTGAGGATTCCCAGGACCCTTACTTTGGTGTGCGTATTGATCGATAGAAAGTTAAACAGATTTAATACGTGTTCTAACCCTTCATAGGCAAAAACTAGGGTTCACGAATTATACATGTGACGGAAAGAAGACAAGTAATTTCTGGCAATCTCGAGTGGACGACCCCAAGATCTTCTGCACGTATTCCTTTCTCGAGTTGGACGTCGTGTGGGCGACGATCTCCCAACCTTTTCTCCTTGGCAGCCCTCTCTTTCTCTCTTTACGTGAATCATGAATTTAGAGAAAGTTTTAGATTTCTGATCTGTTTTTGGCGGCCAGAGAATAGAGGATATGTATAGGCTACGGTAGGGACCATGAGGAGAAATTAGGGTTAGGCCTCCTAACGGATCTAGATATTCCGTGTTCAGTTCGAACACACAATCCAGGCCCATTAACAATAGCTCGGTCCATTAATGAGCTATTGTTGCACTACCTCCCTAATCCCAAATTATGTTTGTGGGCTTCTTTTATTATATGCTCGTTTGGCTCTCCATGTTAAGATATCGTATGTCCGTCGATCAAATTAAGCTACTGACAACTATATTGATTCGACATCTTTTATCCTTAAGTAGTACTGTTCAACTTTATTTGTCATGTCGGATATAATCCACATGCAGGGTTTACATGACAATCCTTATGAGCTTCTTAAGGGGACATCATCAACCCAATGTATCGGGACATGGATTCCATTTATAATCAACGGTCCATCATACATACAATGTTATGACCTAATTCATAAAGGTTGTTGATCCATAATGAATCTCACTCTTTCATGAGTCAAAGTAATGCACACTGCATATACATGTCTGTTATTATATCCGGATTAAGAGCACAAGCATCCATAATAACAGAGGTGTTTGTTCTCTGATGTAGTCAGTACAAAGAGAACAACCTCAAGTGGTCCTGTTCAATACACACAAAGTGTACTAGTGTAAACCTATAGTCAAGATAGACTAATACCAGATTACACTACAACCTTTCTAATAGATTGTCCAAGTCCATCTAGGTTGTGAACTATTTATATACTCCATAGGAAACTGATAATATGATTTTCTGTGTGACACCACACACCATATTTTTTACAATATAGAATATCAGACAATTGCATTAACACTTGCAACAAATACAATATGCAAACATTTGCACATATGATTTTCATTCAAAATTTAAGGAAATAAGGTTACTATAAAAGTGATACTTTTAGTATATAACCCTAACAATCTCCCACTTATACTCAAAGCATTGCTTTTTAGTATACTATTACAAATCTTCCACTTATACTTAAAGCTATGCTGCTACACATCTGACTTCCATTCCCTCAACATAACTATCAAAAGCCTTAGCTGGTAAGCTCTTTGTAAAGGGATCAGCTAGGTTGTCGGCTGATGCTATCTTGATCACAATAACTTTTTCTTTCTTTACGAAATCTCGTATCGGGTGGTACTTGCGCTCAATATGTTTACCTGTCTTATGGGCTTGTGGTTCCTTCGAGTTTGCAACTGCACCACTATTATCACAAAAAGGTGTAATAGACTTGGGCAAACTAGGTACCACATCCAAGTCCAACAGAAAGTTTTTGAGCCAAACCGCTTCTTTGGCTGCCTCAGAGGCTGCAACATACTCGACTTCCATGGTGGAATCAGCAATACATTTTTGCTTGATACTCCTCCACAAAATGGCTCCACCTCCCAAAGTAAACACATAACCTGAGGTAGATTTTCTGGAATCCCTATATGACTGAAAATCTGAGTCTGTATACCCCAAGGAAACTAAACTATCTGCCTGGTAAACTAGCATATACTCTTTAGTCCTTTTTAGGTACTTCAAAATATGCTTTAGGACAGTCCAGTGCTCTTGTCCTAGGTTAAACTGATATCTGCTGACCATGCCTACAGCAAAGTAGATGTCTGGTCTCGTACATAGCATTGCATACATTAAGCTTCCTACTGTTGAAGCATATGGAACTGCCTTCATGTTCTCTATCTCTTTAGGTGTCCTCGGACACTGCTCCTTTGATAGAGCAATTTCATGTCTAAAAGGTAAGAAACCTTTCTTAGAATTTTGCATACTAAAACGAGTTAGTACAGTATCGGTATAGGAAGCTTGGGATAAGCCCAACATCCTTTTCTTGCAATCTCGTAGAACTTTGATCCCAAGGATGTGACCTACTTCTCCCAAGTCTTTCTTATCGAACTGTTTGGATAACCATACCCTTACATCAGATAACACCTTCACATTGTTTCCAATGAGCAAGATGTCATCCACATAAAATACTAGGAACACCACCACGTTTCCGTCACACTTTCTGTATACACATGATTCATCCTGACAGTGATCAAATCCATAGGATTTTATCACCTGATCAAAACATATGTTCCAAGATTTGGCAGCTTGCTTAAGTCCATAAATGGACTTCTTGAGCTTACAAACAAGATGCTCTTGGCCCTTTTTAATGAACCCATCTGGTTGCTTCATATAGATGTCTTTCTCAAGACTTCTATTAAGGAAAGCTGTCTTGACATCCATTTGCCAAATCTCATAATCGAGATGAGCTGCAATAGATAAAAGAATTCGGATAGACTTAACCATGGCTACTGGAGAAAATGTTTCCTCATAATCGATACCCTCTCTTTGAGTAAAACCTTTTGCTACAAGCCGAGCTTTAAAGGTTTCAACCTTACCGTCTGATCCTCTTTTTCACTTATAGATCCACTTGCATCCAATGGCTTTTACACCAACGGGTGGTTCTACAAGCTCCCACACCTGATTAGAATACATAGATTCTATTTCAGATATCATTGCTTTTTGCCAAGACTCTGTATCTTCATCTTGGAGTGCTTCATTGTAGGTACAGGGATCATAATCTTGTTCCTCAGGGACGAAGTCTGACGACTCTCCCAAGAACATATATCTATCAGGTTGTATCACAACCCTCCCACTACGACGAGGCACTATCGGTTGTGGTGTAACACTTGTGACACGTTGTGCAGTTATTTGTGGTTCATCCTCTTGTACTGTTGGTACTGAAGTACTTGGTGTCTCATGTCTCAGTTCTTCTAGAACAACTCTACTTGTAGGTTTATGGTTCATCATATAGTCTTCCTCTAAGAATCGGGTATTGGTGCTAACAATGACATTCTGATCCTTCGGACTATAAAATAAACCTCCTTTCTTTCCTTTTGGATAGCCTACAAACAAGCGTTCTTCTGTACGAGATTCCAACTTATCTGCTTTCCCATTCAGCACATGTGCTGGACTACTCCAATTGTGAACATGTTTCAGACTAGGCTTACGCCGCCGAATCCACAGCTTTGTAGGAGTAAGAGGTACTGACTTAGAAGGAACCAAGTTCAAAATATAAGCTGCAGTCTCTAAGGCATATCCCCAAAATGAATCTGGAAAATTCGAATAACTCATCATTGATCTAACCATCTCCATAAGAGTTCTATTCCTTCTTTCGGCTACACCATTCTGCTGGGGTGTTCCAGGTGCAGTCAATTAGGATGCAATCCCAACCTCTCATAAATAATCCCTAAACTCTCCAAAGAGGTACTCGCCACCACGATCTGATCGTAATGACTTGATACATTTTCTATGACGTTTCTCCGTTATAGCCTTGTACTCTTTGAATTTCTCAAAGCACTCAGACTTACGGCGTATCAAATAAATGTATCTATACCTTGAATAATCGTCAATAAATGTGACAAACTATTCATAGCCACCTCTAGCTTGGATAGTCATGGGTCCACACAAATCAGAATGAACCAATTCCAACACATCTTTGGCCCTATACCCCTTTGCCGTAAAAGGCCTTTTGGTCATTTTACCTTCCAAGCAGGATTCACAGACTGGTAGTGCCTCACTTCCAATGAACTCAAAGGTCCATCTTCAACCAGTCTTTGAATCCTTCTTAGGTTAATATGCCCCAATCGCAAGTGCCAAAGATATGTTTGGTTCATACAAGAAGGTTCTTTTCTCTTATTTAAGTTAGATGACATATTATTCATTTCCATAAGTTGCATTGTGGGCGAAATAGGATTAATGACATACAGATTATCAACCAATGTACCAGAACAGATAAAATGTCTATTCTTTCTAATAACATTATTGTCATTAAAATAAACTGAATATCCATCCTTAACTAACATAGAAACAGAAACTAAATTTCTTCTAAGTGAAGGTGCATAAAGACAATCTTTCAATGTCAAAGACTTATTTCTACCAAAAGATAAAGTAACATCTCCTAATGCAACGACTGCTACTTTTGTAGCATTACCCATGAATAAGTACATCTCTCCATCACTGAGCCGTCTGGTTTCCTGGAACCCCTGCAATGTATTGCAGACATGATTAGTGGCTCCTGTATCTACACACCAGGTGCCGATAGATAACACCGCTAAACATGTTTCAACTACTAGTAAATGAGATATACCTTCTTTGTTCCCTTGTTTGAGAAGTGGACAATCAGTTTTCCAATGTTCCGACCCTTTGCACTTGAAATAAATACCTTTCGGCTTTTTTACCGCACCTTGAGGTCCCATGCCCTTCTTTGCTGAGTTTGCCTGTTTCTGAATGTTATTCTTCTTCTTACCGCCTTTTGTCTTAGAAGTAGAAGCCTTTTCAAAAACAAAAACATGACCACTCTGCCTAAAGAGAGATTCAGCATCCTGTAGCTCTTTTGCAAGTTCTGCCAAACTATACAACCTTTTTTTTCATGTTGTAATTAAGGCAGAAATTATCAAAACTTTTAGGCAGAGTCCCGAGAATGATATCGACCTGGGATTCCCTATCGATTTCAGCTCCAAGGATCTCCATCTCATTCAGATGACCCATCATCTTGAGAACATGTACTGGTGTACCCTCAGCTATTTTTGTGTTCATTAAACATTTCATAGCAAACTGTCTTGTTGCTCTACTATGATGTCCGAAGAGTTCCTTGAGGTTATACATCATGTCATAAGCTGTGGCCATGGCCTGATGTTGATGTTGCAGTATGTCACGCCCCAGAACTAGAATACTGGAGAGCGGGAGACAGACACAGCCAGCTACGTATATAGAAGTGTAATCCACCTCGACATACGGTCATGGCTGTCTAGATGCATGAGGGTTTATCTACAAGCCATCAGTCTCCTATGGTCAAGAACAAGCCTAGTGTCTCAATCTCAAGCAAGTAAATACATGTTACAAGATAGTAGATCATTAGACATACAAGGCAAGGCGTCCCAAACATTACATATTCAGATGATCGTGAAGCTATTCATACAAAATGTGAAGACTAGTAAGAGTTTCAGTCATATATGATCAACCCTAGGATTTGTCAATCATGTTACAGCCCATAGGCAGACAAAAGTATTAGTTTCAACACAAGCTAACACTTGTTCGATGGCTAAACGCCTCAAAAAAATAATTTACAATTGAGCGGGAGAGCAAAATAAAATCCACTCGTTGCCAGGGTTACGTATGGTGTTCACCATCTGACTAGAAGGCTGGGAGATCCTCGGGTCCTACTCCGAAATCTGGCCATACAAAACCAGCTGGGTCAGACCCCAAAAAGAGCATGTGCCATAGGGAGGCTTCACTTAAGAAATAAACCAGCATATTAGCACATGAGACATAAAGGATAATAAAAGACATGAGTTAGAGAAAAATAATATGATAAACGATAAGACGACTAAGGGACCCTTCCGGTAGCCAAGTTACAACCCGTAAACCAAACAAGGACCGAGGTTGTAACCCTTCACCTGAATAGAGCCTAGTCTCCAACCAATTATCGACAAGAGTAAGCATGAACAAGCATGTGCTGAAATAATCATAGACTGGCATTGCTTAGACAAGACGAGACTAGACTACATTCATCAATCACGGCCAAGCAAAGAGTACGGCTTGATACTTTAACTAGCTAGGGTTATCACAAGCCTAGTTACTAGCAAGATATAATGAGATGTTCCAGCAGTCACAGGCCCTGCAGCTATCCAGGTTATCCAGGCGAGGTTGATTACCAAAGTTATTCAGAATTATTAGATGGCTTAGAGTGCAACACATAACCGTGTCTTGTACTTGTTTCATGAGTATGTCCAATATGACAGTTGACTGGAAATGTGCCCTACTCGACGGCAGGCTACAAGTCCATCAGGTGTGGCCGGGATAACGGGATCGCCTGTAACTGGAAAAACTCCCTTAGAATGAACTACTTGATCAATCTAGTCATTAAGCTTAGTCAGATTCAGTATGAATCCCTGACCGTGGTGGACTCATGTCCTAGACATGATGCAAGACGAGACTAGACTAGTAGCTTGTATAAACAAGTTTCAAGCAAGCACCCACGGTGTCAAGACAAGAATTTACTTAGCGAGTCGAGGTAGCCGTCGCAACGGCGTTCAAGGTTACATGTCATATTTACTTGTCAAGAGTGCACCGCAATGGGCCACTATCATGTACTGGCCTGTCATGTTCTTGTCTGGAGTGCACCACGATGGGCCACTATCATGTTCTTACCACATTCATGTTCATGTATCATGCCGTGTTCACATATCATGTCGTATACAGATTATCATGTCAATATTTCTTGTCAAGGGTGCGCCACAACGGCCACCATCAAGTGTTATCATTCCATTAATACGTCATGCTCAAATCGTGTTTATGTCGAGTTCATATCAAAAAGTGGGTGCATGTGCCCACACATGGGTCCTAGGGCTATGCGCCCAAGTCAGGGAGCCATGCGCCCACTATTAGAGGCCATGCACCCATAGGGGAGGGGCAAGTCAAAGCAACATGCACTTAGGCATGGGGGTGGTCAAGGCAGCATGCGTCCATAGTGGCATGCGCCCAAGAGGATAGGAGTCTGGAATACATGCGTCCGAGGGGAAGGCATGCGCCCACATATATGCGCCCAACGGGGTGCATGGTGCACTCGTGCGCATGCAAGGTTATGCGCCCAAGCCAGGAGGGGCCTTGGGGCTATGCGCCCACTAGAGGGAGTAAAGGGGAACTTGGGCGCATTTAAATAGCAATGCTCCCAAGGAAGCGTGCAGTGGGTGCATATCAATGTCTATGCGCCCCAGCACTGTACTTCTTCCCCAACCCGAGAACACAAGTTCATTGAACCCATGAACTTCTCAAGGTCATAATTTGCTCAAAACAAAACGAAATTCGGGTTTTCAATGGTCTAACTTGAGTAAAATCAAATTCTCTACGACATGGAACAATCCAAACTTGAAAATATTGAAGTTTGAGAGATCAAACCCAAGAAAACCGAAAATGCATCGAACTTAGATCTACAAGAAATAAACCATCAAAATGGAAAATGCTAAGAACTAAAGTAGCTTAAAATGTTGCATAGATGAAATTAGAATAATAAAATGGAGAGTTCCTTCATAAAGCAAGTTGCACTTGCCTAAGCTTGGTGGGTGGAGGAATAAATGAAAGAGGAGGAGGAAGAAGAAGAAGTAATGGAGGAGAGAGAGTGGGTTGGTGGGCTTTAAATTGGGGGGGGGGGGGGGGTTTAACATGTTGAACCAAAGAAAAAATAAACCAAGCCAAACCAAAATGAACCAAGTCAAACCATGATATGCCATGATGAAACTGAGCAAGATTAAACCAAAATTAGCTAGCAAGGCAAGATAAGTAAAAAATACGTGTCAGGATTTCGCACACGTACATTGAAAATACGTATAACGAAAAACGGGGGTGACACAGTACATTTGACATAGATGCCAGAATGTAACACCGTGCCATCTCATCTGTCTTTTTCCACTTCTTATAAGCCTCTTTGACCTCTTCATCAGAGTTAACATCAGGCTTAGGTGGGCATTCCTCAACAAGTACATATTTGTACTTCTCAGCAGTCAGAACAATGTCCAAATTACGTTTCCAGTCAATATAATTAGGTCCAGTAAGTTTGTTTTCTTTAAGAATCACCATAAGTGGACTGAAAGAACCCATTTTTGAAATCTTGAGAATCACATAAATAAAATTATGTAGGACAAAAAAACTTTTTGAATTAATTAAATATTGATTCCCTCAAAACAATAATAACAAATTCACAAACACCTTGAACACCATGAATTTAGCATGCCACGATAGTGTGGACATATACAAATTCAACTTTGTTCAAGTAGGTTTTTCTTATTAATTTTACTATCATGTCAACATAACTTTATGACAAATAAAATTAATATGTTGGTCTTGCTCTGGTCATACAAATAATAGCAGTGACTTCGATGGGGAGAATACCATTATTTGTATCTAAGTGTATACCATTACTTAATACTAAGTTCATTACCTTGTAATGAGTTCCTTTAGATGGAGAAGTGAACACATACTAGGTAACTTTCTTCACTTATCCCTAAGAAAGTTTGTACTGGTAATCCATAATTATACTCATTCGATATGGAGGAAGGCACTAAAGCCAACGCGCAAGTATAATTACATCACCTACAAACCAGTAAAGGAGACCATAGGATTTATACTAAATAAATAACCTCTCCCACTTAGTTATTTAACAATGGGGGTTTTTCTACTAGTTGATATTATGTCCATGTTGTCCATTATTAATGTAGGCCTAGTTTTCAAAAAAAACATCTACACAATAATAAACATGCATAATCAGAAAAAGCAAAATAACAACAAATAAGAGAAAAATATCCAACTATTATGGTCATCTTTCATGCTCCGTCCTCAACTATCCGAATGCAAAATCTGGCGCTGCGCAGATCTAGTTTTTTTTAGGTTTTGACTGTCGATTCCTTTATCGAAAATCATCTGTCTGCCTCTGGACTGCTTAAAACCAGCATCTCATCCGACGTCAGAAACAGCCACCACCGCCATCACGATTGATCAAAAATAATTAAAATTACATCAATCCTATGCCTCCCGAAAGAGTTCACACATAATCTAGATTGAAAAATTCAAATAATAAGCACGATCAACCCTCGTGATTTTAATTACATCCACAGCAACAACAACATCTACGACATGTCCGTGGTTTAAACAACACAATCAAAAAATATGCATTGGACCATAATAGTTGGATCTAAGATGCCTACAAAATCGAGTTAGAACAGATCTACATCTACCGACTATTATACAGCGCAGGTTTTATTGGACAACATGGATGTATCAATCAATACGCAGATCCAAAGTGGCTCTGATACCAATTGATAGAACTAGGGATTCCCAGGACACTTACTTTGGTGTGCGTATTGATCGATAGAAAGTTAAACAGATTTAATACGTGTTCTAACCTTTCATAGGCGGAAACTAGGGTTCATGAATTATACCTGCGGTGGAAAGAAGACAAGTAATTCCTGGCAATCTCGAGCGGACGACCCCAAGATCTTCTACACGTATTCCTTTCTTGAGTTGGACGTCATGTGGGCGACGATCTCCCAACCTTTTCTTCTCCTTGGCAGCCCTCTCTTTCTCTCCTTACGTAAATCACGAATTTAGTGAAAGCTTCAGATTTCTGATCTTTTTTTGGCGGCCAGAGAATAGAGGATATATATAGGCTACGGCAGGGACCATGAGGAGGAATTAGGGTTAGGTCTCCTAACAGATCTGGATATCCCGTATTCTGTCCGAACACACAATCTAGGCCCATTAGCAATAGTTCTGTCCACTAATGAGCTATTGTTGCACTACCTCCCTAATCCCAAATTATGTTTATGGACTCCTTTTATTATATGCTCGTTTGGCTCCCCATGTTAAGATATCGTATGTCCGTCGATCAAATTAAGTTACTGACAACTATATTGATTCGACATCTTTTATCCTTAAGTAGTACCGCTCAACTTTATTTGTCATGTCAGATATAATCCACCTGCAGGGTTTACATGACAATCCTTATGAGCTTCTTAAGGGGACATCACCAACCCGATGTATCGGGACATGGATTCCATTTATAATCAACATCCCATCATACATACAATGTTATTACCCAATTCATAGAGGTTGTTGATCCATAATGAATCTCACTCTTTCATGAGTCAAAGTAATGCACACTGCATATACATGTTTGTTATTATATCCGGATTAAGAGCACAAGCATCTATAATAACAGAGGTGTTTGTTCTCTTATGCAGTCAGTACAAAGAGAACAACCTCAAGTGGTCCTGTTCAATACACACAAAGTGTACTAGTATAAACCTATAGTCAAGATACACTAATACCATATTACACTACAACCTTTCCAATAGATTGTCCAAGTCTATCTAGGTTGTGAACTATTTATATACTCCATAGGGAACTGATAATATGATCTTCTGTGTGATACCACACACCATATTATCTACAATATAGAATATCAGACATTTGCATTAACACTTGCAACAAATACAATATGCAAACATTTGCCCATATGATTCTCATTCAAAATTTAAGAAAATAAGGTTAGTACAAAAGTGATGCTTCTAGTTTATAACCCTAACAATATCGTCTAAAAATTCATTGCTATTTTACATGGACTCCGTTTGAGTAGAGCTTTTATACAAAGTTGTGCTTCAAATACTTTAACCTTAAAAAGGAATAGGTTCAATTTTTAGTGGATTGAATGATAATTCTTATTTCTAATATTAATATGAAGCATGAGTGTTTGATTAGAGGTTTCATTTCTTATTTCAGATAACTGAGGATTTTGAAAAGATTCCTGTTCAGAGTCAGGGTTTTGGTATCCTCGATGTAGATTATCGCTCAAAGGTAATGTTCATAACATCCTTGGGGTGATTACTGATCACAAAAAAAATTTCTCATCGCACCAGTTAAGCGCACAAATCATGTCAATATGATTGTCAAGTGAATATAATTGCAACATTATTTGTAGTTTGCCAATGGATGAACCTTTCAGAATTGCATGAACTAAGAGAAAGTGTGAAAAAACTTGGATGTGTTTACTTCGATGTATAGTTGTACAAAAGATTAAAGATAGCATAGCACAAACGTAAAAAGAAAGGGACAAGCTGTGGATGGAGATTTTGATGACATGTAGGAAAATTAGACATAAACTGCACAAATTAAAATTGCTTGAAAAACACTGATATCTGCTAAATATTATGAATTATGAAACAAATAAAGAAAAGTATTAATTGTAGAGAACAGTCAGAACTATGTTTTACATCAAACAACCCTTCATCTTCTTTACATTGGAGAAGGTTCCCATGTAGGTTGTGATTCTCGATATGTTTGGCCCTGCGATTGTTCAGTAACCTATTGTTGCTTTGGAAAATCATAATTAGGGTCCCAATGGATGCACAGCCACCACTCCCCTCCCCTCCCCTCCGACTAAGTCAGACAGATTAAGATATGGCATGATCGTCCTTGAGAGGCAACATCATATCCTAATTTGTTATAATAATATTGTTAGCAATAAAGGATATTATAGAGAGACGTGCTCGATAATTGGATATCTGAAGGTAGCCAGCATATAGATATAATGTGCTTGTCAAAGTTACCTGACTTCTTGCTTATATTTGTACAGTTCCCCCAATAGATATATTTGCACGCACAAAAACAAAAAGGGACATTCTACTTCACTTGTTTTAAGCATTCTTTTTTTTCATACACTAATTTGCAAATTGTAACAAGTCCTTTTTGTCCTGGTCCATTTTGTTTCATTACACTTGAGTTGGTAAGTTTGTTGATTACCACTCTACAATTGTGTAACATGTTGGTCATCAAACTCATTAACATAAATTGGTAATTTGTGCTCTTGTTCTCAGAAACTATATAACTCACACCATACAAAATTTTCCATTTTGGTTTCATTTTGTAGGTGCATGCATGCTGTGAATAGGAGAATGTTGTGGATATGGAGGGATGTACTCCGATATGGTTTGCGACTTTTTTTGTTTCATCTTGTAGTGTTGGTGGATTATGTTTTGTGGTGACAAGTGATGGATGTTTGTGGTTTGGATGTTTAAGTGGTATGGAAACAACAAATGTGGGATGTGTACTTTATGGTTGGATTATGTTGTGGTTGGACAAGTGAAGAATACTTTATGGATGTGTAATGGAAGTTTTTGTTGTATGAACAATAAAGTTTGTTAATATGAAATTTGGGTTTTATAGTAATTTGATGTACGTGTGTAGCTTCTGGATTGATATAATGTGTGGTTGATTAATATTATATAATTTTTGACAAAATTTTGGCATGCTTCTCTTGACGGTACTTTGGATAGATTCTCTTGACGGTTGTCAAATGTCAACTTTAATTTATATCATGATGCACAATATAGCTGTGAAATAGTACTTTTCGTGAAAGATTTTGTCCGTCAGAACAAAATGTTTTATTGACGGCTAAAGGCCGTCATCTAGGCCGGAGTCGAGAAAAGTTTTTGCTTATGTTGACGGTTTCTAAAAACTGCTCTCTTGATGGCTAAAAGCAGTCAAGAAAATTACTTAATATGACGGCAAAAAACTGTCAAGAAAAGCCATGCCAGCGACCGTCAAGAAAAGGGGGGTCTTTTCTTGACTCCGGCCTAGTTGACGGATCTGCAACCGTCAAGATACCCATTTCTTGACAGTTTTTCCTCGTCAAGAAAAGCCTTTATTCTTGTAGTGGCTATTACACTTTATTGTGATAATAGTGGTGCAGTTGCAAACTCAAAGGAACCACGACCCCATAAGACAGGTAAACATGTAATCCCTCTTCCCAGAATTTTGATAATATATTTTCTTTTATTTATTTATTTGAATTAAATGATAATTTTTTAAATTTTTATAAATAATTATTTAGTTAGTTATTACGGTAAATGATTTTAGTCATGGTTGAGTTTTGGAGTACAAGGTGACTAGAGATCGTGGCACGGATAGTGCGATAGCGTTCTTTGACTAGAGCATTAGCCCTGGTAGGAAAGGCCGAGCCATAGTGATATCCTAACTAGAAAAACTAGGCCAAGTTGCGTCTTAACCCTTACCGAAGATTTATTTATTTGTTAATTATATTATTAAGTTTTAGGGAAACCGGTTATACCATTTTAGCCTGGACGAACTGAGCCCGAGCCCATGTAGTCATGCGGCACATCTAATGACATTCGTGTTGATAGAATTTGGTATAAGGGTGTTGTATTTCATTTTAATGATTTAATGAATATTTTTTAGTATTCGTAATTAAATATTATAATTATCATTATTAGTTGATATTTAGTGACAATTGTATAAAGTAGGTCCTTGTATATTTTGGGATTATTAGAATGTACGTACACCATTATGATTTATTGAATTTTGTTATTATTATTATTAGTATTATTATTATTATCATTATTATTGAGGTTATTATTTATATAAATTTATTTACTAATCTTGGTTATATGTATTTCGTTATCAAATAAATATTATTATATATGGTCATATTTATACAAATAGGCTCGACATTAGGAATAGATGCTATTGGGAGTTATTTAGATTTTATGGATAATATTATGTATGTATAAGAGTAAATGGATATATATGTATAGATATTAATAAAATAAAAAAAAGAAAAAAAAAAGAAAAAAAGAAATCAACAGGAACAGTAGACCATAGCAGCACGTGGACCAAAGCCCACATAACTACATAGCTGTAAACATTTCCCCATATGAACCGAGAGGGAGTTCCCAGCTTAGCCGGGCAAATCCAGCCCATAGGTCTCACAAGGCCGAGCGACCCCTTTCTTCCAGTAAACCCGAGTGCTACCACACGTTTATATGGATATATACATCAGACCGTACGAGAGAGCGAGGGATCGCGAAGCCGAAAATCCCTAACCCCGAACCAGCGTCGACCCCCTGGCGATCGCTCGGCGCCGACGCCGCCACCACAGCGGCCGGGAACCGCCGCCGAACCCAGGCCTCACGCACCTGCAAACAGAACAACCGCAGCAGCAGTGAAGTCGGCAAGGGTGACTTTGCCGAGAGTTTTCTTCGCACACGGTCGACGAATCTTCGGCCGTTTTTTCTGGTATGGACCCAACATATACCTCTTGATTCCCATTCAAATAGATTGATTTATAAAGCGCTAGATTGTCCAAGAAATCGATTAGAAGATCGACAAAAACTCATTTAAAAACAGAACAATTGTCTGGTTTAAACACCGTTTTGGAAGGCGACTTCCTGTCAGTCTATTGACAATTTTGAGAAACTATTTAATGACAGTCTTAGACAACCTATAGGGCTTCGAATCTCTTTTTGTAGAATCAGATTTCGTCGACTGTACGTCGAGAAATCAGATTTCCAATTTGGTGAAAATTCTGTTTTAAAATATTAAAAATATTGAAAAACTCTTCGACACGACGTGCGTCCCGCCAATCCGGACGATGTGGTCGCGAACCGAAAGCATCGAAAGGTGCGTATCGGCTTCGTGGACGTGTGGGCTTCGACGGAATTCAAGTTGGTCGCGTGTGCGCGACAAAATTGATACGTATCCGTCGAAATTCACCGTATCGACCTCTGTGCAAATTTCCCAATTACTTTGTGCACGTTCGTCAGATCGAGATGAAACTTGTGCCAGCAGGACCGTATCATTTTTTTGGTCCTGTACGTCAAGTTTGGTCCAATTCTGAGACAGTTGATCGGATCGTCATTTTGCGGGCCCTACGGTCCGACTTAACGGGCGATTTTGTGCACGGGCCGCCGGAATCCAACTTTGGACATATTGGGTTTGTATCATCAAAACGAATCCGTAGACATGTAGTTTGATGACTTTAGGGACCATTGACTCTGGCACGCTTTTCTGTGCAAAGCGGGTCCAACGACGGACACCGTTTTTGCCCGAAATTACTTTTTTCCCCTGTGTCCAGAATTGGACTCAAGGACAGGCAATTCTAGCTAATTTGACTATTCTGAGAACATTGGTAATGTCTATTTCAGCATCCGGAGTCTGTTGTATGAGGTTTGATATTTGTGGCACACTGAGTGGTTTGGATTCTCGGTTTCACCAGCAAAGGACCACAGGCGAGTACAGTTTATTGTCTATTTTCAATATTGAATTTCACTATGTCTCATTGATTGGCCATTGATTATGTGATTTTTATTCTATTATAAAATGTTGAGTCAGGATTGAGAAGTACCAAGGATGTGTGATCCGACCGTAGACATTGTTATTTTCTTGCAAGTAGACCTCGTAGACAATATTTATTTTCTGCAAGTAGACCTCGTAGACATTGTTTATTTTTTGCAACTTGACCTTGTAGACATTGTTTATTTTTTGCAAGTAGACCTTGTAGACATTGTTTAATTTCTGCAAGTAGACCTCGTAGACATTGTTTATTTCATGCAAGTAGACCTCGTAGACCTCGCGGTGTAGTGTCCCAGACTGATCACATATCAAAGGTACTTCTAATAGTTGGGAATGTATTCTAGTTTATTTACTTGCTATTGATTTTCCGTCTTTTCTCTCATCTTTTGCTATTTATTTTCAAAACATATAATTGATGTCTAATCTCTGTTGTATAGTCATTTTCAATTATTGAAACTGCATTCAGTAAATTGTACTCATTCCATTCCTGACTGGAAACCAATATTTTTCAGGTTAGCCGTGGATTTACTTAGCATTGGGAGATACGGGTGAACTTGCAGACGAAAAGCCTATAGACTAGCTAGATAGATGAGTTGTAGTCATTCCAATATTTGTACGAGTTTATATTTTCTATAAATGTAAAACTTATGAATATTGTAAGTTAAATTAGTTTTGTGAATGAGCATTGTTTTATTTATTTGATCATCATGGCCGTGACAGCGTTCTACCGTCGACTCTGCGGCGTAGGCTGGCTTGGACACGTCTCGTATCCAAAAAAAATGGATGCGGGTCGTGACAAAACGAATTGAGCACAAGTACCACCTGATACGAGATTTCATAACGAAAGAAAAAGTTGATGTGATCAAGATAGCATCAGCCGACAATCTAGCTGATCCTTTTACAAAGAGCGTACCAGCTAAGGCTTTTAATAGTCATATTGAGGGAATGGGAGTCAGATTTGTAGCATCATGGCTTTAAGTATAAGTGGAAGATTTGTAACAGTATACTGAAAAAGTAATGCTTTGAGTATAAGTGGGCGATTGTTAGGGTTTTATACTAAAAGCATCACTTTTGTATTAACTTTATTTTTTTAAATTTTGAATGAGAATCATATGGGCAAATGTTTGCATATTGTATTTGTTGTAAATGTTAATGCAAGTGTATGATATTCTATATTGTAGATAATATGGTGTGTGGTGTCACACAGAAGATCATATTATCAATTCTCTATGGAATATATAAATAGTTCACAACCTAGATGGACTTGGACAATCTATTGGAAAGGTTGTAGTGTAATATGGTATTAGTCTATCTTGACTATAGGTTTACACTAGTACACTTTGTATGTATTGAACATGACCACTTGAGGTTGTTCTCTTTATACTGACGACATAAGAGAATAAATACCTATGTTATTATGGATGCTTGTTCTCTTAATCCGGATATAATAACAGACATGTATATGCAATGTTCATTACTTTGATTCATAAAAGAGTGAGATTCATTATGGGTCAACAACCTCTATGAATTGGGTAATAATATTGTATTTATAATGGGCTGTTGATTATAAAAGGAATCCATGCCCCGATACATCGGGTTGATGATGTCCCCTTAAGGAGCTCATAAGGATTATCATGTGAACCCTGCAGGTGGATTATATTCGACATGATAAATAAAGTTGAGTGGTACTACTTAAGAATAAAAGATGTCGATCAATATAGTTGTCAGTAACTTAATTTGATCTACGGACATTCGATATCTTAACATGAGGAGCCAAACGAGCATATAATAAAAGGAGCCCATAATCATAACTTGGGATTAGGAAGGTAGTGCAACAATAGCTCTCTAGTGGACCGAGCTATTGTTAATGGGCCTGGGTTGTATGTTCGGGCTGAACATGGGATACACAGATCCGTTAGGAGACCTAACCCTAATTTCTCCTCATGGTCCCTATCGTAGCCTTATATATTTCCTCTATTCTCAGGCCGTCATAATAATTAAAAATAAAAAGCTTTCTCCAAATACGTGATTCACGTAAGGAGAGAAAGGGAGGGCTGGAAAGGAAAAAAATTGTTAGGAGATCGTCGTCCATACGACATCCAACCCGAGAAAGAAATACGTGCAGAAGATCTTGGGGTTGTGACTACTCAAGATTACTAGAAACTGTTGCCTTCTTCCCGCCGTAGGTATAATTTGTGATAGTTTCCGCCTATGAAGGGTTTGAACACATTTATATCTGTTTAACTTTCTATAAATCAATACGCACACCAAACTAGGGTCTTGGGAATCCCCAGATCCATCAGTCAGAACAACCGCAAAGGCAAAGAAGCTTTAGCCGTCAATGTGAATCATTCAACACCAACTACGATGGCACTCCCACAGAGAGCACCGCATCCTAAAGAGGAATATTCCTTTGACAAGGACGACATCATAAGCATACTTGATTGTCTGATCAAGAGCAACAAACTTTAACTGCCCGAAGCAAAACGGCCAGATGAAGTAGGTAAGATTGACAATCCCAAATACTGTGCGTATCACAGGTTCTTGGGATATCCAACCAGGGCGTGTTACGTACTCAAAGGGAAGATCCAGGAACTGATCAACGTCAAGATAATTACTCTTCAACAAGATGACAAGACCGTGACTGCCAATGTCGTCTCTATACAATTTGGCGAATTTCCTGCTCAACTAATATAAGATGGAGTCGTCCCCATTCCGAAAGCTACTCTGGAGATCGTCAACCTTCCGCCAGCACGAAGTGACGGTCTTGTACCCCTATCAAACGACAAAGGGGAGATCATGTGGATTCACCCCGATTTAGTGGCTGACTTTGAATCGGACAAGAGAATGCAGTCACTCCTCCTCCAGTCTCTGATGCCCCTTTAGCATCTTCTTCATCTATCGTCAATGTTCCTTCGGCGTCATCTCCTCAAGCGAAACCAGTCATCTCAAACAAATTAAGGCTGACAAAGGCAAACAGCCAGTTCACTTTGATAAAATATTGAAGAAAACTCTACCTCATGGACTCGAAAAGTCATATAATTTTGACACATTGGCTCAACTAGACAATACTCCGACAAGTTTATCGATTTTTGAACTCCTACGTCTTTCGAAGGAAACTCGAAAAATGTTAGTGAAGCTTTAATGTAAGCTGACACTTGTTTGGCCCATCTTAAGAAACTAGACGAGGAACCTGTTGTTAGCCCAATGATTACATCGTGTTTTTGAATATGACTAATCAATTAAGTCTAACATAATGATGTAATTAATATTCATATACTCACTATCATGTTGCTACTTAAACTTAGCATTGTCCTAATTGTCCTATATCATATTGCCATGCTAGTATCGTATTGCAACATATTTTGCTCGCCTAACATGTATTTGTAGACATGCAGTAAGCATGTTCAAACCAGGACATTGGCAATGAAGAATTAATGATGGACCAAAGACGGCGTCATACAAAAAGATTTCTCTGAACCGTCTAGCGACCTATCCGGGGCCTCGTATCGGGGGTTCCGCTAAAGGTATTCAGATTTCTAGATCTGTATATCTTTGGACGACTGCTGTTAAAGAAAAAGACGTCTTCAGGTCTACTTAAATATCAGAAGAAAGGCGTCATCAGAGGGCTCTTGGTTTTCCTATTTGTTTCAAGTCTGTGTACCATACAAATAGACCAATTCTTGAACCAAACCAAACCTCCATAGCCCATTGAGAACTTCTGTCCCAAGGGAGACAGAGTTCGGGCCGAACTCTGGCCCCTGATTTTTACCACCATAATTTTTAGGGCCTGCTTGATACAAGCTGTCCAACGTTCAAAAATTTGAATTCTTGGGACAGAATTCGGGCCAAACTCTGCCTCCCCAGAGTAGTATAAATAGAGCTTGAATTCTCTCATTTCAAATTATCTCTTACCTTCAAATATTCAAGCTTTCTAAGCTCTACTACACCAAGCCTCATTCTTCCATATCTCCTAAGCCACAACTCTCCTTAGCCCAAGGTGCTCAGTGCGATATCATTTAGAAGTTGTGTGCAAGAGTGAAAGAAAAGTCACTTGGACAATTCTAAGTTTCGCTAACTACGAATCTGTAAAAAGTTGACGTGCTCTTCTGAGTAAGGCACGTGGTTGTATGCTATTTCACAAATAATGAATTTCAATCCTGAGCTAGAGTTCTCAGACCTGGACTAGTCCTCCACGAGGAAAACCAGGTTAAAATTGCTGTGTTTGCGTATGCTCTCCTGATCTTTATTTACTTCAGCATTTCTCTCTGATTTATTTGCTATCTTGATAGTTGTTTTGTGGAGGTGATATAGAGTTAATTTTTATTTTGTGATTATCGACACAAACTCTATTCACCCACCTCTATAGTTGCCTATACATTATTTCACCTGTGGCATGTTCCTACTATCATAGTGTGAGGGAGCTGATCCCCAATATCACCTTCACTCAAGATGATATGCTTCTGGAGGACAATCGACACGACCGAAATCTCTACTATACTGGGTATGTCGATACTATGAAGGTCGATCGCATTCTAGTTGACCCAGGATCTGCAATCAATATTATGCCAAAGACTCTTTTGGATGCGCTGAAGATCCCAGTTTATAATCTCTCTACAACAATTACGACTATTCTGGGGTTCAATTCCGGGAGAAGCAAAACGTTAGGAAAGATTCGCCTAAAAGTCCAAATTGGCAATCTTTATACGAAGGTTACCTTCTATGTGATTGACAATCATGTCTCCTACAACGTCTTGTTGGAAAGACCATGGTTGCATGAACATAACATCGTGCCATCCACTCTCTATCAATGCTTTAAGTATGTCGATGACAACAGAGAAGTCCAAAAGGAAGTGACTGATCTTAATCCCTTCCGAGGCATCGAGGCCTATTTTACTGATTCCAGAATGTATAAAGAGGAGTTCATGAAAGTTGTATTGTCCATGGACACCGAAGAAGACCGAAAAGAAAGTCCGGATGACATCCTGGTGATTCCAGTCAAAGGACACACTTTTCATCCTTTATCGTCTCAGACATTGACCATCAATCTCTCTCCTTCTATCAAGCATCCTCCTGCTTAAAAGATGGAGCATAGGGACCTCACCACTTCTGAGCTACTTGTTATCGTCGTAACAAGCTTTCTCCTTATCCTCCTCTTATTATCAATCTTAGTAAGCCACCGGCTAAGGTCAAGAACACTGTTGTAAATGATGATGTAAATATCAATAAAGTAGCATCTCCTTTGCAGTATATTGATGTCAATTATTACACTCGATGTTATCTGGAAATCCTGGATAACTTTGAACCCCTTACCTTAGGAGCAGTTCAACCCCTTCAAAATGAAGTATCACTTGAATCAGTACAAGATTCATTCTTTCTGGTTCCCTCCCGCAAGAAGGACGAACATCTTATTCTCTTCAGCAAATGATTGAATCAAAAGGCTACATCCGATAATGATGCTGAAAATGACGATAATGGACGACTTCAACTACGTTGTTACAGTCAACAATCGAAGAACATCATTCAAAACATGGACTACAACTTCAAATCTGGCTTCAACGATGGTAGGGGAAGGCAAACTCATATTCGTATACCTGCTCCAAAAGGGAAGTCACTACAATATTATAATAAAACTGTTAGGGTTATATACTAAAAGCATCACTTTTGTCGTAACCTTATTTCTTTAAATTTTGAATGAGAATCATATGGGCAAATGTTTGCATATTGTATTTGTTGCAAGTGTTAATACAAATGTCTGATATTCTATATTGTAGATAATATGGTGTGTGGTGTCACACAGAAGATCATATTATCAGTTCCCTATGGAGTATATAAATAGTTCACAACCTAGATGGACTTGGACAATCTATTGGAAAGGTTATAGTGTAATCTGGTATTAGTCTATCTTGACTATAGGTTTAAACTAGTACACTTTGTGTGTATTGAACAGGACCACTAGAGGTTGTTCTCTTTGTACTAACTACATAAGAGAACAAACACCTCTGTTATTATGGATGCTTGTGCTCTTAATCCGGATATAATAACAGACATGTATATACAATGTGCATTACTTTGACTCATAAAAGAGTGAGATTTATTATGGATCAACAACCTCTATGAATTGGGTAATAACATTGTATGTATGATGGGCTGTTGATTATAAATGGAATCCATGTCCCGATACATCGGGTTGATGATTTCCCCTTAAGGAGCTCATAAGGATTGTCATGTAAACCCTGCAGGTGGATTATATCCGATATAACAAATAAAGTTGAGCGGTACTACTTAAGGATAAAAGATGTCGAATCAATATAGTTGTCACTAACTTAATTTGATCGACGGGCATACGATATCTTAACATGGAGAGCCAAACGAACATATAATAAAAGGAGCCCACAAACATAATTTGGGATTAGGGAGGTAGTGCAATAATAGCTCATTAGTAGACCGAGCTATTGTTAATGGGCATAGATTGTGTGTTCGGAATGAACACGGGATATCCAGATCCTTTAGGAGGCCTAACCCTAATTTCTCCTCATGGTCCCTGCCGTAGCCTATATATATCCTCTATTCTCTGGCTGCCAGATTATTGATCAGAAATCAAATACTTTCTCTAAATTCGTGCTTCATGTAAGGAGAGAAAGAGAGGGCTGCCAAGGAGAAGAAAAGGTTGGGAGATCGTCGCCCACACGACGTCCAACTCGAGGAAGGAATACGTGCAGAAGATCTTGGGGTCGTCCGCTCGAGATTGGCCAAGAATTACTTGTCTCCTTTTCGCCGCAGGTATAATTCGTGAACCCTAGTTTCCGCCTATGAAGGGTTAGAACACGTATTAGATCTTTTTAACTTTCTATCGATCAATACGCACACCAAAGAAAGGGTCCTGAGAATCCCCAGTTCCATCAATTGGTATTATAGCCACTTTGGATCTACGTATTGATTGATACGTCCATGTTGTCCAATAGAACCTGTGTTGTGTAATAGTCGGTAGATGTAGATCTGTTCTAACTCGGTTTTGCAGGCATCTTAGATCCAACTATTATGGTCCAATGCATGTTTTTTATTGTGTTGTTTAAACAACAGACATGTCGTGGATGTTGTTGTTGCTGTTGCTGTAATTAAAATTACGAGGGTTGATCGTGCTTATTATTTTAAATTTTCAATCTAAATTATGTGTGAACTCCCTCGGGAGGCATAGGATTGATGTAATTTTAATTATTTTTGATCAATCGTGATGGCGGTGGTGGCTGTTTCTGACGTCGGACGAGATTCTGGTTTTAAGCAGTCCAGAGGCAGACAAATAATTTTCAATGAAGGAATCGACAACCAAAATCTTAAAAAAAAAATCGGGGCGCTGCCCCGAACCCCGCGACCTGACCGGGCAGATCGAACTCCGAATAGATCTGCGCAGCGCCAGATTTTGGATTCAGATAGTTGAGGACGGAGCAGCAACGATGACCATAATAGTTGGATATTTTCTCTTATTTTACTTTTTTTTCTTCGGATTATGCATATTTATTATTGTGTGGATGTTTTTTTGAAAAACTAAGCCTACATTAATAATGGACAACATGGACATAATATCAACTAGTAGAAAAACCCTAATTGTTAAATAACTAAGTGGGAGAGGATATTTATTTAGTATAAATCCTATGGTCTCCATTACTGGTTTGTAGGTGATGTAATCATACTTGCGCGTTGGCTTTAGTGCTTTCCTCCATATCGGATGAGTATAATTATGGATCACCATTACAAACTTTCTTAGGAATAATTGTAGAAAGTTACCTAGTATGTGTTCACTTCTCCCTCTGAAGGAATTCATTACAAGGTAATGGACTTAGTATTAAGTAATGGTATACACTTAGATACAAATAATGGTATCCTCTCCATCGGAGTCACTGCTATTATTTGTATGACCAGAGCAAGACCAGCATATTAATTTTATTTGTCATAAAGTTATGTTGACATGATAGTAAAATTAATAAGAAAAACCTACTTGAACAAAGTTGAATTTGTATACGTCCACACTATCGTGGCATGCTAAATTCATGATTTTCAAGGTGTTGGTGAATTTCTTATTATTGTTCTGAGGGAATCAATATTTAGTTAATTCAAAATTTTTTTTTTGCCCTACATAATTTTATTTATGTGATTCTCAGGATTTTAAAAATAGGTTCTTTCAGTCCACTTATGGTGATTCTTAAAGAAATCAAACTTACTGGACCAAATTATATTGACTAGAAACGTAATTTAGACATTGTTCTGACTGCTGAGGAGTACAAATATATACTTGTTGAGGAATGCCCACATAAGACTGATGCTAATTCTGATGAAGAGGTCAAAGAGGCTTATAAGAAGTGGAAAAAGGCAGATGAGATGGCGCGGTGTTATACATTCTGGCATCTATGTCAAATGTACTGCAACATCAGCATCAGGCCATGGTCACAGCTTATGACATGATGTATAACCTCAAGGAACTCTTCGGACATCAGAGTAGAGAAGCTAGGCAGTTTGCTATGGAATGTTTGATGAATACAAAAATGGCTGAGGGTACACCAGTAAGGGATCATGTTCTCAAGATGATGGGTCATCTGAATGAGATAGAGATCCTTGGAGCTGAAATCAATGGGGAATCCCAGGTCGATATCATTCTCGGAACTCTACCTAAAAGTTTTGACAATTTCTGCCTTAATTACAACATGAACAAATGGTTGTATAGTTTGGCAGAACTTGCAAAAGAGCTACAGGATGCTGAATCTCTCTTTAGGCAGAGTGGTCATGTTTTTGTTTCTGAAAAGGCTTCTACTTCTAAGCCAAAAGGCGGTAAGAAGAAGAATAACATTCAGAAACAGGCAAACTCAGCAAAGAAGGGCATGGGACCTCAAGGCGCGGTAAAAAAGTCGAAAGACAAATGTTTCAAGTGTAAAGGATCAGGACATTGGAAGACTGATTGTCCACTTCTCAAACAAGAAAACAAAGATGGTACATCTCATTTACTAGTAGTTGAAACATATTTAGCGGTGTTATCTACCGGCACCTGGTGTGTAGATACAGGAGCCACTAATCATGTCTGCAATACATTGCAGGGGTTCCAGGAAATCAGACGGCTCAGTGATGGAGAGATATACTTGTTCATGGGTGATGCTACAAAAGTATCGATCGTTGCATTAGGAGATGTTACTTTATCTTTTGGTAGAAATAAGTCTTTGACATTGAGAGATTGTCTTTATGCACCTTCACTTAGAAGGAATTTAGTTTCTGTTTCTATGTTAGTTAAGGATAGATATTCAGTTTATTTTAATGACAATATTGTTATTAGAAAGAATAAACATTTTATCTGTTCTGGTACATTGGTTGATAATCTGTATGTCATTAATCCTATTTCGCCTACAATACAACTTATGGAAATGAATAATATATCATCTAACTTAAATAACAGAAAAGAACCTTCTTGTATGAACCAAACATATCTTTGGCACTTGCGATTGGGGCATATTAACCTAAGAAGGATTCAAAGACTGGTTGAAGATGGACCTTTGAGTTCATTGGAAGTGAAGGCACTACCAGTCTGTGAATCCTGCTTGGAAGATAAAATGACCAAAAGGCCTTTTACGACGAAGGGGTATAGGGCCAAAGATGTGTTTGAATTGGTTCATTCTGATTTGTGTGGACCCATGACTATCCAAGCTAGAGGTGGCTTTGAATATTTTGTCACATTTATTGATAATTATTCAAGGTATGGATACATTTATTTGATGCGCCGTAAGTCTGAGTGCTTTGAGAAATTCAAAGAGTACAAGGCTGAAACGGATAAACGTCATGAAAAATGTATCAAGTCATTACGATCAGATCGTGGTGGCGAGTACCTCTTTGGAGAGTTTAGGGATTATTTATCAGAGGCTGGGATTGCATCCCAATTGACTGCACTTGGAATGCCCCAGCAGAATGGTGTAGCCGAAAGAAGGAATAGAACTCTTATGGAGATGGTTAGATCAATGATGAGTTATTCAGATTTGCCAGATTCGTTTTGGGGATATGCCTTAGAGACTGCAGCTTATATTTTGAACTTGGTTCCTTCTAAGTTAGTACCTCTTACTCCCACAGAGATGTGGATTGGAAGTAAGCCTAGTCTGAGACATGTTCGCATTTGGGGTAGTCCAGCACATGTGCTGAATAGGAAAGCAGATAAGTTAAAATCTCATACAGAAGTACGCTTCTTTGTAGGCTATCCAAGAGAAACGAAAGGAGGTTTATTTTATAGTCCTAAGGATCAGAAGGTCATGGTTAGCACCAATGCCCGATTCTTAGAGGAAGACTATGTGATGAACCATAAACCCACAAGTAGAGTTGTTCTAGAAGAACTGAGACGTGAGACACCAAGTACTTCAGTACCAACAGTACAAGAGGATGAACCATAAATAACTGTACAACGTGTCACAAATGTTACACCACAACCGATAGTGCCTCGTCGTAGTGGGAGGGTTGTGATACAACCTGATAGATATATGTTCTTGGGAGAGTCATCAGACTTCGTCCCTGAGGAAGAAGATTATGATCCCTGTACCTACAATGAAGCACTCCAAGATAAAGATGCAGATTCTTGGCAAAAAGTAATGATATCTGAAATAGAATCTATGGATTCTAATCAGGTCTAAAAGCTTGTAGAACCACCCGTTGGTGTAAAAGCCATTGGATGCAAGTGGGTCTATAAGAGAAAAAGAGGATCAGACGGTAAGGTTGAAACCTTTAAAGCTCGGCTTGTAGCAAAAGGTTTTACTCAAAGAGAGGGTATCGATTATGAGAAAACCTTTTCTCCTGTAGCCATGCTTAAGTCTATCCGGATTCTTTTATCTATTACAGCTCATCTCGATTATGAGATTTGGCAAATATATGTCAAGACAGCTTTTCTTAATGGAAGTCTTGAGGAATACATCTATATGAAGCAACCAGACAGGTTCATTGAAAAGGGCCAAGAGCATCTTGTTTGTAAGCTCAAGAAGTCCATTTATGGACTTAAGCAAGCTTCCAGATCTTGGAACATATGTTTTGATCAGGTGATAAATTCCTATGGATTTGATCAATGTCTGGATGAATCATGTGTATACAGAAAGTGTGACGGAAACGTGGTGATGTTCCTAGTACTTTATGTGGATGACATCTTGCTCATTGAAAATAATGTGAAGGTGTTATCTGATGTAAGGGTATGGTTATCCAAACAGTTTGATATGAAGGACTTGGGAGAAGTAGGTCACATCCTTGGGATCAAAGTTTTACGAGATCGCAAGAAAAGAATGTTGGGCTTATCCCAAGCTTCCTATATTGATACTGTACTAACTCGTTTTAGTATGCAAAATTCTAAGAAAGGTTTCTTACCTTTTAGACATGGAATTGCTCTATCAAAGGAGCAGTGTCCGAGGACACCTAAAGAGATAGAGAACATGAAGGCAGTTCCTTATGCTTAGCAGTAGGAAGCTTAATGTATGCAATGCTATGTACGAGACCAGACATCTGCTTTGCCGTAGGCATGGTCAGCAGATATCCGTCTAACCCAGGACAAGAGTACTGGACTGCCGTAAAGCATATTTTAAAGTACCTGAAAAGGACTAAAGAGTATATGCTAGTTTACCAGACAGATAGTTTAGTTCCCTTGGGGTATAGAGACTCAGATTTTCAGTCAGATAGTATTCCAGGAAATCTACCTCAGGTTATGTGTTTACTTTGGGAGGTGGAGCCATTGTATGGAGGAGTATCAAGCAAAAATATATTGTTGATTCCACCATGGAAGCCGAGTATGTGGCAGCCTCTGAGGCAGCCAAAGAAGCAGTTTGGCTCAGAAACTTTCTATTGGACTTGGATGTGCTACCTATTTTGCCTAAGTCTATTACACTTTATTGTGATAATAGTGGTGCAGTTGCAAACTCGAATGAACCACGAGCCCATAAGACAGGCAAACACATTGAGCGCAAGTACCACCTAATATGAGATTTCATAAAGAAAAGAAAAGTTGCTGTGATCAAGATAGTATCAGCCGACAACCTAGCTGATCCCTTTACAAAGAGCTTACCAGCTAAGGCTTTTGATAGTCATGTTGAGGGAATGGGAGTCAGATGTGTAGCAGCATGGCTTTAAGTATAAGTGGGAGATTTGTAACAGTATACTGAAAAGCAATGCTTTGAGTATAAGTGGGAGATTGTTAGGATTATATACTAAAAGTATCACTTCTGTAGTAACCTTATTTCCTTAAATTTTGAATAAGAATCATATGGGCAAATGTTTACATATTGCATTTGTTGCAAGTATTAATGCAAATGTCCGATATTCTATATTGTAGATAATATGGTGTGTGGTGTCACACATAAGATCATATTATCAGTTCCCTATGGAGTATATAAATAGTTCACAACCTAGATGGACTTGGATAATCTATTGGAAGGGTTGTAGTGTAATCTGGTATTAGTCTATCTTGACTATAGGTTTACACTAGTACACTTTGTGTGTATTGAACAGGACCACTTGAGGTTGTTCTCTTTGTACTGACTATATAAGAGAACAAACACCTCTGTTATTATGGATGCTTGTGCTCTTAATCCGAATATAATAACAGACATGTATATGCAGTGTGCTTTACTTTGACTCATAAAAGAGTGAGATTCATTATGGATCAACAACCTCTATGAATTGGGTAATAATATTGTATGTATGATGGGCTGTTGATTATAAATGGAATCCATGTCCCGATACATCGGGTTGATGATGTTCCCTTAAGGAGCTCATAAGGATTGTCATGTAAACCCTACAGGTGGATTATATCCGACATGACAAATAAAGTTGAGCGGTACTACTTAAGGATAAAAGATGTCGAATCAATATAGTTGTCAGTAAATTAATTTGATCGACGGATATACAATATCATAACATGGGGAGCCAAACGAGCATATAATAAAAGGAGCCCACAAACATAATTTGGGATTAGGGAGGTAGTACAACAATAGCTCATTAGTGGACCGAGCTATTGTTAATGGGCCTGGATTGTGTGTTCGGGCTGAACACGGGATATCCAGATCCGTTAGGAGGCCTAACCATAATTTCTCCTCATGGTCCCTGTCGTAGCCTATATATATCCTCTATTCTCTGGCCACCAGATTACTGATCAGAAATCAAATACTTTCTCTAAATTCGTGATTTACGTAAGGAGAGAAAGAGAGGGCTACCAAGGAGAAGAAAAGGTTGGAAGATCGTCGCCCACACGACATCCAACTCGAGGAAGGAATACGTGTAGAAGATCTTGGGGTCGTCCGCTCGAGATTACCTGGAATTACTTGTCTCTTTTCCTCTGCAGGTATAATTCGTGAACCCTAGTTTTCGCCTATGAAGGGTTAAAACACGTATTAGATCTTTTTAACTTTCTATCGATCAATACGCACACCAAAGAAAGGGTCCTGGGAATCCCCAGTTCCATCAAAAATAAAGCATGGGTTAGGCTATATTACGCCGATCACGACCCCAGATGCCTCTGAGTCTAACAAAGAAAAGCGATCTAACTCTTCTGACTCTGCCTCATGGGATTCAGACACAAGCATAGGGCACGTCCATCGAATGATCCTATCTCCCAATATGGTGACCGCTGAGTTCTCAGAAGATGAAGACGACTTCGCTGAAGCCCTTGAATATGATCCTTGGGCACAAAGGATGGATACCCAATGGAAATTTTTCTTCGAGCAACATGAACCACCTACTAAATATTAATTAGTCCAGGTCGATGTCGTAGACGAAATTTCTCCAAGGCCAATCTTCATCAGCAAAAGTCTTCCTGAAGCAGATAAACAAGAACTGATCCAGCTCATTCGGGAATACATTGACGTATTGCCTGGAGCTATGAAGATATGCCGGGATTAGATCCTCATATCGCTAACCACAAGCTCAACATTCTGCCAAATGCTAGGCCAGTCAAACAACAACAACGTCGATTTCGACCTGATATGATAGACGCTATAGAAGCTGAAGTCAAGAAGCTCATCGCGTGTGGCTTTGTCAAAGAAGAACAACATTCGGACAGGGTGGCTAATGCCGTCCCAGTTATAATAAAAACAGGGAAGGTTCGAGTCTGCATCGATTTTAGAGACCTTAATGGAGCTTGTCCCAAGTATGAGTTTCCTCTTCTGATCACTGATGTCATGATTGACAACACTTGCGGGTTTGAACGGATGTCTTTTATGGACGAATTTTTCGGATACAACCAGATCAGAATGAACCCAGAAGATAAAAACATACATCTTTTCGTACTCCTCTGGGAGTCTACTACTACACAGTCATGCCTTTTGGTCTCAAGAACGTTGGTGCAACTTATCAGCGAGCCATGAGCACTATCTTCCGCAAACATTTACGGAAGACAGTCGAATGCTATGTTGACGATATTGTTGTCAAAAGTCACCTAAAGGAAGATCACATTCAAGACTTAAGAACTATCTTCAATCTAATGCACCAGCATCAACTTAAGATGAATCCCACCAAGTCTTTCCTGGGAGTCTCTAGTGGCAAATTCCTCAGATTCGTTATTACCTCTAAGGGTATACACGTTGACCCCGAGAAAGTCAAAGCTATTCAAGAGATGCGACCTCCATACAACCTAAAAAAGCTACGAGGATTCCAGGGATGGCTTGCGTACATTAGGAGATTCATTTTAAATCTTTTTGGATGCTGCAGACCGTTCACTTAATTAATGAAAAAAGGTATTTCTTTCGTTTGGACCGAAGAATGCCAGCAAGCATTTGAAGACATAAAGCGGTACTTGATGAACCCTCCAGTCCTAATGCTTCCAGTCACAGGAATACCCTTCCTGATGTATGTTCGAGCAATGGATCATTCTCTGGGTGCCTTACTAAAAGAACAAGGAAGGTCATGAGTAAACCCTTTATTATCTCAGTCGCACGATGATCGGTGCTGAACATTGATATAGCCCAGTAGAAAAAAATGTTTAGCCCTGATGTTCGCTGTTGTAACACCTAGTTTTCCAAATGAGGGTAATTTTGAACTTTTGTAAAAGTTTATTATTTAATAATAGGATTTATGAATTTATGGGAATTTTTAATTAATTTAATACTATTTAAAATTGGTGAATTATAATTTTGATGTGTTAGCTGGTGAACTCTAGAACTGTTGAGCCTAGAGACTAACCATGACTATGGGGACCTAACCATGTGATTAGAATGACTATTTACAACTTTTTAGGCTAAGGGTATTTTGGTCAGTTTGTGACTTTTGAATTATTTAGAATTTTGATTAATTGGTGAATTTTATATTATTTTAATAATATTTAAATTGATGTACTATGACTTTGGTCATTTTCATATTTTAATATTTTGGGAAAATTTTATATTTTTAATATTATTTTTATTGGATTTGTTTAGTCGGGTTTGAGTTTCGTCTCGTTCCGACTTGTATTGTGACCCGGGTAGCTCAAACTCTAGATGGGACCCAATATTAAGTTAAACATGGCTCACAAGACCCAACATTTAAGTTAGTTAATTAAACTAATTTTTATCATGTTAGAATGGTTAAGTTAGAGACTCAAAACTAGATCATTTTGACCCCAAACTTGAACCTAGTCTAGACTTAACAATATGAGACTAGAGAGGGGCAATTAGGACATCTCCCGTTAGCCCTAATGCATTCTTTATGGCAGCCACCTTTAGGGAAGAATGATTCATTTCATTCATTACAATCTTGCCTCTTTTATTTTCCTTTTGTTCTTCACCAATTTTAGAGAGCCTTCCCATTGATTTGATCTCCAAATCAAATCATTCCTTCACCAAACCTTCCCTCAAACATTCCCATTCTCCAAGGGAAGGGTGCTACCAAGGATTGGAAGAGGAGTGCAAGGAGGAGTGTCCACTTTGAGGGATTTCGTATCGGAGCCGTCCTAAAGGATTTTATTGGGATTCCACTCTCAATAGGTAAAACCCATCCTCTAAATCGATTTCCTTCGCATATAAATTAGTTTTGAATCCGTAGGATCCATCCTCATGCATGTGTCCCATTTAGATTCAAATTTAAGGCCATTTGAAGCTCTCTTGAGGATTTTAGATATGTGTCTTGTGTCCTACTTGATAGATCCCAAATTAGGACACCCCATGTGTATGTATGTATGATAATAGTTTAAATAGATATTTAAATTCAGTTTTATAATGGTAGAGAGTGATCTTAGTTAGGATGGTTAGAATGAGTTTCATTTGGATACCTATGTTTGTATCCAAGTATCTTGGCCTATATGTGTTCTTTGTCCAAAACAACTCAAATTCGTCATAATATTCATCCACGTTTTTATTAACCAAAGCAACTTAGAAATGCCATAACTTTTAGCTTAAAATTCTGATTTATCTCCTATTTTTTTTAAAAGAACCGTATCGAATTTAAATTTCTAAATATATATTTTAATAAGCCAAATTCTTTCTGTAATTTTTTGTAGAATTATTTGAGTGTCAGCTGTACGAAAGACGAACGTGTTTCGGTATTTTTGCGATTTCGGGAGCTTCCAGACACGAAAATACGATCCGTTTGAAGTTTCAGAAAGCTAACACGAAGGGCTGCAACATTCTTTAATCCTAGAATTTAGTAGAGGCCTAATTGGTATAGTATTGATTTTAAGTAGAAGAGTAAATGTACGATATATGCATTTTGTGTAACCTATGAGCCTATGTAGTATGGATATTAAATGAATATAGAGTATGTAATGCATGATATGTTAGATGAATAAAATGATATATATATGATATATATCCTCTTTACATTAATGTATATATATGTGGTTGAATGCAAGCATGTAGGAATGCAATTAATATAATGTATGTAAGCAATGCATAAATACATGAATGAAAGAATAATATACAATGTATGCATGAAAGTATAAAATGAATGCTAGATATGAATGCAAGGTATACATGTAATGATAGATATGAATGCATAATATATAAATAATATAATACAATATACAATGATAGCATGTATGGTAATGTAGAATATATGATGCAAGCATGTATATGTCCACTGTTTTTTCTTTTTCTTACATTTTCCTTCCCTTCCCTTTCCTTTTCAGTCTTTTTTTCCTTTTTCCCTCTTCTATTTTTACATGTTGTATACAATGTATATAATGTATAGATGCATGTAAGTATGTAATATGCATGAATGACATGTATGTAATAAAAAAAAGTATATGTATGCAACTTAATGATATGTGAATAGATATAATGCCTGAACTGAAATATGCATGCATATGGGATATGAATGAATGTATATTAGACAAGCCATGCAACCCCTTTAACTTGATATAAAATCTGAACACACTTGTACACTATAACCCTTTCTTGAAAATGTGAATCTAGATAATGCAAACACTTGTATTAACACTTACACATTGGTCTTAATACTGATTTAGTTTCACATGATGTATCACATGCACACTTGACACTTAACACTATCACACTCTATCTCTTAGCATCTTAATACATGACTTGTTGTATGATATATATTGCCTTGTTATAGCCTAATATCTATAGATGCCTTAACCTATTTTGGATGTATATATATATGATAAATATATATAGATGGTTGTGAGTGATGGCTTGTTTAGCCTTGTGTTGTTGTGTGCTTGCTAGGATAGACTGGTTAGGCTTAGTGAGACTTGTTGGGATTAGGCTTGACCTAGTTGACCTAGTTTGACTAGTATTGAGGACTAGAGTTGACCAAGGTTGACTTTAGCCTAGATTGACCTTAAACATCATGTAGATGCATTGTAGCAGTCTATTTCCTTATTTTAGACATGTTGTGACTTGTACTGTTCTATAGGAGACAGACACCACTCCTCGGACAGTAGATATTCTTTAGATACTCAGGATACAGGCGAGTACATTCTCTGATCATTTTATATCCTGTTTAGAATTATTTTCCTGCTTTAAATTAATTTACTTGATGCTGACACATTGGTAACATGGATTGGTACTATATGGATCTTTTTTTGCGATGTTATCTCCTTGTGTTCACTAAATACATATTGTGATGTGCGTTTTACTAACATATTGTATTTATTGAATACCCTTATCATTGTACACTCATTATGCATATTGTACTCTCATTATCACATTGAGCTCTATTGTACAAGCCATTGTACATGTCATTGTACAAGCCATTGTATAAGGTAACGTAACTGAATTAGATCCTTGTGTATTGATTGGGAAGGGAGAGTAGAAATGGTTATGTGATCAATCCTATTGTATAAGAAATTGTATATGTCCATTGTACACCTACGTACAAAGGAGTCCCATTTTATTGTATAACCTAACCCGTTTACATAACCATATTGTACTCTAAATCCCATATTGCTTACAGTTCTTACTTATCATATATAGATATTTTCTATTATCATATCCTTCTGTTTTTTATATACATTTTCTTTCAGCATTTCATGTATCTTACTTTACTGCATGATTATATTTTCTAACCTGCTATGATCTGTTGAGATGTACTGTGCTCGCCCCTGTCCCGACTGGACCTGTTGATAAATTTTACAGATAGCCTGGAGGTTGCCTGCTAGCCTAGAGGAGACACAGTAGAGGTTGTATAGATAGCTAGGGTTTTGCTTATAGCTTATTTTCAGTTGTCTTGAGTTGTATTTATGGATTACTGTATTGAGATTTGAGATGTTTCTGGGTTGTGTATCTTAAACACTTAGACTTCTATCTGATGTATCTCCTTGTGGATTTCATGTTTTATCTATCTTCCATTATGCTCTACCTTAGATGTGATTGAGTTTACATTCTGCTATGTCACCCCCATTCGGGGAGTATAAACTGCTTAGCCTTATACTGTTAGATGCATGAGACCTAGGACAGTGTTCTACCGCCGACACTGCGGCATAGGCTGGACGTACCCACGTCTCGTGCCCTTACTCTAGGATGCGGGTCATGACAGCTGTCCAGAAAATGCAACAGTATATCGTGGGCCAGACCATTCATGTCATCTCCAAAATCAACCCTCTCCGAGTCTTGATGAAGAAACCCAGTACACCCAATTCCAGACTCGCTACATGGACTATATTGCTACCACAGTTTAACATGGTCTATGTCCCACAAAAGTCTGTTAAGGGTTAAGCCCTAGCTGACTTCTTGGATGCTCACCCAATTCCCGAGACTTCTAAACTCTATGATAAAATTCCTGAAAAAACTCTGGAATCTAACATGACTTCAGATGGAATCCCTGCTTGGCGTCTATTCTTCTATGGTGCATCCAGAATCGGACCCAAAGGTACTATCGTCACTGGAGTTGGAATTATTCTTGTATCTTCCGAAGGACTGGCCATTCAAAGAGCCTATTCCTTAGACGAGCCATGTTCTAACAATGTCGCTGAATATAATGCTCTACTCATCGGTCTCGAATTAGCTAAAAAGTTGGATATCATATATCTGGAAGTATATGGAGACTCTAAACTGATTGTCAATCAGGCTAGAGGTACGTACAAAGTTCGGCATCAAGATCTCGATCCATACCATGAAGCAGCAGTAAAACTGACTACATCATTCAAAGGCTTTTTTATTAAACATGTACGTCAAGCTTGCAGTACAAAATCTTATGCGCTTGCTAACCTAGCATCAGTATTAGCGATTCCTGTGAAAAGACAACAACTAATCGTCATCACTAACAGAGAATTATTCTGCATCAAGAATAATTTGTATCTGGTATACAACAATTCAGTCTAGATTTGCACTACTAGCAAAGACTGGAGGGCTCCTTTCATCGACTTTACGGTACATGACATCTTACTTGAAGATCCCAAAGAAGCCACAATAATCCGTCGGCGATCACTCAGATTCTACTACAATCATACCTCTAAAACACTATATAGGCGATCATTTGATGGTATGCTCTTACGCTGTCATGCGGGAGATGAAGCAAAACAGATACTACGTGAAGCCTACGATGGTGTCTGTGGTACAAATCAGCTTGGTCCTAAACTACAGGATCGGATCCGATGCATGGGATATTATTGGCCAACCATGGTGTCAGATGCCATTGAATATTCAAGAAAATATCGAACATGCCAAATCTATGCGAATTTCTTTCATCAATCATCAGAATTCCTGCATCCGACTGAAACATCATGGCCCTTCGAAGCTTGGGGCATGGATGTCATTGGTCATATTAATTCGCTTTCTTCCCGAGGACACTGGTTTATCCTAGCTATAACCGATTACTTCTCAAAATGGGCTGAAGTTATACCCTTGGCTGAAGTCAAGACAAGCAGTGTCATCAACTTCATTAAACATCATGTAATCTACAGATTCGGTGTTCCTCGATGAATTACCCATGAGGAACCTCAATTCATCAGTCAGAAGTTCACTCGATTCTGTGATGACAATCGGATCAACAATGTTGCTTCTACAACTTACAATCCTACCGCTAACGGTTTAGCTGAAGCATTCAACAAAACTATCATCAAGCTTCTCAAGAAGTTCGTTTCCACCAATAAACATAACTGGAGCGAAAAGCTTGGAGAATGTCTATGGGCCTATCGTACTACCGTACGCACTCCGACTGGTTGTATACCTTTCTCTTTGGTGTATGGATGCGATGCTGTTCTGCCATTGGAGATTCAAATCCCTTCTCTAAAGGATTGCCATTGCCAACGAGCTCACAACAGAAAATAATGATCGTCTTTGACTTTAAGAGCTTGAAGCACTTGATGAGAAGCGGCTACTAGCTCAACTACACATCGAGCTATATCAAGCCCGTATCTCAAAGCCTTCAACCGTAAAGTCAAAATACGAGCATTTCAAAAAGGCGAGCTAGTCCATACCGTCAAATGTCCCATGACTATGACACACATGAGTAAAGGTAAGTTCGAACCAAAATGGGAAGGTCCCTATATTATAATCAAAGTTTTATCTAACGGAGCTTATCAACTGTCAGGGATGGATGGCTGAATCGCTATGATACCTATCAACGGCAAATTTCTGAAGAAGTACCAAGTTTGAAAGTGTGTACTATATTTTTTAACAAATATTGTACATACTTCAAAATCTTTGAAATCTCCAGCAGAGTCTATCCAGATCTTATGACCCACAACATCTGCTACATTATCACAAACATCGTCTTTTGAAACCTATTTGTTTTAAGAGATATCCTATCTTTGTGTCCCAGTTGGCCCAAAGATAATCAATAGATGTACGAATTCACGTCCACATTACCTCTAAATTCTAATATCAACATTAACGACTCATCACGTCCACATTACTTCTGATGATGTCGTCTCAGAAATGATAATATTTCAAGTTATATTATGTCATGTCCACATTAGCTCTAAATTCTACTATCTGTATCAATGATTTATTACAGAACTCAGATACACAAAAGATGGTAAATATACAAAGTCATAATAAATGAGCAAACGAAAATGTTCTTTATTTATTTCTCCATAAAAAAGAGTAAAGGAGTACATTGGAAGCAAACTACACCTTAGAATATATGAAAGCTACATCAAAGAAGAAATATTGAAGATGAGATGCTTTTATTCATTTGCTCGAGGATGAACATGATAAGGGAAGTACATTCCCTCAACCATCGTGCATATGAAGGGTCCAACTGATCAGGGTCTTCAGGAGCTGGCTGACTAGAGCTTCCTATACAACTATCTTCTGGTGTTGGCTCTTCCCTGATAGCCACTTCGACTTTTAGAATTATCTCTTCCTTGATAGTGACTTCAATTTTAGGAGTTATTTCTTCCTTAATGGTTATCGGTTCCTTTTTGATAGAAGGAGACAGTACTTCCTCTTTGACGACAACCTCAACTTTTGGTGTCATTATAGATATTACAGAAAGGCCAAAGAAAACAAGAGTCAGAGTCATGAAAGATTGTAAGAAACAAGTGATTTTAACTCTACAACATAGTTTATTCTCTAAAAAAGATTGTGCATGCAGTACGACAGTTCTCAAATCAAATTCATAGATGGCACAATACTCAGTTAGATGCGCATAACATCGGATGGCGCATCATGCTTAAGACATGATAAATGGTACATAACGTCATTCTTTTAGCCAACACTCTGAAAGAGGTGGCGCAGGTTGCAGATGGCACAAAGTATCGACCAACACTCTGAAAGAGGTGGTCGATGTTGACCCTTGATCACGCTACGTGCGAATAGCACGAACGTTCTGTTATCGTCTTATCCGATCGATTTTCTTACCTTCAAGAGCGGGGTTCGCCTCCTCGGCTCTCGGCGACGGCATAACGTGCTGCGACACCATCAACGGAGGCACGCACAAAGTGTCTCCGGTCACTTTCTTTCCTTTCTTAGCTGCGGTTCTCTTTGGGGCCATTTTGATTGATCGGATGCTTCGAAAGTTGAAAAAAATGAAGAGCTTGAGAAGAAAAGAATTCGAGTAAAAGTGTTTTCTCCCTTCTATCGGCTATTTATAGCCTAAAGCTATCTGTAACAGTCGCACAATCTGTGCCCAAAAGTCGAGGTCAGTTATGATGTTGTTATGTTCCAATCACATAGAAACGCTTCTTATTCAAAGTATTCCAAATTTTGAATCTTTTTAAATTTAAAAACTTTGAAGAGGATCTTATAGAAGCCTAAAAAGTATAATCATCATCATGCGCTACTCATAAATGGCATCGAGTACAAATCATCAAACGGTGCTGGCCATCAGATGGCGCACGGCATCA
This sequence comes from Iris pallida, assembly GCA_029216955.1. Lineage (NCBI taxonomy): Eukaryota > Viridiplantae > Streptophyta > Magnoliopsida > Asparagales > Iridaceae > Iris > Iris pallida. The sequence continues at coordinate 5,428,212 of JANAVB010045017.1, forward strand.
GTTGGCGTTGGACGTAGGTGGCGCTGGCCGACACGTGGCAAGCTTTCTTGAGAAGCTGAAATAGTTGTCATAATTACTGATAGCACGCCAGTCGAGGAAAATTAGTTCGACTCCAGAATGCATGGCGCTCGAGAAGATTATGTCAGAATTATCATAATGATTGACAGCTACCTCGCGCCATTTGCAGTTGGTACAAGATAATCAAATATCATTATACTAAGCATGGTACATTACACAGCAAATAGCGTATGGCGCCATTCAACAGTTGGTGCCATCTTATCAAATCATCCAAAAGCAGTTAGATAATATGGCACGCATGCCAATAATCTCAAAGAACGTACACACGATACTGCCCACGAACAAGCACCTCTCTCTCACAAAATGCCATGTGTCATATGCAGTTAAGTTAATCGTTTGCACGACTTGGTGAATGGCGCACCAAATGCAGTGTGCGCCAATCAGGATAACTACTTAACAGTTATATCTAAACTCTATAAATAGAGTTTTAAATCACTTCAAAAGCATCATTAATGATCATAATCTTCTGAGCACTTGCTGCAGTACTATTCAAAGGCTTTCTTTTTGACAACGTATCGTCCAAGGGATAAAGTGATCGTCTTCTGATCAGATTCCTACAGTTGTAATTCTCCAAAAATTAAATTGTACTCTTGTACTTTTCTCAGTTTGTAATCAAAGTTTTGTTTTTACAAACATAGCAGTCCATTCAAATAGCCCTTGCCATGTCTTTCATTTGCCTAGGCTTTGTATTTTCAGTCCTTCCTTTGAGTAAAGTCATCTGATTTCAATCCATATATTTAATAATTAGTCCTACATCACCAGGTCTGTCCCCTACATCTTGTATGTCCTGTCCATCATACTCTAGTGTCTTATCAGTTCGAGGTATATGAATTAGTTCAATTGTTTGAAGGTGTGAGTGTTAGGATGAGGTATCAGTCGGTTAGTTAAGAGAGGGGCTCAGGTTTTGGCTAGATAGCAGCAGCAGTAGGAAATTAGGTTTGGGAGAACTCATGTTCGAGTAATTGACTTTAGAGAAGAGGGCTCAAGTTGGGTTTGCAGCAATTGTTATGAATAGTAATGTATTGGGTTATATGTGTTAATAGAAATAGGGACATTTGAGAGGGTGTGTATCCATATTATGATCACTCCATTGGTCAGTCACATTAGTTAGAGTTAGTCCTAATATTTCTTAGTTTCAGTCCATAAAGGGGCAGTCATTAGCCTTTTTGATTCAATCCTTCATATAGTGTTCAGTCCATGACTTATAGGAGTACACATAGGCATCAGTTGGTTGATATAGGGGTGATCAGAAATGGGGATTTGGAATTGGTTAGTGTGGTGTTTAGTCCTCTAACTTAGCAGATCAGTCTATATTATATCCTAGTGTTTGGCCCTTGAATCTAACATTCAGTCCTTGTTTCACAAATAGTCCCCTTTTTTTCTTAAGGTTTAGTTCCTACCATCTTTTAGTTCAGTCCAGTTGAAGCATTTGTTTAAGATATGTAATATTCATTCCCTTATTTTGGTGCTAGTTAATAGGCCTAGTATACACCCTATTTTTTTTAGCTAATAGGATGGGAAACCTGTAGAGTGTTGTGTATGTGTGAATGCCTGTGTTAGGACAGTGAGTGCATAGGCTATAGAGATGAGGTAGTATATATGTGGTATGTATATATATAAGTGTATGTAAAGTGCATCCTAGATGTAGATTCATATGTATGTGGGTTAATTGTCTTTAGTATTGGAGGCTTGTGCCTATGAGAGTATTTGAGTGGAAAAGTGAAATTACCTATGATTATGGTAATGGGTAATGATGTACATATAGAGGTAGATGATAGACAAGGATAGGTAATGTCATTTAAATAAAATGTATACTTAAGGGGTAATTACCTACTACAGGTAATAGGGAATGTCACAATATAGGAAATGTATAAATAGAGTAGGTGAAGCCAATATATGACAAGTATAGAAAATAGGGTATTAGCTATTTAGATTACCTATGAGTTGTCATAGGATATTGGAACATGGGGTATTGTCCTAGCATTGGTCAGGATACCTTGGTTTAGCAAGATGTTGACTGAGTTTGGCTCCCATGACCTAGAAATGGCCTAGAGCATGTAATAATGCATTTTACATATACTGCTTACTCTAGAACACCAAATAACTTTATATATCTCATTTATAGGTTTGTGTGACACCACTTTGGACATCGATCCTCATTCATTGCTCTGGACAACATGCGAGTACATTCTCTGATAGTTTTTATTTACTTGATAATTATTATAATTCAGCTTCTAGTATAGTTATATTTGATTCTCTGTCATAATACAGATTAGTATTCTGGATTCATTCACTTGCGACACATGTATTAAACTTGTCTGGCCCTTACTACTGGAACCACTCACTGGAATCACCTACTGGAAATACCTACAGGTACCACTTACCGTCTGGCTAGACTTGTACTCTATTTATGTGTCAGAATATGGATTCATTTATACTACTCGGGGCGGAGAAATACTCGAGTAGACATGTAAACATTTCCAGTCGTACTGGAACCACTCCTAATGGTCTAATCTGGAAAGGGAGCCGTCGCACGCTTGCCAAGCGTGCGATGTGCTGTATTTATCCCCTAGCCGTTTACATGTCGAACTCGGTATTTCAAAACACACTGGATTAGTGTCTTGTACTAGATTCACATTTGTCTCATGTTATATTGTTTGGACTCACATTACCTCTATGCTAGATCAGTTATCTCTATTTACAATATTTATTGCCATGCTTTTCTGATTCACTGTATTACCTTCCTTGTCTTTAGTTAAACTGTTGTTCTATTCCATATTACTTGCTATAACTGTTTTATAGTCTTTGTTATTTATTTGGAACTGCTAGCGGAGATGTGCTTATTCTATCCTGACAGGATATATTTTTTAGATGTTTGCTCAGAGGATCTGTGTCCTACCTACTACGGATCCGAGGAGGGGATAGCTACCTTGGGTCTTGATTCTCAGGAGTGATCACCGGGAGACTTAATACTGGTTTTGGGCTTTGTATTAGATTCATTGTTAGAACTTTTGGCTTGTATCATAATGAAGATTTTGATATTGTATTTGAGATTTGATTTTGGATATTACTTTAGTTGTGGTTGAGTCTTTATGGTTATTTAGACTTATTTGATATCTTATCATGCTTTAGACTGTGATTGAGTATTTACCATATCGTTATACTTGTCCTCCATTCGGAGTTGAGATCTATGACAGGTATATTATATCTTTGTGTGAGATAGTTAGTTAGCGACCTAGACATCATTCTACCACCGATTTTGTGACGTAGGCTGGGCGCTGTTACACACTCGTGCCCCTATACCAGGTGAGAGTCATGACAGGGTTGTCCTTGGTATGTACCTTTTCAAGTGCAATATCACTGTCTTCTACAACATCCCGTAGTGGTAGCGAACATCAATATGCTTGGTTCTCGCATAATGGACTTGATTCTTTGCCAAGTGGATAGCACTCATGCTATCATACTACGCATCAACTACATCATGCTTCACCCCCAAGTCATAAATCAAGCCATGAAGCCATAGGCCTTCTTTCAATGCCTTTGTCAATGTTATATACTCTGCTTATGTAGTCGATAAGGTAACCGTAACCTCCAACTGACTAGTACACCATGTAGAACAAACATGTATCCAGTAGTTGACTTGTGCCTAACCAGATCACCAGAATAGTCTGAATCTATATCCATTGACCTGACTAAAGTTTCACCAAAGTGTAAACCCACATCAATGGTGCCCTTCAAGTACCTGAATATCCAATTCAGAACCTCCCAGTGCTTCTTCTTTACATTAGCCATAACACGACTAACCACACTTACGATGTATGCAATTGTATGGTCGAGTGCACACAACAGCATACATCAAGCTGCCAACTACACTCGGATAAGAAACTCGAACCATGTGCTCCTTCTCCTCGTCTGTAATAGGCAATAACTTGGATGAGAGCCTAAAGTGGCCAGGAGTAGAAACAGACTTTGCAACTTCTATACCAAAAAAAAGCAATAATATTCTCAATGTAGGACTTCTAAGAAAACACTACCAAAATAAGACACTTTAGCTACGCCTAAAAACGTCGCTGAAGTGTATAAAAATGTCGCTATTCAAAAGTAGCGACGAATTTAGTGACGAAAATCTTTTGTCACATATTTCGTGGTCGCTAACATAAAAAACATCGCTATTGGTCGCTATTACGATGTAGTGTAGTGACGTAAGAATGTCGCTAATATTTTAGTGGATAGCGACGTTTAGCGACGAAGAGTAGCTAATCAACTTACTTTTTCGTCAGTAGTTAGTGTTGTTATTTGTGACGTTTAGTTACTAAGTTGCTGACATGGCAAAATTTGCCATGTCAGCCAATTAGTGACATATAGTGACTATTTGCAACGTCAGCGAAACAGACTAACGACTTCGGATACACGTTTAGCGACGTCCGCCCTCGTCGTTAGTGTCGCTGAACGTCGCTAAACGTCGATAAGATACAAAAAAATAGAATTTTGTTTGTTTGTTTTCCATCCAGAATCTACCTGCAGTTTAAATTACAGTTTATAAATAGTAGACCTGGGGTAACCCTCTGTAGAATTTTTTGGATTCGCCGACCCCTTAGGTGGAACACTCAACACAGATAAAAAAATATAGAGACAAATAATAAAAATGTTCCAGTATTCAAATAAACAGAATCAAATGATAAGAAAGCTATATATAGGATAGTCGGGTGGAGACAAATCCACTACCAAACAGCTATAAAATGAGTTTATGTCCAATAATGTTCCAAAAATGGGTCAACATAACACATATTGTCACTAAATATATAAAATAAATACATAAAGACCCAAGAATGGGTCAGCAAAGCACAATACAACACACAAAAATATGTCCAATGAAGGTCTATGGTTGGTCAGCAGTAGGAGAAAGAGGAGTACGGCCCTGCATCTGGGACATCATGAACCTATACTGCTCCGGTATAAGAGTCATCGGTGACGGCTCATCAGGAGGAAGAAAAGGAGGAGGCAATAGAACTGATCCGGTCGGTGTCAATGTCGACGCACAATCAAGAAGCGTGTGCTTCATGGCTAGCAGTCTAGAATTGCATGAATCCATAACAGTCGTCAGCCTCGAAAGCTGATCACCTATGGCCAACTGTATCCCCTACACCGCCTGAATGGCACGATCCTCCCTCTCGCTTATCTTCCTCATGGTCCCCTGCGTCTCCCTCGTGGTGTGCTCGAGCATATCAAATCGTGCGATGAGCGCCGCATTATCCGTCTGCGGCTGACATTAGGGTTGCTTCACAATTTTTTGCGACATCTCGTCACGCAGCTTAGCAATCTGGCGATACATGCTCCTCTTGACTAGGGCCGACTCCTGTGAGTGTTGTGGAGAATACACACTGCCAGAGGGGGCCTGGATGAATGCGTCGCCACAATGGTGCCATAGGATCCGTACCGTAGTACGTACACCTGAAGACTACCAACGACGGTCATCAAGAGCTCGTCCTCCGACTGAGGCGAAGAGGGTTATGAGGAAGTAGCAGCCCCTCCCTCTGCAGGTGTACTAGCACTCGCACGCTCGCGTAGCCTAAGAAACTCATCCTAAAAAGGTAAACATCTTTATAAGCATAATATTTACTATCCAATCGTCGTATTGCTAATGTCTAAGGTACTTACTAGTAACTATATGAAAATCTATTGCATATTGTCTAAGTTAAATTAAAGTTAATGAAACATAAAGTAATACTTACATAGCTATGCGTAGCCCTATCATCGATGAGCTTTCTGTCCTTCCGATGTAAACCCCCCTAATTTATTAAATTATTTAATATTAGTTTTGTGTAAATTTTTGCTAAAATATATGTATGCATAATACTAGGAGTGTAATGCATAGTATGGGTGTAAGTTTATATGATATTTATATATATGTGTGTGTATGTGTTGATTTATTAAGGTGTATATATTTATATATACATATATGTGGGAATATATGTGTATATAAATATATCTAATTATTGTATTATTGAAAAGAATTTTTAATTAGAAATAATAAATAAAATAGAATTTAGTTATTAAATATAGTAAAAATAGAAAATAGAAAATGGTTTTAAAAAAAAGATTTTTTATAAATAAAATGAAGGGTTATTTACACCAACCACCCGTATGTTTTTGGTTTATAACAAGGAGTACCCCTAATTTCAAAAAATTACACTGACCACCCCTCCCTTTAGAAAAATAAAATAAAAATAGGGGTAGTTAGTGTTATAAATTTTTATTTTTATCTTAAAATAGGGGTACCCCGTGTAATAAACCAAAAAAGTAGGGGTGGTCAGTGTAAATAGTTTAAAAGTAGGGGTACCCCGTGTTATAAACCAAAAACATAGGGGTAGTTAGTGTAAATAACCCTAAAATGAAAAAGAATGAAAAAGAAAAAGGAAATGAATAAAGAAAAGAAGAAGAAAAAAAACAATCAGACCCACCCACTTAAGGTGGGCGGCCCCCACCCACCTCCTTTTTTCCGCTGGTAAGCAGCACTCACCAACACCATCCCGTGAGCCGAGCACAATTTGGCTTTATTATAAATCCTATTAGTATTAGGTTAAGCCCAAACTTGTTACATATATAACTTTTCCCACAGACTTCTAAACCCTAAACTTCCAAAACGAAGTTGCGGCTGAACATACCCTCTTTGCCTACGAGTTCGTTTCACCAGCGACGAAGTTGTGTGCGCGACGAACAGAGCATCGGAAGTCAGCCCTTCGTCATCTACGGAGCAGTTTTTCCACTCTAGGTACCCTACTTCTCGACGACGTAACTTTTTACTCGTAGCACCGATTTTCGATCCGTAAGATTTTCTGGAAAGTAGATTTGACCCTATTCGAGATCCTCCAGGTAGATTTCAAAACAATCCATTGACTTGCTCGAAAAATCGAGACGAAGTTGAAGGAAAAACCTGTTTTCTGTAATACTAAAAACTGCTTTAAAACGATAACTTGTCGGACAATTTTCTTGCTGTGCATTAAAGATTTGTAGAAACTAATTAAAAACAATAAAAGACAATATAACTGAGATCGTAACGCATTTTTGGATCGTCGTTTCAATTAATGTGTAAAAAGTAAATTGATGTTGAAGTTGGAGAAAAACCTGTGTTAATTTATATAAAATTTCTGAATTTTTCTCGATACGGCGTGCGCCCCGACAAACCGGGTGACGTAGTCGTCCGCTATACGCATCGAAAGGCGCATATGGATGTTGCTGACGTGTGGGAACTGACAAAACTCAGTTTCGTCGTGTGTGTGCGACGAAATCAGTTCGTATCCGTCAAACCCCGTATCGCCAATTTGCAAACTTGACCCTAACTTCGTGTACAGTCGTCAGATCGAGACGAAACTTGCGCCAACTGGTTCAAATCAAAATTTTGGTCCTGTGTGTCAAGTTTGGTTCGATTCTGATAAGGTCGATCGGAACCCTTTTTTGGTGGACCCGCGACCCACTCAAACGGGCGATTTTGTACGCGGCTCATCGGAATCCAAAAATAGACATACTGTTGAGTTCCTCTTCTTAAACTGAATCTGTAGACATATAGTTTGATGACTTTAGAGACCATAGACTTTGGCACGTATTTTGGTGCAAAGCGGGTCTAACGACGGACATCGTTTTGACCCGAAATTAAGATTTTGCCCCTGTTCCAGAATTAGACTTTTGGACAGGCGTTTCCTAGGTATATCTTATACACGGAGTACGTTTTTGATGTTTGTTTCAACATCCTGAGTTGTTTGGAGATTGTGACATTTTTTGGCTGATATTATGATTTTCTGGACTTGCCACTTTGTACCATCAGGCAAGATACCTTGCCACCTTACTCTGTGATTATTATATTCGTATTTTTAGTTGTTTTTTTCAGCATTTCTTATTTCTTGATATTATAAAACTGTGCGTCCAAGTCACACTTGGGTGCAAGCGACTCTATCGGTCGTTTTTTTCGATTTATTTATATTCTTGTACATTGACTTAGCCTAGTGACCACCCATTGATGTTGAGGTATTGGTATATCTCATATGGCCTTGACACTTGCTTTACCACATGATGTGAGTCACATGTAGGACACGTATCCGCGTAGTCGGCTGGCCACCGATACGTGTGGAGCATACGATGGATAGGAGTAACTGCCAATAGAATTGCATGCTAGAAGACTTGGCGGTTACTAGAGGTACATGTCAGTCATGGAGATGCTGATACTAGGCATTGGGTGGAGAGAACAATACCTGACGTATGAGCTTCGATTGCACTTCCCTTGTAACCCGGAAGCTCCGCTGGAGATACGAGTATGATTAGCCTCTCAGGTTGGCTACTGTCGTTCTTGGAACGTTATGCGCTTGGTCACTGGTGCCCAAGAGGGGACTATACCGAATCCTATATTCAGCCAGGTCTCATGCGTCAAAGGATTGTATCTCAACTGCATATTCACAGTAGAATGGTCAGGAATCCTATTGCATACATACATTTCTTTCTTATTATATTATCACAGTTATATGGCATGGTGTTTTCTTGTATCTTGCTACGTCCCTCTGAGGACCTGGTTATCTCTCCAGGGTTAGACGATTTTCCACAGGAGTATGGAGCGGCATTGGATTCAGCTCACATCGATGATGAGGCATTTCCTACTGATTTCTAGTCTATTCCTTATTTGAGACATTAGTGGACACTATTTTTATATGTCTTTTTTTTCTATTTTGTGGAGGTTGGACTCCGATCTTGTGAGACTATTTTCATAGCTGTTTAGAGTGAGCATGTTCACCCGGCTATCTTTTGATACACTTATTTATTATTTGGACTCTATTATCTTTTGTGCTGTGCTGTGATGAGATTAGATTATATTATACTAGCTTGTGATTATTTTATTTACAGCTTATGTGCATATATGAGGATTCCATATATTGGAGTATTCTTCGTACATGTGCAGCTAGCATGTTCACGTACTTGGTTCTATGTATATTGGAACTGGAGCGTTACATGTTTTTGTGGTGGCCCATGCAGGTCGACGTTAATATTGTTGGATTACATGACTGTGCTCAACAAGCCTGCGTATAGGAATAGGAATATCTCATCCAAGAACTACTACTACCTCCTTGACTTCCAATCTTTTCGAAACTTCCTTGATTATTTAAATTACCTCATATCTAATCTTCCTAATATCAACTAATCTTCCTCGTGCCAACAGTATGCATTTAAGAAGCGGACGCACTTCTGCCTTGGCCCTCACATCTGGTGAAGAGGCTACTCCGGAGGGACAGAATCCTCCAATGACTCCAGCGACACCATACCAGCCAGGACAGTCGCAGCCTACTACGACACCGACGACGGAGTACCCAGAGATCGCAGTACCCCAAGGCAGCCAGGCTGGGCAGACCACTACCATGCCATCGGAAGGAAATGTACCAATGCCTCCACTACCACCATTCCTTCAGCAGTTTCCACCACAGTCGGGACCTCAGATGCCTCCACCACCGATAGATTGGAGCCTTACTTCCCAGTTTATGTACGCCATGATGCAGGCTCAGTGGCAGCAGACTGAGCTGATGAGACAGACAATGATGGCAGTATTGGCTAGACCTCTACCACCACCTCCAGTACCAGCACCAGCACCGGCTCTGCATCCTTATGAAGGCTCTATCAAAAATTTCACAGATATGAACCCCAAGTTCTTTAGAGGAACGAAAAAGACACTAGAGGTATTACAATAGCTTATTAGTACAGAGAAGCTACTGAAGGCATCCCAGTTGCCAGCTCGAGATTGGATGACAGCAGTGGACCTACTGTTAGAAGATAATGCTCACCACTGGTGGAAGGAAGAAAAGAGACGACTAGGTACTGGGATCACCTGGAAGCAGTTCTATGATGCATTTTATGAGAGATTCTTCCCTATTCATGTTCGAGATGGTCTCTACAATCAGTTCCTTCATCTGAAGCAAGAAAATATGACAGTTGATGAGTATGACTCAGAGTTCAATCGCCTAAGTAGATTTGGTACGGGATTGATTCCGACGGAGTTAGAGAAAGCAAGAAGATTTCACTAGGGGCTTGCACCAGAGCTCAAGTCTTATACGACTACCCACTTTCGAGTCTCCCATTCAGCTATCCTGGAAGAAGCTCGTGCTCAGGAGATTCTTTGTAAGAAACAGCAACAAACATCGAGGTGCCATACACCAGCAGTTACACCAGCCCAAGCTACGCAGGGAGGACCTATCAGGAGGACCACAAGACAGTACCAGTAGAGGACTACTCCCTACCAGAAGCCCACTTGCTACTATTGTGGAAAGCAGGGTCATGTCAGAGATGACTGTCAACTTTGTTTGGGCTTATGTATGAGATGTGGATCAGGACAGCACTTGGCCAGAGATTGTCCTGAGCAGTAGGCTCTAGTTCAGGTATATCAGGCCCAGAGGCCTACAGCCCCAACACCTCGTCCACTATTACCACCACAGACAGCACAGTACCACAAGGCCAGAGCTCAAGGCCCAGGACAGAACCATGGAAAGGCATTCTCTCTAGCATGAGAATGTAGAGAGAGAGGCAGAGGTTATAGCAGGTTTGGTTTTAGTTGCATCTTTTCCTGCTATTACTTTATTTGATACTGGAGCCACACATTCATTTATAGCCACTAGTTTTCCCACTAGACACAGCATTCCCATCACACCCTTAGCTAAGAATGTTAGAATCCTTACTGAGGAGGAGTTGTACCTGTTAGTGGTGTTTGTAGACTTTGTCCTGTAGTGATAAGTGGTAGAGAGATGAGGGCACGACTTCTTGTATTTCCTATGCCGACATTTGATGTGCTTCTTGGAATAGACTGGTTGAGCCAGCATTTTGCTCTCATAGACTGCCATAGGGGCAGTATTATCTTTAGACCACCGAATGCGGTGGAGTTTGAGTTCACCAAAGAAGACGGAGAGAGTTGTGATACACCCGCATCGGGGACTCACATGATGATGCAGGACACCCCTCAGCACCCTATCATCACCGAGTTCGAGGATGTATTCCCCGAGGAATTGCCAGGACTGCCACCTGACCGAGATATTGAGTTTACTATAGAGCTTATTCCGGGAGCCGGGCCTATTTCATCTCGAGTTTATCGTCTGGCACCCAAGGAGTTGGTAGAGATGAAGATGCAAATTGATGACTTATTGGAGAAGGGCTTTATTCGTGCCAGTGCATTACAGTGGGAAGCACCCATTCTTTTTGTGCCTAATAAAGATAGGACAGTACGCATGTGCATCGACTACAGAGCATTGAATGCAGTGACAGTGAAGAACAAGTATCCCTTGTCGCGTATAGACGATCTATTTGATCAATTGAGTGGAGCAAAAGTATTCTCCAAGATTGACTTATGATCAAGCTATCACCAATTGAAGGTCAGGAAGGAGGACATTGCAAAGACAGCTTTTCGATCAAGGTATGGATACTACGAGTTCTTGGTCATACCTTTCGGTTTGACCAATGCTTTCGCAGTCTTCATAAATTTAATAAACAAGATCTTTCACCAGTACTTGGACAAATTTGTAGTAGTCTTTATAGATGATATCTTGATTTACTCCAAGAGTTAAAAGGAGCATGAGCAGCATCTACGGATAGTTTTGGGAACGTTGAGGAATGAGCGACTTTTCGCAAAGCTTAGCAAGTATGATTTCTTTCTCAAGGAGGTATCATTTCTTGGTTATGTTGTTACGGGTGATGGTATATCAGTGGATCCAGAGAAGATCACAGCAGACAAATCATGGCCCGCTCCCACATCAGCTTCTGAGGTGAGAAGTTTCCTCGAACTTGCGGGTTACTACCGATGGTTCGTAGAAAATTTCTCTCGAATAGCGGGGCCTATGACTCGATTAACATGCAAGAATCAGGAGTTTGTATGGACAGACGAGTGTCAAGCCGCATTTGATGAGTTGAAGAAGCGATTGACCACAGTACCGATCTTGACACTACCATCAGGCACGGGAGGATTTGTGATCTACAGTGACGCATCCGGGAAAGGATTAGGATGTGTATTGATGCAGCACAGTCATGTAGTAGCATATGCATCGCGACAGTTGAGGGTGCACGAGAAGAATTATCCGACCCACGATCTAGAGCTCGCATAGGTTATCTTTGCTTTAAAGCTATGGAGACACTACTTGTACGGAGAAAAGGTTGATATCTATACTGATCATAAGAACCTCAAGTACGTGTTCACACAAAAAGAGTTGAATATGCGATAGCGACGTCGGTCGGAGTTGATGAAGGATTACGAGATTGAGCTATATTATCATCCGGGCAATGCTAATGTCGTGGCAGACGCATTAAGCCGTAAGCCCATGGCACACTTTTTGACTATACAGAAGGAGTTGATTAGAGACTTAGAGCAGCTTGGTATTGAGGTAGTACTGCCTGGAGCAGATGGCGTATTAGCCAACCTCCAAGTGCAATCATCATTGGTAGAGCGCATCAAGGCAGTGTTGCCCACTGATGCTCGATTTCGACGACTCAGAGAGAGGACTGAAGCAAGAGAGCAGACGGGATTAAGGATTCATCCTGATGGGACATTGCGATGTGGTGATCGTATTTATGTTCCCAATAGAAAGCTACGACAGGAGCTGATGGCAGAGGCTCACAGTTCGACTTACTCTGTTCATCCCGGAGGAACCAAGATGTACCGCGACTTACGACAGCATTATCGGTGGCACGGAATGAAGCGAGAGATAGCTTGTTTCATAGCCAAGTGCTTGGTATGTCAACAAGTGAAGGCGGAGCACCAGAGGACAGCTGGTCTGCTGCAGCCGCTATCCATTCCCGAGTGGAAGTGAGAGCACATTACTATAGATTTCGTCACGGGTTTTCCTCGGAGTCCTAGGGGACGTAATGCAGTGTGGGTGATTGTTGATAGACTTACAAAGTTAGCCCATTTCTTGCCTTTTAGAGTAGGCCAAACGACAAAGGTATTGGCAGAGATGTATATGGAGCAGATTATGAGATTACACGGTGTGCCTGTTTGTATTATGTCGGACCGCGACTCGAGATTCACCTTGCACTTTTGGAGGAGCATGCAAGAGAGTTTGGGCACACGGTTGAAGTTTAGCGTGGCATACCATCCGCAGACAGACAGCTAGTCGGAGCGTACCATTCAGACGCTAGAGGATATGTTGAGAGCGTGCAAGCTTGACTTTGGTAGATCATGGGAGGACCATCTTCATCTTGTTGAGTTTTCCTACAATAATAGCTATCAAGCGAGCATTCATATGGCTCCATTTGAAGCGTTGTATGGTAGGAAGTGTCGGTCTCCTGTTTGTTGGAGCGACATAGGAGAACGACAGCTATTGAGTCCCGAGTTAGTCCTGAGCACAGTGGAGACAGTGAAGAAAATTCAGGGCCACCTGCGAGCAGCACAGGACCGTCAGAAGCAGTGGGCATATAATCGTGGCCGACCCTTGGAGTTCAAAGAGGGCGACCATGTGTTCTTGAAGATATCCCCCACTAGAGACACGATTCGATTCAGAGGACGTGGCAAATTGAGTCCAAGGTACATCAGGCCTTTCGATGTCTTGGAACGTGTTGGAGAGGTTGCCTATAGATTGGCCTTGCCACCGTCGCTAGAGGGAGTGCATGACGTATTCTATGTATCTCAGCTAAGGAGGTACGTGGTGGACAGCAATCATGTGCTTGATCACTCCGAGATCACAGTTGGACCGAGCTTGTCGTACGAAGAGCAACCGGTAGGCATTCTTGATCGTCGAGTGAAGGTGTTGCGGAATCAATCTATTCCATTGGTTCGCGTGGCTTGGAAGCATCACTCGCCAGGAGAGTCTACTTGGGAGCGCGAGAACGACGTTCGAAATCGTTACCCGCATTTCTTTGACAACCAAGGTATGTCTTGCACATGATAGTCTTTATAGCTTCTTGCATTACGTAAAATTGTATTCGACCCCTACCATAGCCTAATTTCGAGGACGAAATTTCTTTAAGTTGGATAGGATGTAAACCTCCCTAATTTATTAAATTATTTAATATTAGTTTTGTGTAAATTTTTGCTAAAATACATGTATGCATAATACTAGGAGTGTAATGCATAGTATGGGTGTAAGTTTATATGATATTTATATATATGTAAAAAAAATGTGTTGATTTATTAAGGTGTATATATTTATATATAGATATATGTGGGAATATATGTGTATATAAATATATCTAATTATTGTATTATTGAAAAGAGTTTTTAATTAGAAATAATAAATAAAATAGAATTTAGTTATTAAATATAGTAATAATAGAAAATAGAAAATAGAAAATAGTTTTAAAAAAAGAATGTTTTTATAAATAAAATAAAAAATAATGAAAAAGAAAAAGGAAATGAATAAAGAAAAGAAAAAAAACAATCAGACCCACCCACTTAAGGTGGGCGGCCCCCACCCACCTCCTTTCTTCTGCTGCTAAGCAGCACTCACCAACCCCATCCCGTGAGCCGAGCACAACTTGGCTTTATTATAAATCCTATTAGTATTATGTTAAGCCCAAACTTGTTACATATATAACTTTTCCCACAGACTTCTAAATCCTAAACTTTCAAAACGAAAGTTACGACTGAACATACCCTCTTCGTCTACGAGTTTGTTTCACCAGCGACGGAGTTGTGTGTGCGACGAATGGAGCATCGGAAGTCAGTCCTTCGTCATACACGGAGCAGTTTTTCCACTCAAGGTACCCTACTTGCGGACTACGTAACTTTTTACTCGTAGCATCGATTTCTGATCTGTAAGATTTTTTGGAAAGTAGACTTGACCCTCTTCGAGATCCTCTAGGTGGATTTCGAAACAACCCATTGACTTGCTCGAAAAAACGAGACAAAGTTGAAGAAAAACCTGTTTTCTGTAATACTAAAAAATGCTTTAAAACAATAACTTGTCGGCCAATTTGCTTGTTGTGCATTAAAGATTTGTAGAAACTAATTAAAAACAATAAAAGACAATATAATCGAGATCGCAATGCATCTTCTGGATCGTCGTTTCGATTAACGTGTAAAAAGTAAATTGATGTTGAAGTTGGAGGAAAACCTGTGTTAATTTATATAAACTTTTTGAATTTTTCTCGATACGGCGTGCGCCCCGACAAACCGGGTGACGTGGTCGTATTCTATACAAATTGAAAGGCGCGTATGGACGTTGTTGACGTATGGGAACTGACAGAACTCAGTTTCGTCGTGTGTGCACGACGAAATCAGTCCGTATCCGTCAAGATACCCCCGTATCGCCAATTTGCAAGCTTGACCCTAACTTCGTGTACAGTCGTTAGATCGAGACGAAACTTGTGCCAACAGGTTCGAATCAAAATTTTGGTCCTTTGTACCAAGTTTGGTTCGATTCTGAGAAGGTCGATCGGAACCCTTTTTTGGTGGGCCCGTCACCCACTCAAACGGGCGATTTTGTACGCAGCTCGTCGGAATCCAAAACTGGACATACCATTGAGTTCCTCTCCTCAAACTGAATCCATAGACATTTAGTTTGACGACTTTACAGACCATAGACTTTGGCACATGTTTCGGTACAAAGCGGGTCCAACGGCGGACATCGTTTTGACCCAAAATTATGATTTTGCCCCTGTTCAAGAATTAGACTTTTGGACAGGAGTTTCGTAGGTATATCTTATACATCGAGTATATTTTTTATGTTTGTTTCAGCGTCCGGATTTGTTTGGAGATTGTGACATTTCTTGGCTGACATTGTGATTTTCTGGACTTGCCACTTTGCACCATCAGGCAAGATACCTTGCCACCTTACTCTGTGATTATTATATTCTTATTTTCAGTTATTATTTTTAGTATTTCTTATTTCTTGATATTATAAAACTGTGCGTCCAAGTCACACTTGGGTGCATGCGACTCTATCGGTCGTTTTTTCGCTTTATTTATATTCTTGTACATTGACTTAGCCTAGTGACCATCCATTGATGTTGAGGTATTGGTATATCTCATATGGCCTTGACACTTACTTTACCACGTGATGTGAGTCACATGTAGTACACGTATTTGCGTAGTCGGCTGGCCACCGATATGTATGGAGCGTACGACGGATAGGAGTAACTGTCAATAGAACTGCATGCTAGAAGACTTGTCGGTTACTAGAGGTACATGTCAGTCATGGAGATGATGATACTAGGCATTGGGTGGGGAGAATAATACCTGACGTATGAGCTTCGATTGCACTTCCCTTGTAACCCGGAAGCTTCGCTGGAGATACGGGTATGATTAGCCTCTAAGGTTGGCCACTGTCGTTCTTGGAACGTTATGTGCTTGGTCACTGGTGTCCAAGAGGGGACTATACCGGATCCTATATTCAGGCAGGGATCATGCGTCGAAGGATTGTATCTCAACTGCATATTCACAGTAGAATGGCCAGAAACCCTATTGCATGCATATCTTTCTTTCTTATTATATTATCACAGTTATATGGCATGGTGTTTTCTTGTATCTTACTACGTCCCGCTGAGGACCTGGTTATCTCTCCAGGGTTAGACGATTTTCTACAGGAGTACGGACCGGCATTGGATTCAGCTTACATCGATGACGAGGTATTTCCTACTGATTTCTAGTCTATTTCTTATTTGAGACATTAGCGGACATTATTTTTACATCTCTTTTCTTTCTATTTTGTGGAGGTTGGACTCCGATCTTGTGAGACTATTTTCATAGCTATTTGGAGTGAGCATGTTCACCCGGCTATCTTTTGATACACTTATTTATTATTTGGACTCTATTATCTTCTGTGCTGAGCTGTGATGAGATTAGATTATATTATTCTGGCATGTGATTATTTTATTTACAGCTTATGTTCATATATGAGGATTCTATATATTGGAGTATTCTTCGTACATGTGCAGCTGGCATGTTTACGTACTTGGTCCTATGTATTTTGGGACTGAGGCGTTACATCCGATGGGTAGCCAGAAAAATGCTATAAGAAGGGTTCAGGTGATCAAGATCCGCTATAGGAGCTAGGTAACTGAAACTCCCGATGCTACTGCCTTCTGGTGCTAATTCCTCCTCCATAGCGATCTCGGCTTTAGGACTCACTTACTCCTTAATAGTAGGAGGTAACAATTCCTTCTTAACAATATGAGGTAGTACGATATCCAAGTCCAGCCTATGCCGCTTTTAGGTATCACTGTTATTACCCGCACCCGCTTTTTGGGATACGAGTACGTAGTCAAGTCCAGCCTACGCCACAGCATCAGCGGTAGTACGCAATCTAGGTCTCAATATCAATCCCAAATACAACAAAATTATATCTAATTGTTCATTCACAATAACTATTTTATTTCAAAATTCAATAATACAACAAAATAACTTTAGGGAACAAATTTGCTAAACCTTGAATACAAGAACTTTCTAATCAAACTATAATCTATGTTTGCCTCCAAGATATCTCTAACTCCACCCGAAGGAACCCAAGTAAGACAGTAGTCATCATGAGTCTGTCAACTAAAAAAATATCCAGTCAAGATTGGAACAAGTTCACCATAAAACTACACTACACAGTATAATATACCTATATGAAAGAAATAATAATAAGGAAAATGAACTATATGCATGACACAATATGATAAAAAGAGTACAGTTATAACATAAGGGCAAAATGATAGTCGACTTGATGGAAGGGAAATGAATGAACAATATAACAAGAAGAGATCACATGTACTGTGTGTTTTAGAATACCAATGTTCAATATGTGGTTGGGTTAGGAATCAGACAGTCAACACGTGAGGTGTATTGACTGAATAAACATTGTAAGATGGTCCCTTGACTGAATAAACTATAGGGTATACTGGGCTACCATATGTCTACTAGTCGTATTCTCCCACCCGACTCACTCACAAGTACATATCCAACACGGTAAACATTAACAATACGATAAACTAGGAGTAAGGCATGAACATGTAAATATGCTCTAAAAACTATAACTCTCGTGTACAAGTAGTAGTCATGGTCAATTAAGAATAGTGACAACATGGAATATAAAGATGTAACGGTGAAAAGACAATATAAAGATATATGCAGTATAAAATAAAAGACAATATAATGTTACAGTGAAACTTGCCTGATTTCTTGGACAAACCATTTTCACAAGTCAAGGACGAAAAAAACTCTGACCTAGTAGCTATCAACCCATATCACACCATCGTACCATGAATCATGTACGAAAACCACAAGTCAAATCTAAGATTCTAATTCTAAAATCATAAAATAAGCGGCTAATGGGTTATCCTATCTAATAATACTTAATTCCAAAAAATCACCTAAAAATCTAATTTAACCTAATAATAATCTGAAATATAACTTAAACAAGAAAATTTGACCATAGAAAGTCATGTTTCCAATTTTGGAAACTATGACACGCAAATCGAGGCATACCGTTAACTAACTAGTCAAACATTATAAACTCAGGATTTTGAAAGTGCATCTTGGTAGATTTCAGCACCACAAGTGCACCTTAATCGACCGTGCGGCAAAATCACGCTTTGGTCAAAAGTTATCGCCATTATGGCTAACCGTGACCAAATCGGTGATTTATCGATCAAATCTGAATTCAACTAATAAATAAAATAGTAAACAAACCTCTAAAATTTTGGAAAAATTATGTATCGAAGATTGTCATGTTAGATTTCCAAAACTTCAAACGGATCACAAATCAGAATTCGAGATCTCCCGAAATCTCGAAAACTATGCGGCATGTCGACTTTTGGACAACCAACACTCAAAAAATTCTCCAGAAATTCACAAGCAAATCTCAAAAAATAAAATATATATTCTTAAATCTGACCTCGAGACGATTCCAATAAAAATGGCGAGTGAAAATGAGGTCGGGGCTTTCCGCAATCGCTTCGGAAAGTCGGAATTCTCGAAGGAGCAAACTCCTCAAAAATCGGCCAAAGAATAAACGAGGGTTTTCTGGTTTACGAAATATATATTTCTGGTTTACGAAATATATATATATATATATATATATATATATATATATATATATATATATATATATATTTTTGGTTTAAGCCGCTCTCCCTATATATATATATATATATATATATATATATATATATATATATATATATATAAAAAAAAATATATATATATATATATATATATATATATATATATATATATATATATAGGGAGAGCGGCTTAAGAGGCGGTGCGAGCGTGGCTACGCCACGTGTCAGCATCAGATCTGCCCCGCTCAAATATTGAACGGCCAGATATTGATGCGGGTAGGGTTGAGCCGAATATAAGTCGGTTTGGAAGTCGACTCCAAAAAGGAAAGCACAATCAGCTGTTGTGCAGCTGACGGCTGGGCCCTCCCCGCTCGGCTCATGCGGCTGACATGTGAGCCCGACGGTTGGCTGTGTGCGCTGATTGTGTAATTCTTTTTCAAAAATTGATTTAAAATCAATTTAAAGCCAAAAAATCCAAAACAAATCCTAAAAATTCTAGAAAAATCTAAAAAATTATAAAAAATATTTTTCTAACTACCTAGAACTCAAATAAAAAATACTAGGTCCCAAAATAGCCTCAAATAGCCCGATAGTAAATCTTGGAAGCTTTAAAAATATATAAACCTTGATAAATAAATATTTAAAATTTTCCAAAAATTATGCAAAAATAGAAAATAGCTAAATAATACTTATTTTAGCTATCTAGCGGCCATATGACCTTAGTATGGTCATAACTCACCTATAGGCTTAGGCATAACCCCTAATAATCATAAAATTAATCAAAATAAAATATATATAAAAAATTAATTCGGGAAGTGGGCTTACAATTACCTCCTCAGCAGCCATCTGTGTCTCTCTCAAGCAACGTGCTCGGGTCATGGATGCCATCTGGTAGGATTGATGGAAACATAGAGACTAATTAGTGTTTAAATAAAATGACAGTACATTTCACAAGTCTAAATAGATGATACATGATATTTTATATTTTATTTTATTTCAATCATCTCCTGAAAATTCGTCTTCTTTGTTTTTCTCGTCTTCATCTTCCTCTTCCTCCTCATCTTCGCTTTCATCTACTTCGTTTTCCTCTTCGGATCTTCTAACTCTTCTACAGGATCAATCTATATTGCATCTAAAAAGAACCATTCTCTAAATGACTGTATCATGTATCTTTATTGCGTGACAGGTATACTGCAATTCAATAGTAAACCTGCTTGTGTATTGTTTGATTCAGGTGCCATGCATAGTTTTATATCGGTAGACTTTGTCGCCGAGCACAAATTTTCCTTGACACTACTGGGCCTTGATCTCACTGTTAACATACCGTCGGGCATGCCACTACTTGCAAATTTAGTCTGTGAAGAGGGAATCATCGGTATAGGTGGTCAAAAGATCAGTCTCGATGCGATAGTTCTAGATATTAAGGACTACGACATCATTCTGGGGATGGATTGGCTCGGTCCGTGCAATGCAACCATAGACTGCGCTAAAAAGAGGGTCACGTGCTGCATACCTGGAGTGCCTAAATTCTGCTACTCGTGTGGGAAGGTATCTCCAACATGCATGGTGATCTCTGTGATATCTGCTCGACGGATGCTGCATTCCGGGTGCGAAGTTTATCTAGCTTCCGTTCGAGACATGCGACAGGATGGTGCAAACGCGGGTCATACCGACGTTGTGGCAGAATTCCCCGATGTGTTCCCGAACGAGTTGCCCGGCATGCCATCCGATCGAGAGATTGAGTTCACTATCAATATATTCCCCGATACCCGACCGATCTCAAAAGCCCCGTACAGAATGGCCCCTGCAGAGCTTAAAGAACTCAAGGTATAGTTACAAGAGTTGCTCGACAAGGGATTCATCCGACCCAGCATCTCATCCTGGGGAGCGCCCGTGCTGTTTGTCATGAAGAAGGATGGCTCTATGCATCTTTGTATCGACTACCGCGAGCTGAACAAAGCCACCGTTCGGAACAAATACCCCCTGCCCCGCATAGACCACTACCAGAATAAGTCATTTTAGCGACGCATAAAGACGTCGCTAAAACGAAAAATTATGTCGCTAAATATATTTAGCGACAGGATTATCGACGTTTTGTGATCGTCGCTGAAATGTAAGTCGCTAATCTCCGAAACGTCGTAAAACGTCGCCATTATCGACATTTACCGACGTATATGTACGTCGGTATATTGTCGACGTCTACCGTCGTGACGTCGGTGGATTATCGACGTTTTACTGCGTATCGCTACGCGTCGGTAAATTACCGCCATTATGATGGTGGATTATCGACGTTTGATCTGCGTTCGGGTTATCTTCAACTCAAGATCAAGCCGGACGATGTGCCGAAGTCTGCCTTCCGTACTCGATACGGCCATTACGAGTTCCTGTTAATGTTGTTCGGCCTAACGAATGCCCCTGTTGCTTTCATGGATTTGATGAATCGGGTGTTTCGACCATTCCTCGACAAGTTCGTAGTAGTCTTTACCGACGATATACTCGTCTACTCGAAGAATAAGCAGCAACACACTGAGCATCTATGGACCGTGCTTCAGACCCTTCGAGAAAATCAGTTGTATGCGAAGCGAAGCAAATGTGAATTTTGGTTGAGTAGCGTCGCATTCTTCGGACACATCATTTCAGCAGAAGGCATTACGGTCGACCCACAGAAAGTTGAAGCTATTGTCGATTGGAAGCGGCCAACGTCCGTCGGCGAGATTCGAAGTTTCCTTGGCTTAGTGAGATACTACCGACACTTTGTGAAAGACTTCGCAAAGATCGCATCGCCTCTGACTCGCCTCACCCAGAAAGGAGTCGTATTTGACTGGTCAGACGACTGCGAAGCTTCATTCCAAGAATTAAAGCAACGGCTCATCTCGGTCCCGATACTCGCACTTCCAGAAGGGACTAAGGGTTTCCAGATATTCAGCGACACATCCGGTCTGGGCTTGGGGTGTGTGCTGATGCAGCGGAACAAGGTGATATCTTTTGCTTCCCGACAGCTAAAGCCGTATGAGAAGAACTATTCCACGCACGACCTGGAGTTAGCGGAGATTGTGTTCGCGTTGAAATTGTGGCGTCACTATCACTACGACGTGGCGTGCATGATCTGTACCGATCATAAGAGCCTTAAGTATCTATTCACGCAGAGGGAACTGAACTTGCGGCAAAGGCGTTGGCTTGAACTGATCAAGGATTACGATTTGACTATCGACTATACGCCGGGAAAGGGAAATATTGTGGCGGACGCTCTGAGTCGGAAGTACATAGCCTCGCTATCCATCGACCGCAGACTGCTACGCGACCTAGAAGAGATGGACATCGAACTCCGAGTCCGATTTCGGAATGTGCAGTTGGCAAAGTTGCAGTTAGAGCCGAGCTTGCTTGAAAAGATCAAGACCGCTCAGAAGGACGATCCGTTCCTGAAGAAAATGTGAGAGCTAACCTCGACGGGCAGGACGAACGACTTTGCGGAAGATGAGACCGGCATGCTTCGATTGAGAGGTAGGCCATGCGTTCCGGATGATTCAGAACTTAGAAAGGAGATATTGTCAGAGGCGTACTACGTGAAGTACACCTTGTATCCCGGCAGTACGAAGATGTACAAGGACCTCCGCACAAACTTCTGGTGGCACAGGATGAAAAGAGATGTGGCACTTTTTGTGTCGCAATGCATGGCCTGTCAGCAGGTGAAAGCTGAGCACCAGAGACCGGGCGGGGAGATACAGAATCTGGCGATTCCGGAATGGAAGTGGCAGCACGTGTGCATGGATTTCTTGTTGGTCTACCGAAGACGCCGCAGGGAAATAACGCCATCTGGGTCATCGTCGACTAACCAAGTCAGCACACTTTATTGCCATCATTGTTACTTGGAGCGTTGATCGCCTGGCGCAGATTTATCTTGATGAGATAGTACGGCTGCACGGAGTTCTAGTATCCATCGTATTCGATCGGGATTCACGGTTCATGTCGCGATTCTAGAGTAGCCTTCAGTCGGCACTGGGTACCAAGTTGCAGTTCAGATCAGCTTACCATCCTCAGACCGACGGCCAAACGGAGCGCGTCAATCAGATTCTCGAAGACATGCTACGACTCTGCGTAATTGACTACAAATCAAGCTGGGACAATCATCTACCTCTGGCCGAATTTGCATACAACAACAACTATCAATCCAACATTCAAATGGCGCCGTATGAAGCCTTGTACGGACGCAGGTGCCGATCACCCATTTGCTGGGACGAAGTCGGAAAGCGGCAGATTCTCGACCCGGAACTGGTGGAACAGACCGTGCAGAAAATTTGGCTCATTCGGGAAAGACTAAAGACTGCGCAGAGTCGTCAGAAAATCTATGCTGACATTCATCGTCGACCCCTCGAGTTTCAAGAAGGCGATCACGTATTTCTCAAGGTGTCGCCCATGCGGTGAGTTGCTCGGTTCGGCACGAAAGGAAAGTTGAGCCCGAGATTCGTTGGGCCGTTCGAAATACTCGAACGGGTCACCCAGTGGCCTATAAAATTGCCCTAACACTGACGCTTGAAGGTGTGCACAATGTCTTCCATGTCTCTCAACTACGGAAGTACGTGCACGACC
This sequence comes from Iris pallida, assembly GCA_029216955.1. Lineage (NCBI taxonomy): Eukaryota > Viridiplantae > Streptophyta > Magnoliopsida > Asparagales > Iridaceae > Iris > Iris pallida. The sequence goes on from JANAVB010045017.1 coordinate 5,451,870, forward strand.
CGAGCTACGTGGTAGATTTTGGCCAGCTGGAGCTAAAGTCTGACTTATCCTACGTTGAAGGGCTAGTTCAAATCATAGAATGCAAGGATAAGCTGTTGCACAATCGAGCGATCCCTCTCGTCCGCGTCCTCTGGAGGAACCATTCGGTCGAAGAGTCGACGTGGGAGCTTGAATCGGAAATGAAGGAGAAATTTCCTTTATTGTTCTCGTAGAGGTAGGTTCTATCTTTAAGTTTCGAAGACGAAACTTTTATTAGTTGGTTATGGTGTAGTGCCCCGTCCCTACATCATACCTCATTTCCATCCATGGGGTGCGCAAGAAAGAAACACTATCGCTATCGATTCGGTCGGGACCGATAGGTCGGAATCGGCCGAGTCAATCGAATGGGAACGGTTGAATTAAGATCCATTCCACGTTATGGAATGGATTCTTCGGAACCAAGTCCCATATTCAGCTGGTTGTGCCTCGAGGATTGGCTCTGCGGCTGAGTCGGGAGAGACCTCCCGTTGCTCTGATTTTCATGTCGCACTTGATTTGGCTTTGGCTTTGGTTTTCGTGAATACGTTTTTCGTGAATATTTTTCGAATGAGTTTTCGTGACTTGCATTTTCGAGCTTCGCATTCATATAGAAATTCCTTGAATTATACAGTGTTCTAATCAGTTGCTTATGCGATTGCAGGTGATCGCGTAGGCGACGTCAGCGCAGCCAACCGGTCGCTCGTTTGAAGCAAGGCTAAGGCGAGTGGCTGACCTCCTTCGCCTCATCCCTCTATTTCAAAAATCAATATGAAGTTAAATGAATGCTTGTCATAATAGTATAAAATCAAAAAAATTGTGGCACGATTCTTTACGAAACACTTGCTATCAAACTGCCGGTTTTGAAAATGGAAAATGTATTTTCTTATACAAATTCACTTAGCCTATGCAAAACAATGAATGAATCAATTAACGATTATTGCAACGATACGGCTAAGGAAGCAAATTGACTAAGTTCAAAAGAAAACGGTCATTGGATAACTTGTCGACAAGGTGAAGTTTCCTCGAACGGTTGCCTAGGCTAAGGGACCGATTCGGCCCGGAAGGAACGAGTGTAGCAGCGCCAGCCTTTCATCGGCACAAGTTATGCAGGAATTTTTGCACAAGGCTCGCTATCCGACGCGAAAGGGTCGTCGTCTAACCCTGCTATAGTTCGCGATGGCTTGACATTGCCAGTGGCCTTCACACCCTTTCACTGCTTAACAAATGCACGGGACACGGGATGAATATGATAGTTGCTTAATGTTATACAGTTTCATATGCTTGCCTCAAAACATGTTAACATACAAATCGAGCAGGATGATTAGAAAGATCATTGAAATAGCTAGCTAACATGTTTACGAAACTTCTTGAATCAAATGCAGAGCTTGGATTTTAATTTGCCATTCGCCAGTACATGTGATCGTACTGATCCTCGCTCTTTGCAGGTCCCGCGAATCAGGAAGGACGTGCCAGCTAGCTCGGTGGTGTTCGTGATTTTAAAGCTCCGGCCGTGCGTCGAAGACTTTCTTTACGACTCCACTTTTGAAGGCACTCGACAGTCCAAGGAAGATGACTCAGCGTCCCTCCCATCCAGGTCACTGGAGTACTTTGTTGTATATTGAAGGATGTGTGCAATGTATGGAACGACTATCTCATCAGGCACTCTTTTGTAATCGAGTCATGTTGTAGCCCGTGCGGCAATGAGTCTTGTATCGGAGTCTGTAAAAGATATTCATTATCAATAAAGATCAAGTTTCCTTTACTTATTGTGTGAATCAAATTGTCTGCGTACTCTCTTAGATCTCGTGTCTCGGATTACCTTATGACTATGCCTTGTGCGACCGCAAATTAGGTTCGCACAGCATCATGCCCGGGGGACGACTATCGTTTCGATGGAATCGGGACGTGACATCTATAATAAGCTGAACCCATCCATCCATTCATTTATTCACTCCTTCAATCAATTTCAACGAATGAAAGGGGAAAAGAGAGCTCACCGTGGGGTTTACTCGACGGCCGATAAATATCGCCAAGGCGGCTCGATTGAGAGTTTAGGCGCCGGCAGACTTACCAGAGTGGCCGACTCTGGCGAATGGAGCTACTGGGTGTGATGGCCAGCAGCACCGGTGCGTAGCCGCGGTAGGAGGCCCGATAGTTCAAGAGGACAGGAAGGAGGGACTGCTAGATCAGGGTAGCCGGCTCGCCCGTCGGCGAAACCAAGGCGGCGGCGGAGGTCAGGTCCCCTTTCTCACTCTCTATCTCTCTCTAGTAATTTGTGCGATATCGATGACGTTGGAATGATTATGGGGTGGTTGGTTCGACGAAGATGGGGGTGTGGGGTTACAGATGGTTCGGTGGTGGTCTGAATGTCGTGGTGGTATGACGATGGCGTGGCCAGGTCAGTATGGTGGTGGGGTGCTGGTTTGGTTGTCGGCGCTAGTCGGTCGGAATGGGAAGGGTCGGGGAGTCGAACTGCTGGTGGTCGGGTGTGGATGACCAGGAGGTGGTGGACGACTGCATGGTTTTTGGGAGATGCCTGGGCTGTGGTTGTGCTGGTGTTAATGGTGGTTGGTCGTGTGTGATGGAGAACGGCTGGCAGAGCACCAACGATGGCCGGAGGGGTGAATAATGGGAGATATGTGGTCGGGACTCATACAATGGGGTGGTGGCTGTCTTGGGGGAAAAAATTTAGGGGAAAAAATGTCAGGTTGTAACACATTGGGAAGGGTGCCTATTTATAAGGGATTAGGGAAAACCCTAGAATGTAAATGAAATAGCAACTAGAAAAAATTAGTGGAAAAACTAACATACTAACACTAATTCTAACTGCTAATTTCTAACTGATTTATCTGTTAATAATTAGTTTAATTATTTTTTTAAAAATTCATCTAGTAATTATTTACTAGCTAATCACATATGTTAAAATAAAAAAAATCATTTATTGGCTAATTGTAATTTAGCCACTAACTATCAAAATCGTAGCCTGCAATCCAAGCCTAGACTTGGTAAGCAATTGTTAGGACTGACATTGGTCCTAACCCGACTCGAGACGATACGTATAATTATCAATATCAAAATCTTAACTAAAATCATTAGTAGTAAAATATTTATATTTTAATTACAAAATCTCATTAATATATTTATATATATATAATACTAATTGTTTATAACTTATATAGTTTCCTGAAGTGGACAGATAAAACATATTAGGTAACTCCTCACAAAAATATAGTTATTACAAAACCAAAGACTGACAAGGACCGATAGCAATCACGATCGAAAAATATTTCTCAAAATTAGAATTTTACGTTTTTCGAGATTCAAAAAATTTAGAGTTTTGAAAATACAATATTTCGAAAAAATCCAAGAAATTAATTACGGAGATTATAAATCTACCCGCCTTAAAGAAATTTTGTCCTCGAAATTAAAGGTTGGCATGGGAGTTAAAACATGTAGAAATTTAGGCAGTAACTTAGACACGATCAAAAGACAACAACTATGGCACGATCAAGATAATCAACTCAAAATTGTTTAAACATGACTAGTGATTTGGCACGATAGAATCATAGTATGAACAACATTGTTTAGACACAAATTAGGAATAAATTCAGGTTAGCTAGTCATGATCTTAATCACGGCTAAGAGAAGCGAATGGGGAACAAAATTCGAGTATAGAATGATGGGTAGTTAGATTTGATGAAAATCAGACTCTAGGTCGTATAAGCACGATCAAAATCCAAGTTTAGTAGTGAATGACGATAAAATCATGAGTTCGAAATCAAGGTCTTATAAGCACGATTTAGGAAGAAACCCAAGTTATTTAGGCATGGTAGAAATTTATTCTGACATGATCAATTTTCAATTCTAACACGACTAATTTCGTAGTCACACCAGTTAGTCGTGATCGAAAGTCAAAATTCTTAGGCATGATTTAGAATAGAGTGATGAAAAGTTAAAACTTAGTCATGAAATAGGAAGGAAATAGCAGCACGGTGACTAAAGGATCAAAATTTAGGAACGATAGAAAATTTATTCCTGATATGAGCAACTCACTTTACGACATGACATGGTTCATAATCAAACCAAATAGTCGTGATCAAGGATAAAAATTTCAAGCACGATTCAGAGGCAAATTGGTACGTTTAGTCATGATCATTAAAATCATGATCATGGGATTCTTAGTCGTCTAGTCATGCCAGATCATCTATGCATGACTAATCATAAAGAATTCAAATATAATTAGGAAGTCAAATCATGGTCAGAAAGAGATTAGGTACGAGTGTTAAAATTCAAACATGATCACAATAGTAGTTCGACACGATCAAAGATAATGTCAGTCTAACCTTGGTCAACAATATTTAGATATGATGAAGAGTATGATAGTAAACTAGGCATGACCAACATAAATTTTCGGTATGATCAAGGATATTATGAAGCTTAATCGTGACTGGAACAGAATTTGGTCATTTTCAAGAATAATCGGAGCTTTAGGCACGAGTGATATTGGTATCGAAGTTTAATCACGATTGAGATTGAAATATTAACAAGATGAAGAATAGGGCTAATCAATTCTTGATTAAAATAGAATTTAGGTTTGATAAGGAATCGAAGTTTTGAGCACGAGCAGCATATTGATAGAGATTCAGGTCATGACTGAATTTAATTCAATCAAGTATGATCAAGGGTTAAAAATATTGGTACGATAAAAGGGGATGACCAAAGTCGATTGGTCGCGATCAAGGGAATTAGAATGTAGCGATATTGAAAACTTAAAGGATGATTCAAGGATTTTAAATTCCTCTGACTATGATAGAAAAATTAAAAGACAAGATTTCATAGGGAAGTCAAGTTAATCATCTCACTCTGCTATTACTAAGTTTATCTGATCATCATTTGCCAATCATACCCTTTTCACACAAGTCCCAACATGAAAATCAACCTTTATATGAATACTACCAAAAATCGTAATCTTCAGTCATGAAGATTAAATCATGCTATAATACTACAGGCTTGACCCTTATTCTAAGATTGCTAACCCATGAAGTATATTCTTTGTTAGAGCTCAATATTATCCACTTATTCATCTTTAAATCCAAATTCCTCTACCTTGTCCTAAATTGGACCCGAAGCCTCTAAATCAAAGTTTATAAAATTCTTGAACTTGTTCAAATCACGCTCCTCGTATTGCTTGAATCTAATACCACTATATCGTACATAAACTTATTCTCCATTATAAATCAACCTTCATATTTTCTTCAACGTATACTTTCAAATATTATCCTCCTTAATTTTTTTTCCATAAAATCTCTAAATTTTCTATAACTCAAAATCCTTGTGTTCCTTCTGTTCCTAGTCATCCTCTTACCCATATCTTGTTCAATTTTGTATCATTATCGTATATAGTTAAAATCTCTTCTCTATTTCTAAATTCCTAAATTTAACATCGTAGCCTTAAAATGAAATGTCTCAAGAATCAATAACCAAAAGTATCCAAGTTCTCCAAAAATAATTCAACCACGAATATACTTGTCAGTTCAAAAATATAACCACAAGATATTACAGTTCTCACCCTTGATGCATTTTCTACTGTTCTTCTTACTCAAATTCCTCCTACGTTCTTTCCAACATAATCCATACCCAAAGTAACCTATCTAGTGTAATGATCTTCAAACTAATACTACCTTTCTTTTCTTGTCTCTATCTTGGTAATATTTTCTTACACTACTTCTATCTTAACATCACATGCTCTATATTCTTACCAAGTTCACCATCGACGATAATTTTTTTGAGCTAGATGATTATGATACTTCCGCATGTCCTTCTAAGGTGAAGAGATACGAGAATTCAAAAGGTTTCAAAGTGTAGCCGACAGAAGTAGATACGAGATAGGTGATTCATGTAAGTAGGATAGAGTTAATTAGTACAAAATAATGATAGGACGAAGAAATAATGATAAAATAAGAAAATAATGGTAGAAATTATTCTTGCTCATTTGGTCATAACGAAGTGAACCAATTTAGGATATGATCTGATAACCATACACGTTTTCCAGAAATCATATTACCAAAAATTTTACCGTGCCAGTAAGCATAGCTGCAATAAACGATAGAGTCCATAACTAAGGTATACACCCTATAATCATGTCATCTAGAATTCTTACCACGCCAACCAGTATGGCTGCAAAAAAATCTAAATTCCACAACTACGATAAGTATATCCAAAATCAGGCTCTATGTCCTTATCATGCTAGCTAGTATGACTGCGATAAATTTTAAACTCCATAAATAAAGAAGATATTTACCTTTCTCACTGTCCTCATCAAATATGTTATCAGAATATATCTTAACTTAATCCATAAAAATTTATCTAAATATAAAATCAAAATCAACAACGAACATCAAGATTAAAAATTCAAAAACTAATCAAAGATAAGTAAATGGAAATAAGCGAAAACAGATTCCGAGGTAGGGTTTAGAGAGAGATTCTCAGGGGTTGTCCCAAAGATACTATCTAGGTCAAAACTCAAAATTCCTAGAATACATTCAAAAACAAGTCTCAACCTTTATATAGAAGATGGGCTAATCATTCTTTTCTCAACCTAAATGGTATATAAGTTCAACTTCTACTTTCTAGTTCTTTCTGGGGTCCATAAACTCATCCTAATGCAAAAATAGAATTCGATAACGGACAGATGTTTTGATATCAAGTTGAATAAAGCACGTGGAAATAGACTCGAAAGGTTTTGAAATAATACTCCTAGAGGTTATCCCTGGAATCCGTCAAGAGTTCCTAAAATGTGACTGAGTACCAAATCTCCAAAAATATTTCGTGATTTAAATCCTAATCCTAGGGCAGGCTCGCAGTAGTATGGCAAAGCCTAAGTACTACCACAACTTCGCAATAGTTGCAAAGACGACCTGCATGGGCCACCATAAAAATGTGTCACGACCCACACCCGAATATTCCGGCACGAGTACATGGGCCACGCCCAGTCTACGCCGCAGTATCGGCGGTAGAACGCTGTCAAGTACCCAATAAATATCTACAACATCTAGATAATCTATGGTAATAAATGTACTCAAATCATACTACAAACGTCTAAGGAAGATATGAAATAGAAAGAGTATCAAATAACTCTAAAACGACCAAAGTCTACGAATGAAAATGCAAGACCAGAATGTATCAAAGAGAAAATAAAATAATGAAACAAAATCCAACTATAAGGACCCAGAACTCCCGGGAGACAACTCACGGGAAAAGAATATCGAGATCCGTCTCTGCTAACATCATCCTGTGGTCCAATAATGTGGGGCATAACAATTTCTAAAATTTGTCAACGTATCCAGTCAGGACCGAAACGAATACATATCTCTGAAAGCAGTTCCAAAACATGTAGGAAATATAGAGCTAACGGTAGAATAAAATACATGACGTGCTGTAAAAGAAGTACAAGAATACATGAGATATGGATAAGTAAACTGAGAACATGAATTTAATAAATAATCTATAAACTATAATAAATATGTGTTTTGGAGCATAAGATGGTTATATGATTGGCTTAGGTTGCACATGACTACGTAAGGTAACTCCATTATATGTGAGGGTATAACAGACATGTATATGATTACACTACTGAGATTTAATCACTAACCACTTCTACTCCCCCTTACCCCAATCAATACTCAAGGATCTGGTCAAGTTACGTTACGTACATGATTGTTAGTTTGAACATGAAGCATACGTGAACATGAGAGTACATGAGAGCACATGAGTGTGCATGAAAAATACGACTACAAGGAGTACGTGATGCACATGATAAAGTACATGAACATGAAATACCCGATGTACCTGTTGAGGGGATAACATGTCATGAAAGATCCATATAGTACCAATCTATGTTAACAACGTATCAGCATCAAGTAAAGTAGTCTAAAGCAGGCAATATAGATACTATCATGAACAAAAACTAACAGAGAATGTACTCGCCTCGATTTGGTTGAAGTCGACGTGCATGACACGAACGTGTTGTCACAAAATATGTACCGAAGATATGCTCCACAAGATGGTCCCAAACGATGACAGGTAGTTCCATTGAGTCCAGAATAATCCAAATAGTATAATTTGGTATATATAAGCCTAATATCAGAGTTTGGTATGATAATCGAATCGAGAAAGGGAAACAACTATTTTAGTTGCGATTAAAGATGATTAAGGGTATTGATTTAATAAGATTAATCACGAGACCAGAAAGGTGATATCCCCTTAAAACTACGTTTAAAAATAATTATTTAGAAAAAATATATATCCAATAAAATATTATTAGTCCTTTATACATATAAATATATTTATACATATATATGTACCATTGTACATGGGCTAAAAATCTAGTCCATGAATTCTAACCCAAAAAAGCAACCCAAATAATATCAAAAACCATTTCTCTAAACTCAACATTTTAAGTGGTAAATATGTAGGCCAATTAATAGTTGGTCCTAAAATGACTTTCTAAAACCAACAGCCTGTTTAAAACTCAATCCAAACTGAATAAAAGGCTTGTCCCATGACAACCTCACAGCCCATCTAAACTTAATAGTCACATTAATATCATTAATCACAAAAAATAGTAGTATCACTAATAAGTTGATAGGGAGGGGGTCTCATTTGTTAACTGTTTCCAGTTTCTTAAAAATTCTTAACCCTCACATAAATTAATGATAAATACCAAACATATATGTATTAAGTTGCTGACACATCTCTAATTCTCTAATAAATAAACAAAAGTAAAAGAAGGTCAAGCTAAGCTACCACTTCCTTCGTCATATTTTTAAATTGTCATGAAGGGAGAGGTCAGAGCTGCTGACCTCAAAGGTCATTAAATTCTTAACAAATCATTTGTACACAAACAATCAGTCACTATAAAAAATAAAAGAAAAAATATAGCAAACCACCTCTATAATTTATTAATAAGAAACAGTAACTATTCTCTCGAAAGGAGAAAAAAAATCCTCATCTCTAATTGGTTGTATAAAGTATTGATATTAACTTAACTTTTTATATTTAATGAAAGTAGGGGGGTTCTGCTGACATACTCTATTCTCTTGTGAAATGGAACAAGGGGGTTTTACTGTTTTAACTTTTTTTAAAAATAAATTTCAAAAGAGGGCTCAAATTTATAAGTCTTTATAATAAGCTGAATCCATCCATCCACTCATCCATTCACTCCTTCAATCAATTTCAACGAACAAAAGGGGAAAAGAGAGCTCACCGTGGGGTTTACTCGACGGCCGACGAATGTCACTAAGGCGGCTCGATCGAGGGTTTGGGTGCCAGCGGACTAACTAGAGTGGCCAGCTCAGACGGGTGGAGTTGTTGGGTATGATGGCCAACAACACCGGAGCACGACCGCGGCAAGGGGCCCGACGGTTTAAGAGGACGGGAAGGAGGGACTGCTGGATCTGGGTGTCCGGCTCGCCCGTCGGCGGAACCAAGGCGGCAGCGGAGGTTAGATCACCTTTCTCTCTCTCTCTAGTGATTTGTGCGGTGTCGATGATGGTAGAATGATTGTTGTGGTGGTTGGTTCGATAGAGATAGGGGGGTAGGGTTACGGATGGTTCGGTGGTAGTCTGAATCTCGTGGTGGTACGACGATGGTGTGGCCAGGTCAGGATGGTGGTGGGGTGCTGGTTTGGTTGTCGGCGGTGGTCGATCATGTCACGCCCTGATTCGATAGAATCGATAGTCGTCCCCCGGGCGTGATGCCGTGCAAGCCTAAGTTGCGCTCGTACAAGGCGCTTCATAAGGTTATCCGAAATAACAGCATTTACGAAAGTACGCAGAAAAATTGAACACATTTATATAGAGAAGAAAACTTATATTTTTATTGATAATAAGTTAGATTACAGACTCGATTACAAAAAAGGCCTCTCGGGCTTACAACCGACATTGATGAGATAGTCATTCCATACATTTACATCCCTTTTTACAAAACATCAAAATAACTCTCTAAGACCTGGGATAGGTGAGAGTTTGCGCTGCATGATGCAGTTGAATTAGAGTCTTCAAAATATTGCAGAGTTAGCCTTCGTTCTAGCAAGGCTTCAAAAGAAATGAGCGTCGCCTTCAATTTTTTGGTACGCTATCTTGGTTCCAGGTACCTGTTGAGAGCGAGGGTCAGCACATTACACTTTGTGCTGGTGCGTGGCAATTTAAATCCTGTGCTCTCATTTGTTGAAGAAGTTAAATGAACGTGCATGCAAATGTTTAGTAAAGTTTCTAGCCATCCTAGTCAATTCAAACTTATATTTGAAGGCATAACAGTATAACGACGATGTCTTACCCTCGCAGAGCGTGTCGTTGCAACGTAAACTTACCATATTCTTTCCTGTCATGTTGTTAATAAGAAAATATAATAGAGTGCATTCGTGAAGGTCACTGGCATGACAAGCCATCCTGGACATATAGCTTGGTAGACAGAGGTCCTTCAGCGTAAATAGCGAGCCCCGTTGAAAGCCACTGCCTACCATGACATGCATTCGGCATAGCTATCCGTGTTTCCTCCTAGGCCGGAACGGTCCCGTGGCCCCGGGATGCCGTCCGAAGAAACAATCGCCCTTGTCGACAAGTTATCCATGACCGTGCTAAGTTAATTATTTTTTTAAGGCACATCTGTATGGTATTGTTGCGACATACATTTTAATCGATTCGTCTTCTCTTAGCACGGTTCTATGTAATACGGTAATTGCAAGCACGATAAGGTTATATGACAAGCAGTTTTATAGTTCGTGTACGTGAGACGTCGTGTGACCGTTCATTAGAATATCATTCATGTCGCTGCATTACATCTAGCATAACACATGTCTAGTATTGATAATATATTAGGGAGGAGGGTCGAGGGAAGAAGGTTCAGCCACTCACCTTAGTATTTACTTAGGGTGAAAAATTGGTTGGCCGTACTAGACGTTGCCTACGCGATCACCTAAAATCGCACAAGCAACTGATTAGAACATTGTGCTATTCAAGGAAATTCGATACGAATGCGAAGTTCAAAACGCAAGCCATGAAAACCATCGAAAACATTCACGAAAATGCATTCAGAAAACCAAAGCCAAAGAAGCAATTTGCGGCATGAAAAGCAGAGCAATGGGAGGTCTCTCCCGACTCAGCCGCAGAGTCTATCTTCGAGGCGCAACCCGCTGAATATGGGACTTGGTTCCGAAGAAGCCACTCCATAACGGGGAATGGATCTTAATTCAACCGTCCCCGTTCGACCGATTCGATCAATCCCGACCTATCGGTCCCGACCAAATCGATAGCGATAGTGTTCCTTTTCTGCGCATCCCGTGGACGGGAAACGGGGCACGATGTAGGAACGGGGCACTACACATAACCAACTAAGAAAAAGTTTCATCCTCGAAACTTAAGAACAGAACCTACCTCTACGAAAATAATGAAAGAAACTTTTCTTTCATCTCTGACTCGAGTTTCCATGTCGACTCTTCCGCCGAATGGTTCCTCCAGAGCACACGAACGAGAGAGATTGCCCGATTTTGAAGCAGTTTATCCTTATGCTCCAGTATTTGCATCGACTCTTCTGTATATGATAAGTCCACCTTCAGATTCAGCTAACCAAGATCTACCACATGGTTCGGATCATGCACGTACTTCCGCAACTGAGATACGTGAAAGATATCGTGTACATCTGAAAGCGCCGGTGGCAAAGCAATTTTGTAAGCTACTGGGGCTGACTGAAGACTACACCAGAAGCGTGACACGAACCGTCCATCCCTATCCGAGAAGATAGATACGGGTACCCCGTGCAGCCGAACGATTTCGTCAAGGTAGATCTGAGCAAGACGGTTGACACTCCAAGTAACTTTAATGGCTATGAAGTGTGCTGACTTGGTTAGTCGATCGACGATGACCCGGATGGTGTCGTTTCCCGTGGTATCCTCGGCAGGCCAACAATAATGTCCATAGTGACATGATCCCATTTTTATTCTGGAATGGCAAGGTTCTGCATCTCTCCGCCCAGTATCTGATGCTCTGCTTTCACCTACTGACAGGCCATGCATTGTGACAGGAAGAGCGCCACATCTCTCTTCATCTCGTGCCACCAGAAGGTCGTGCAGAGGTCCTTATACATCTTGGTACTGCCTGGATGCAAGTATATTTCGCATAATGTGCCTCCGATAATATCTTCTTTCATAGTTCTGAATCATCCAGAACACATAGTCGGCTATTCAATCTCAGTACGCCGGTCTTATCTTCTGCAAAGTCGGTCGCACTACCTGTTGAAACTCGCTCACACATTTTTTCAGGTACGGATCATCCTTCTGAGCGGTCTTGATTTTTTCTGGCAAACTCGGCTCTAAATGTAGTTGTGCCAACCGTATATCCCTGAATCGAACTCGAAGGTCGATACCCATTTCTTCTAGATCCCGTAGTAGTCTGTGGTTGATGGATAGCGAGACAAGATATTTTCGACTCAGAGCATCCGCCACAATATTTCCCTTGTCCGGAGTGTAGTCGATCATCAAGTCATAATCTTTGATCAGTTCGAGCTAACGCCTCTGTCGTAAGTTCAATTCTTTATGGGTGAAGAGATACTTGAGGCTCTTGTGGTCGGTTTAGATCGCGCACGCCATGCCATACAAATAGTGACGCTGCAATTTCAATGGAAACACAATCGTCACTAACTCCAAGTCATATGTAGGACAGTTCTTCTCGTACGACTTCAACTGTCTGGAGAAGAAGGATATCACCTTGTCTCACTGCATGAGCACACATCCCAAGCCCTGGCCTGAAGCATCGCTGAATATCTGAAATTCCTCTGGCCCATCAGGAAGTACGAATATAGGGGCCGAAATTAGTCGTTGTTTTATCTCCTGGAAGGAAGCTTCACAGTCATCCGACCACTCATACACGACTCCCTTTTGAGTGAGGCGAGTCAATGGCGATGCAATCTTTGCGAAGTCTTTCACGAAGCGTCGATAGTATCCCGCCAAACCAAAAAAGCTTCGAATCTCACTAGCAGACGCAGGCTGCTTCCATTCAGCAACAGCTTCCACTTTTTTCGGATCGACTGCAATGCCTTCGGATGAAATGATGTGACCAAGAAAGGATACGCTGCTCAGCCAAAATTCGTACTTACTCTTCTTTGCATACAACCGATTCTCTCGAAGTGTCTGGAGCACGGTTCGCAGATGTTCTGCATGCTACGCCCTATCCTTCGAGTAGACGAGAATATCGTCAATAAAGACTACCACAAATTTATCAAGAAAGGATCGAAATACCCGATTCATCAGATCCATGAAGACGGCAGGGGCGTTCGTCAGGCCGAATGGCATCACCAGGAACTGGTAATGGCCGTACCGAGTACGAAAGACTGACTTTTGCACGTCGTCTGACTTGATCTTGAGTTGATGATAGCCCGAGCGGAGATCAATCTTTGAAAATAACGAGGTACCTTGTAACTGATCAAATAAGTCGTCTATGCGGGGCAATGGATACTTGTTTCGAATGGTGGCCTTGTTCAGCTCTCGGTAATCGACGCACAGACGCATGAACCCATCCTTTTTCTTCGCGAACAACACGGGCGCTCCCTACGGTGAAACACTAGGCCGAATAAACCCTTTGTCGAGCAACTCTTGTAACTGGACCTTGAGCTCCTTCAGCTCGGCGGGGGCCATTCTGTACGGGGCCTTGAAAATCGGTCGAGTATCGGGGAATGTATCGATACTGAACTCGATTTCTCGGTCGGGGGGCATGCCTGATAGCTCGTCCGGGAACACATCAGGGAATTCTGCCACAACGTCGGTCTGACCCGCGTTTGCACCATTCTATCGCGTGTCTCGAACGGACGCCAAATAGCCTTCGTACCCAGAATATAGCATCCTCCGAGTAGAAATTGCCGAGATCAGCATGCAGGTCGACGATGTCTCACCACACAAAAAGCAGAATTTAGGCACTCCTGGTATACGGAAGGTGACCATTTTTCTGGCACAGTCGATGGTTGCATTGCACGGCCCGAGCCAATCTATTCCCAGAACGATTTCATAGTCCTTCATGTCTAGAACTATCATGTCGAGACCGATCTTTTGACTGCCGATACAGATAATCCCATCGCCGCAGGCTAAATTTGTGAGTAGTGGTGTGCCCGAAGGTGTACTTGTGCTAAGGTCGAGATCTAATGATATTATAGGAAATTTGTGCTCGACAGCAAAGTCCGTCGATATAAAACTATACGAAGTGCCTGAATCAAATAGTACACGAGCAGGCACATTATTGAAATTTAGTATACCTGTCACAGCCGTATCTGATGCAAGCACTTCATCTCGAGTCATGGCGTAGATGCGGCCCTGGGCATTGGGGCGACGGTCTTGGCCATTTTACGGATGATGCTGAGGCGTGTGCAAGTTGTTTCTTCTTCGATTCGGGCAATCTCCATGATAGTGACCCCTTTTTTCGCAGATGAAACACCCGCCATTTTTAACTTCACAGTCGACGGCAAGATGCCCGTTCCGGTTGCATTTGGTACAGTGAGGTCCCTGATTCTGTGCCTGATGTCCGCCCTGGTGCCCGTTGTTCGGATGCTTGGTCACAATATTTCCTCCCGCGTGGCTAGGGCACTTGTGATTGTATGTATGCACAGTACCGGCAGCAACTGGAGGGTATTGGCATTTAAGGTGGAGGGCGTGGTTGAGAGACTCCTCCATTATTTTGTATTGCAGAACAGATACGTGGGCATAAATAGATGGTCATAGACCCACTTCGAACCGTTGAGCACGACTCTCCGTGGAGGGCAGGAATTCTCCAGCAAATTTGGCTAACTTTTTGAACTCTGCTATATACTGCTGCACCGTCATATTCCCTTGCTTTAGCTGTATAAATTTAATTTTCTTTTCTTGTCGAATGGCTGCAGGAAGGTACTCGATATCGAACGTCTCTTGGAAGGTGGCCCAAGGGTTGTCGTTGTCTCGTCGTCGCGTCTGATTGCTTGCTTTTGCACGGCCCACCAGTCATGCGCGTTCAATCGGAGTAGAAGTTGAGCGCATGCGACTTTCTTGGACTCATCGACGCCCAGAAGCTTGAACTGGTCTTCCAACTCCTCCAACCAATCGATCGCCAAAGAAGGGTCTTCAGTACCGCAGAGGAAGTACGAAAACTTTTGCTGAATTTTGACACCTCAAAGTTGGAACTTCTCGGTACTGCAGGTAGAGGCTCGGGTACCTCCAGTTCGACTTCACTTTGTCTGGCCGCAGGGTCGGTTATGGCATGGGTTGTCGCTGAGTTGTTGTTGGCCACAATTGTCTGAACAATCTGCTGAAGAGTATCGAGCTGCTTCTGCTGCAACTTGAATTGTGCATCGAATCGGGCCTCGAACTGAGTCTAGCGTGCCTCCATCTGCCGTCGATGTTGCTCATTCTGGCATTGATTCTCCTCAGCTTGTCGGTGTTGCATTTCCAGTACATGCAACATCCGTTCCATGGCATCATTAGAGGGTCCGGGCCTCGAGCTACTCGAGCCGCTCGAAGCACTTTCTTCGTTCGTTGCTATGTTCACCGCCGTGCCTTCTGGGATTTTTTGAAGGCAAAAAACATTAGTCACAAAACTTATTACGGATTCACTCGTATGGAACGACATATCTCATCGACACGAGACCAACGGTTTTGAGACTAGAAACTCGACACTGGAGGCCAAGGGCGTAAAGCCGTGCTCTGATACCATTATGTCACGCCCCTATTCGATAGAATCGATAGTCGTCCCCCGGGCGTGATGTCGTGCAAGCCTAAGTTGCGCTCGCATAAGATGCTTCATAAGGTTATCCGAAACAACAACATTTAGGAGAGTACGCAGAGAAATTGAACACATTTATATAGAGAAGAAAACTTGTATTTTCATTGATAATAAGTTAGATTATAGACTCGATTACAAAAGAGGCCTCTCGGGCTTACAACCGACATCGATGAGATAGTCATTCCATACATTTACATCCCTTTTTATAAAACATCAAAATGACTCTCTAAGACCTGGGATCGGTGAGAGTTTGCGCTGCATGATGCAGTTGAATTGGAGTCTTCAAAATGTTGCAGAGTTAGCCTTCGCGCTAGCAAGGCTTCAAAAGAAATAAGCATCGCCTTCAGTTTCTTGGCACGCTATCCTGGTTCCGGGTACATGTTGAGAGCGAAGGTCAGCACATTACACTTTGTGCTGGTGCGTGGCAATTTAAATCCCGTGCTCTCATTTGTTGAAGAAGTTAAATGAACGTGCATGCAAATTTTTAGTGAAGTTTCTATCCATCCTAGTCAATTTAAACTTATATTTGAAGGCACAACAGTATAACGATGATATGTCTTACCCTCGCGGAGCGTGTCATTGCAACGTAAACTTACCATGTTCTTTCTTGTCATGTTGTTAATAAGAAAATATAATAGAGTGCATTCGTGAAGGTCACTGTCATGATAAGCCATCCTAGACATATAGCTTGGTAGACAGAGGTCCTTCAGCATAGGTAGCGAGCCCCGTTGAAAGCCACTGCCGACCGTGGCATGCATCCGGCATAGCTATCCGTGTTTCCTCCTAGGCCGGAACGGTCACGTGGCCTCGGGATGCCGTCCGAAGAAACGATCGCCCTTGTCGACAAGTTGTCCATGACCGTGCTAAGTTAATTATTATTTCAAGGCACATCTTTATGGTATTGTTGCGACATACATTTTTATCGATTCGCCTTCTATTAGCACGGTTCTATATAATACGGTAATTGCAAGCACGATAAGGTTATATGACAAGCAGTTTTATAGTTCGTGTACGTGAGACGTCGTGTGACCGTTCATTGGAATATCATTCATGTCGTTGCATTACATCTATCATAACACATGTCTAGTATTGATAATGTATTAGAAAAGAGGGTTGAGGGAAGAAGGGTCAGCCACTCACCTTAGTATTTACTTGGGGCGAGAAACTGGTTGGCCGTGCTAGACGTTGCCTACGCGATCACCTGAAATTGCACAAGCAACTGATTAGAACACTGTGTTATTCAAGGAAATTTGATACGAATACGAAGTTCAAAATACAAGCCATGAAAACCATCGAAAACATTCACGAAAATGCATTCAAAAAACCAAAGCCAAAGAAGCAATTTGTGGCATGAAAAGCAGAGCAACGGGAGGTCTCTCCCGACTCAGCCGCAGAGTCTATCCTCGAGGCGCAACCCGCTGAATATGGAACTTGGTTCCGAAGAAGCCACTCCATAACGGGGAATGGATCTTAATTCAACCGTTCCCGCTCGACCGATTCGATTGATCCCGACCTATCGGTCCCGACCGAATCGATAGCGACAGTGTTCCTTTCTCGCGTACCCTGTGGACGGAAAATGGGGCACAATGTAGGGACGGGGCACTACAGGTCAGAATGGGAAGGGTCGGGGAGTCGAACTGCTGGTGGTCGGGTGTGGATGACCAGGAGGTGGTGGACGGCTGGATGGTTTTGGGGAGATGCTAGGGCTGTGGCTGTGCTGGTGGTAATGGTGGTTGTTCGTGTGTGATGGGGAACGGCTGGCAGAGCTCCGGCGATGGCCGAAGTGGTGGATAATGGCAGATATGTGGTCGGGACTCATACAGTAGGGTGGCGGCTGTGTTGGTGGAAACAATTTAGGGAAAAAAATGTTAGGTTGTAACACATTGGGAAGGGTGCCTATTTATAGTGGATTAGGAAAAACTCTAGAATGTAAATGTAATAGCAAATAGGAAAAATTAGTGGAAAAAGTAACATACTAACACTAATGCTAACTGCTAACTTCTAACTGATTTATCTGTTAATAATTAGTTTAATTATTACTTGCCTGTAACCTCTGTCTGTGTGTACGCCAGACCAACTCCAATGTCCTCGCTACTCCCGCCAAGTCCCTCTATAGTAAATATTCTATTATTAGTAACTCTTTGACGACTTACCATATATTGACTTTCTATATATAAACCTTAATAATATCTATACACCAAAGATAATTATACTATCTATACTACACAATATAACTTATAAAGTACCAAATCTTCCTAAATATATATTTTATTATTATCATAAAATATTGGTTTAAATTTTGGAAAAAATTGTTAATATTTTATATCATTATTTATTATATTTTATCGGTATAAAATCAAGTATACAAGTCCTAGGTTGATCCTACAACATTATTCCTGGACTTGGTATACAATTTGAGTCCCGAAATAATAATATTTAAAAATCTCTAATTCTGAAAAAATTACAAAAAATTGATAAAATTATATATTTATCTTGAAAATATGCACAACAATTAATCTGGTAATGATATACGAAGTTTCAAATCAATTGGACACATAGAAGTCATGGATTTCGGTGTTTCGATATTACGGTAAAATGTTCGAATTTTTAATAAATAGCAAATAAAACCAAAATGTTGCAAAAGTATATACATTGAATTAGGAAGTATAGATTCTCCAAAAATATATGAAAGGTCGAAGTGGCCCAGAAGTAGATGAAAATTAACTCGCAACAGATTTGGTCTGTTCTAGACATCTGTTCGTAGAACGAACGCCTTGGCCAAACTGTTTGGAACTATATGGATGGCCAATTGGACATGAAAGCAGACATCGAGATATTTCTATTAGTTTTAGTTTTACGAAAAGATGAGGTCAAAAAGGATACAAAACCTTATTTACAAAACAACATACCTTTTGTGACGAATTCAGGCTTGGTTTCCAAACTTCGGGTGACTTCTAAAATTTGCAAGTCCTCACAAAGTTGTCGAAGCTCCTCGGGCAGATACTGGGGTGTTATAGGAGTGTTTTATAGTTTAGATTGTGGTGATGAAGGTCAAGTTTTGATGGGTTTTTAAGAAGCTGCTGGCGGAAACAACCTAGGGTGCGCCCGGTTTAACGAGAGAAATCTCTATGGTTTTATATAGACTTTACGTAGTCTTCTGCAGAAAAAGAGAGGAGAGCATGGGAATTTACATGAGAAAAGGGATTTAAGGAGATTTAAATTTGATTTAGTAGGATTTGGAGGAGATTTGATAGTTTAAATCAAATGTGTATCTCAAAGAGATTTGATAGGGTCCAAATTAGAGAAGTTGTTATGGAGTTGATTTAAAAATAGATTTAAAACAATATGGGTGCCATAAATTCATAAAAATTAATACAAAATATATCTAATAGGTTAGGTTACCCTAGAATAGGCTCCGTGGATCTCTAGTTGGACTATTTCTGGATTGGTGGAATTTTTGTAATCGATTTGACTCAAATATGTTTATAGTTTTGACTTATGTACTATTTGAAAATAAATAGCACATGGAAATCCAATTGAGCGGCACACCATTGACATGTGTGTAGTAGGCTCAAAATAGGTCAAAATTATATATTGGGTTAAAATATTTGGATCGGGTTTGGGCCTCAAATCAGAATTAGAAAAATACATCGAAATTATGACGAAGAGTAAAATGGTCATTTTGACCTGAAAGTTGTGTAAGAAAAATATAGTACAAGAGAACATAATTAAAATCAAAGCTATGTCAAAGTGCTTCAAAAATTAAAGCTACAGCAAAGTGCCTATATAACCATAATTAAAAATAAACTGGTTTAATATATAAAAATCATATAAAATAAATTAAATAAATCCCCAAAAATTAGGGTGCTTACATCAGTAATAAGCAAATGATAACAAACTATATAAAAATCATATAAAATAAATTAAATAAATCTCCAGCAGATTGTCCTGACAGTCGTAGCCAATAACAATTTTGCGACGAGACATGTCGTGACCGAGCCTGCGGTCCTACCGATTGAAGCTGAATCGGAGGTGCCCGAGCGTCTACCTACAACACCAAGAAGTTTCAACTTTGAGGTGTTTAAATTCACAAAGAGTTGTCGCACTTCCTTCAACGGTACCGAAGACCCCTCCCTGGCGATTGACTGGTTGGAGGAGCTGGAAGACCATTTTGAACTTTTGGGCTTCGAAGAGTCCAAGAAATTCGCATGTGCTTAACTTCAACTTCGATTGAACGTGCACGACTAGCGGGCTGTGCAAAAGTGTAACTCCTCTTCCTTATTTTTTTAAATTTTATTTATTTATTTATTCTATTTTTAGTATTTTGAAATAAATCATCTTTGAAAAATATAGTTGTTATTATGTTATTTTCTTAGCATTTTAAAAAAAACTAGTTTTAAAAATAAATGGTTTGAAAGAATTAATTTCTTGTAATAAAAACATTTTAGCATTATGCATCATAAAGGTGTTTGTCATTATTTTAGAATTTCAAAGCATTGATTTCGAAAGCAGATTTGGAAAGCATAAAAAGTTTGTATGAATAAAAGGATTTTATAGGATTATATTTAAGACTTCTACTAATTTGGGTTTAAGTCATTTTAATACTATTTTCTAAAACCTATATATATATATATATATATATATATATATATATATATATATATATATATATATATATATATATATATATATATATATATATTATTTGGCTTATATAAATTCTATGACTTATAATTTTAAATGGGCTTTATTGGTACGGCTTTTATTTGATTTCTAAATTGCTAATAAGGATTGTATTCATTAGCTTTATAAAATAAATATTTTCTTAAAAAGATTTTATCAATGTATTTTAAATAGAACTTCGGATTTATAAAAATATACTTTACGTTTTTGATGGCAATGAATATTATTTTATTATAGCAATTAATTATTTGATTTGTTTGAATTTATATGGTTTAAATCGTGGATATTACTGAATATTATTTTAATTATTATTTATATGATTTTGATAAGATTTATTTGTTTTAAGATAAGTTTATTTGATTTCAATTAATATTGTTATTATCTACTAATAGTTACATTAATTGGTTTTAAATGTTTATCTGAATTTTATATGAAGAAAAGGCCTTTTCTACTAAGAATCGTACTTCTTAACAAACTAGGAGTTTTGACTCCTATTTAAGGAGGCCTTCTCTCCTAATCTTTTTCAACCTTTTTCCTCCCATTAGCCACAACCAATACTTCCTCCACAAACCATCACCAGCAATATCCCCACATCATGCCCATTATCACCATCATTGTGTCCACACGTGAACCGTGTCCGGACCCGTGTGTCCGTGTCCATCTTATTTTATTCCATAAATTTTACAAACAATAAACCAAAAACCATAACTGATCCGCCACACGAACTGCCATCAAGCCGCATCGCTGCCACAGTGACAGAACCCCGACTTCCAACGGTGCCTCGCCTCAGCCAACGACCAAACTCTGACAAACAAAGCCTTTTGCATCTCCCCCAAGCCCATCCCTATCCACCCGGCCAGCCCCGGCCTATGTCCGGCCAACCATAGTCGACTACGCCACCAACCCATCCCATGTTCGAGCACCATCATCACCAGAACCGCCATCACTACCATCGACCCTTCCTACTCGCCACCCCGTCCTAGCCAAGCCACCCCTGCCAGCATGCACCAAATCACCGACCGCCCATGTCTCTGCTGTCTCGGTTTCTTCCCGCGTCCACCACCCCAAACACCCTCTCCACCACCACCAGGATCGCATGGCCGTACCTCCTCCCGGACCTTACCAAGTGCCCGATCGTAACCGCGTGGAGCCCCGCCCTTGCTCCTCCCTGAGACCCCCACCACCATCACTTGCACCTGCCACCACCGCCGTCAGAATCATCATCATCACCTATTACCACCACCACCACCACCACCACCACCACCACCACCACCAACTTCCACCAAACTCACCTAAGCCATCGGAGCGCCATCCCCGAGATCTACACGTTCCGGCGAGCGTTGTACCTCCTCTACCAGAGTCCTCTGTGCCTGTTTGCAAAAATGAAAGTTGATCTTTATTTCAACAAACTTTGTAAAGAAGATTACAAGAATTCTGGAAAAGTATAACTATGGGAATCCAATCTAGATGACGATTGCTTTATCCCTTGGACGATGTGAAGTTTGAAGACGATAGCCTCGGAAGTTGAAGGCGGAAGCCTCGGAAGAATGCAGCAGCACTTGGGCAAGAACTCCTGAACTCTCTGATATTTCTGAACTTTATGTCTGATCTCTGTATGCGTGTATGATCCCTCTAGGAAGGACTTGAAACTCTATTTATAGAGTTCTGGAAATAACTACTTTTTAGTTATTTTGGACTGCGCAAGTTGGATTGCGCTGCATTGGACTGCGCAGACATCAGACTGCGCTGGCAGTTACTTGATCATGGGCCAACTGTATTGGACACATGGCATTACTTGATTGAAATGCGCATGATCGTGTACAGACGGTTACCACATAATGAGTCATTGATGGCATGAAGGCCACGTGTACTTTGTCAGTTGATGAAGTGCGCCACTTGAATTGCGTTGGCTTCGGATTGTGCTAGGATGGATGGCGCTGGGCTGGATTGTGCTGCAGACAGATTGTGCTGCATGTATAGCTGTCCTCAAGCGCTGTGCTGCACGATAAATGAACAGTTTCCTCGTTCTCCGTGCTGTCAGCTGTCAGAAGATCTGATTCTCTGTCAGGTAATGATGACAAGGCCACGTCAGCATGCGCACTTGGATGTATGCGTACTTTAACTTGCGCAATCGGATGGTTGCGCAATCTGTCTTCTGTGCAGTTCACTTGAAGGATGTTTAATTTTATTTTCATGACTTTGTTGATAGGTGCAACTTGATTTTTAGGACCTACAAGACCCCCTTCAAAGTTTTCAAAGTTTGAAAATAGTCAAAGCTTCGAAATACTTTGAATTTTGATTTGAAAATCAAGTTGCACATATGATGACCTGTCTGCGCAATCGGAGGAATTAGCTCCTATTTATTCGACGCAATCTGAGGAGTTTGTTCATTCTGAAAAACTATAAATAGTTCTCCGTTCTCTCACTGTTATTCTTTACTTACTTTCGAACTTTCAAAAGAGAAAACTTCTTGAGCTTTCCTGATTCTTCTCCTTCTTCCCGTCGATCTCCATGGCCCCAAAGCGATCCACCGCCGAGAAAGGGAAGGCCCCCGCCGAGTCCTCAACTCGTGCTGCGTCGCGCCCTTCTCGGCACGAAGTGGCACATCCAGCTCTGCAAGGTAGACGTCCGATCAAAAACCCTTTTTAGGGTTCTTCGCCATTGCTGTACCTTCAAACCGATCTCTTTTTAGAGATTTGGTTACGTTGCGCCACCCTATTTAGGGTTTCCGTTGCACAAAACCAATCATCTTCATTTTTATGAAGATTATGCAATCGGTTAGAACGCGCTGGCAAAAGTCAGTACAGTCTGCTGATTTGTGCAAGACTATCCAGCGTAAACTGATACTTTGCGCAAGTTATTCAGCATAATCTGATGGCTTGCGCAAGTGGATGAGTTGGCGCCACTGGATAGTTTGCGCATAGAAGCTATTGTTGTGCAATCTAATGGTTGCGCAATCTGATGCTTGCACAATCTGCTGACAGAATCTTTGATTTTCCTTGTATTGAATTCTGCTTTTTCTGTTTGATGCAGTTAACATCAGAGAGGACCCTGATTACGAAGTCTTCACAAGAACTTTAGCTAAGCCGGAATTCAAAGAAGACTTATCCCATGTGCTCTTCCCACAATATGCTCTGCCGTCCTTCCGCCAAGCTATTTTGATAGCACAAGACAATGAGACTTTGTTATGTTTGATGAATGGGCAGCCCTTGCAGTCTGCTGACGCCATCACCCACAAGAAACCCATGTTCCTATTTGGTGAAGCCATCGACAAGAGTTCTCAACCTAGAGCCCGTGTTGAGTCGAGAACTTTCCAAAGGAAAGAGAAACTGATCCAGTTACCAGACATAGCTAGATGCCTCCCTCTAGCACGATATGCTCATGCAAGCCATCCCAGGAGGATGGACTAGGACATTACTCCCCTTCAACATGAACGGACAGGAAAAATCTGTGTCAAGAAAGGCCCGAACAATAGGGACATGTTCTATAGCTCTTCTGAGCGACACAGCACTTTACTCAGAGGGTTGAAGCCTGGCTGTATCCCTCCAGAAAACTCGTCTTTGTTGCTGCCTGTGAGAACACCAATCTTCGCTAATGAGTATGCAAAGGCGGAAGGTAGATATCCGGATCAGGATATCCGACTGACCGGTTTAGTGAACCCGTAGAACATGAGGTGGAACTACATAGCCAACTGGGCATTGGCTCAATTTGAAGATCAACTTAAAGAGATTGATCTTTATAATATGGTATATGCTACCGTATATGGCTTCCACCCAAACCCTCATCCATTTTTGGCCCTGGCAGAGAGGTATAACTATAGGACAGGGACGTTCATGACGCCCTGCGGGGAGATGGGATTGGCCCTCCATGAGATGAAGTATATCTCATGCCTACCAACGGGAGACTGCCCTTATGAGGAGTATGTTCCCACAAACGACGATTTAGAGAGACTACGTCGGGAAAATGCAGAGATGGTAGCGGTTTTCGATGAACTACTGTGCCATTATAATATATGTTCCATGTATTACAAGAGCGGCTCTTCCAGCACATGTTATTCCTCGAAGTGGTTGTCATATCTTTTTCTTAACCATATCGTTGAGAAAAAGACCAAAGATCATGACTCATGCAACCCAACTTTCTTTCAATCTCTCAGCCACAGTGAAGTAGTAAAACTGATGGAAGAGAATAAGAGAATAGATATCAGAGTTACTGATGAACACCACTACCCTCCGCTCAAGCCCGGAGATTTTGTTGAGAGCTTTATAAGAATGGGCTACAGGTCCATGTCTAAAGAAGCTCAGCTGGCAGGATTTTTGACATACGGGCTCCGTCGGTTTGTTGTACCCGGAGTAAGCACCGTGGACCGCTTCCACCGTGGCGTACTTTTCGCTGCCATCCGGTTAGTCTTCGGCTACCGGAAGGATTTGTTATCAGCGATGACCTGTAGAATAAATGCAGGTCTTCGTCTGTATGTCGACTCCATGATCAAGTGGAAGGGCAAAAAGGGGAACTTCCCTAGACTGGAGTTGCCCTACACCTATCTATTTGGGTGGTTGCTTCTGCATCATCCATCTTTGATGAACCCCGACATGGGGGCTGTTAGCGGCAGCTTTCTACATAGATTCTCCTGAAGCAAGTGAGTGTACGTTAGTCTGAGGGACTGCAGACGTGCCCTGAACCTTGGCAAGGGATGGAATTTTTATAGCTTCGCTCCTCCAGCTGGTTACGAATTCATGGCAACAAATTTGGTTGATCTGGGGAGGCAGCCACTGGGTCGAGCAGCTTTTGAATGGCTGAAGGCGATCAGACCATCGCATTTGGTATACAGATTTGAGAAGGAGTGCTATCTGGAACCATATCTGCCGAGTCGCTTCGCTCATCAATTTGGTTATGACCAGTTCCATGTGGGCAACGCAATAACTTGCCTACAAAAAAATGGGTACCTGATTGACGGTGCCAGAGCATGGGCCTACTACAATTTTCGAGACACTAAGACTGTGTTCTCGATGCCAAACAAGAATGATAATGGCCCTAGAATGCTATACACATATTCATTGTTCTACACAGCTGCCAACACTTTCGCTAAGAATTTCAGTCTGGTGGATAGCTTCGCAACAGCGACGCGTCTGAAGAAAGGAGCCACTGCTACACTAGCTCCAGCAAATGATGAATAACATGAACCGATAGATGATCCATTGGAAGCTTCCAGGGAAGCAAATTTCCCTGAGGAAGTAAATCAACCACAGAGAATTTCTCTGAAAGTGGTTAAATCTCCAGCCAGAGAGAGAAGAAGAAGGATTGATGAACCTTCTTCCCCAGCTGCAAAGAAGAAACTTATCCTGGATCAACCAGAGAAAGTTACTTCTAGATCACAATCTCGGCAGCTGGCCGAGTCAATTCAACGAGAAGAGGCAACCACGCCGACTTCTATTTCAAAGCCGGTTGACGTAGTCGATGTAGAGAGCCCAGAAAGGCCTCTTCATAGAAAGAAGCAGGCTATTAGAAAGAGAAAGAAGGTGATCCCGTCTTCAGTGGTGGTGAATGCTGCTGCTGGGATTACTATGTCATCTCCTACTCCTGCCTCTGAGCCTAGTCCAGAGCAGAGAGAGGAGACTGAACAGAGAGAGGAGGCTGCACAGAGAGATGAGGCTGCAGAGCCTATGGAAGATGCTAAAAAAAGAGATGAGACTGCAGAGCCTAGGGAAGATGAAGCTTCACGATCTCCTTCACCAGCGGTAGATACAACTCAGCTCCCTGTCACACCAGGGATAGTCCGCGAAGATGAGGATCGTCTAATGATTGAGGCATTAAATGATTGCGACTTCGGTCTTCATGAAGACGTCGATCATACCGCTGCAACTGCCAGCGAAGAAGCTCCTGAGGATAGTGAAAGTGAGGAGAGTACATCATCAGAGGCTGTTGATGATACACAGAATCCTGAAGAGGACATTGAAATCCATATATCGCCTAAAGCAGCTGATGACACCCTAGATCCTGAAAAGGATGTTGAGGTGCAGGTATCTCCCGAAAAGTTTGCAAATGAGGAAGTAGCCCTGGAGGAAACTCCTACTGTTAATCCCAAAGGTATAAATTGAAATTGTCAATCTTCTTTTCATAGATTAATAGCTGACATCTTTATCTTTGATCCATACAGAAATTGAATCTTCTCCAGCTCCTCCAGTGTGCACGGATATAGTACCTGTAATGACGATAGCTAGCAGCAGTCATCATTTGTCAGGTAGCTCCGAGGCAGGCAGTAGCCAGGCAGTAATGTCTGAGGCTACTTCTTCTAGACTGGAATCTGGGCCAGCAGATGACCGAATCATCATTGCACAAAGACACGGTAAGACTGCATTCACTTTTGATCTTTTCAATAGCTGCAAATGACAGACAAAATGATAAAGTTTATCTGTTTTTTGCAGAGGAACAACCGGGAGGAGCAACCAGCTCGACTTTAGCTCCTTTATTTAAAGAGCCTCCCGTCCAAGTGGCTGAACGTCCTACTGCTTCATCATCAACAGGAGTCGCTGCTACTCCTGGTGCTTTGGCCACCAATCAATTTGTCATCAGCTCTTTCACCAACTTCTTCTTTAACTCTTTGGGACCCTTAATAGATAGGGTGTTAGAGAAGAAAGAGGCTCCTTTTTCCACAGTTAGAGGTCCAACCTCTTACTTGATTAATGCCATCCGCAGCCAAGGGGATGAGGCTCAGGCTACTTTCCTTGATCATATATTAGATGAGTTGGAGACTGTAGTTAAGAGCTATAAAGAGCTAAGAAAAGGAGAGGTAGAGCCTCTAATTAAAGCTGAATTTGAACGGATGTCTCAGGAGGCCGCGGTTTAGAAAGTTAACTTCCAAATTCTCTTGGATACTTTTACTGCCAAGTCCGCTGAGTACAATTCCAAGGTAGAAACAGTGTCATCTGTTGCTGAAGAAAAAGAAAGAAGAGTTGCTGAATTGCAAGCGGAAATTGCCCGTCTTCAGGAAGAATTGAGACTTGCTCAATTAACTCTAGAGGATGAAGCTACTCAATATCAAACTGCAATTCAACAACTTGGTGTTCTGACTCGAGAGAGGGATGAATATGCTGCAGCTCACTAAGCCGAAGTTACTCGCAGACTAGTAACCCTACCAACCTTTGATGATAAATCTGGGATGGAAGAAGCTAGGAAACGAGTGATGGAATCTCGTGAGGAGCGACTACAAATTTTGAAGCAGCAAATGACCAATTTGATGACACCACCGGCTGAGTAGAAAGATCTTTTGTATCTTCTTGTTTTTTCATGATATATGTCTTTGTAATATTTTTCATATTTGATCAATAAAAAGACATTTTGTGGCTCTATTATTTGTTGTATATCTCATTCAGATATAAATAATAGCGATAGAAAATATATTCAGAGGTGCAGGACATGATATATTTCTTGATTCTGGAAAATAATCATATTCAATTATATCTGCTCAGAGGTAATATGGACGTGGCAAATATAATTTATTGGATATCATTATTTCAATAGACAACTTAATCAAAGATGACAAGTTGCTGATAAGAACGAACTGGATGATTCGTCAAACCAAATGAACGAAATGAATCGTCGGATGAATGTAATGAACGGGTAAACCGTCGGATGAGTGTGATGAACGGATGAACAGTCAAATGAATGTGATGAACGGGCGAACCATCAGATGAAATGGTGGTGAAATAAATGGGTGAACCGTCAGATGAATTGAATGAACGAGTGAACCGTCGAGTGGATGTGTGAACGGACGAACCGTCAAAAGGAATAAATATAATGAACGGACGAACCATCAAAGGGATATAATGAACGGAAGAACCGTCAGATGACAGACGGGTGAACCGTCGGATGAATGTGTCGCTTCATAGTCTTACGACGCTCTGTCTATAAATAGAACAGAAAATCAGATGAGATAGTCACTTTCACTTTTTAACATAAAGATGTCGTCTGGAGATGCATCCAGGAAGGCTAAGATCACCCCGAAGGTAGAAGCGGGTACTGAAGAACATCCAGTTGAACCGGCTCAACCAAAGCAGCTGGCAGCGGGCGAAAGTTCATCTGCCCCCAAACCGCCAAAGGACATCTTGGACTTCCTTCTCGAACCAGGGAAGACTGAAGAAGAAGAAGCTATGAGAATGGCTGCTTGCAAGTTCCTGGTGGGTTCCAGCAAGAATGTTCTTGACTCTTTTGCTGATCATGTCTTTGTTAAAGACGGTAGTAGCCCGCGTCCCAATTTTGAGAAGGATGATAGTGACCTTCCTTGATATTATGTACTATCATTCAAAATAAAACTGAATTTTATTTATGAACTTGTCTGATAATTACAATCAATGTCTGTTACATTTATACATAATATTTCTTGAGGAATTTGCCATTGATGGGCATCATTGCAACTCGACCGTCTAGCTCTGTGAGTTGATAGGCTCCATTTGAGAAGACTTTGCTCACGATATATGGACCTTTCCACTTCGCATCGAACTTGCCTTTGCTTGAATGAGTCATAGTCATAGGACGTCTGACTGTTAAAACAAGCTCTCCTTTCTGAAAGGCTCTGATTTTAACTTTGCGGTTGAAAGTCTTTGAGATGCGGGCTTGGTATAACTCAATATGCTATTGAGCCAATAGCCGCTTCTCATCGAGCGCTTCCAACTCTTGAAGTCGGAGAAGATCGTTGTTCTCTGTCGTGAGTTCATTGGCGATAGCAATCCTCAAAGACGGAATCTGGAGTTCCAGAGGTAGAACTGCTTCACAGCCGTACACCAAAGAGAAAGGTGTACAGCCTGTAGGGTTGCGGACCGTAGTACGGTAGGCCCAAAGACATTTTCTAAGCTTTTCACTCCAGTTTCATTTGTTAGTAGATACAAACTTTTTAAGGAGCTTGATGATAGTCTTATTGAAAGCTTCAGCTAAGCCGTTAGCAGCAGGATTGTAGGCTATTGAATCGACATTGTCAATCCGATGATCGTCACAGAATCTTGTGAACTTTTGGATGATGAACTGAGGTCCGTTATCGTGGATGATTCGTCGAGGTACACCGAATCGATAGATGACATGGTGTTTGACAAAGTTGATGACACTGCTGGTCTTGACTTCAGCCAGAGATATAGCTTCAGCCCATTTGGAGAAGTAATCGGTTATTGCTAGTATGAACCGATGTCCTTTAGAAGAAGGAGGATTGATGGGACCAATGATGTCCATGCCCCAAGCTTTAAAAGGCCAGGAAGCAGCAGTCAGATGAAGAAATTCTGACGGTTGATGAATGAAATCTGCATGGATTTGACAAGCTCGATATTTCCTTGCATATTCGATGGCATCAGATACCATAGAGGGCCAATAGTAACCCATGCGATGGATGCGATCCTGTAGTTTAGGACCGGGTTGATGTGCTCTACAGACACCATCGTGAGCTTCACGCAATACTTGCTTTGCTTCATCACCAGCAAGACAGCGTAAGAGTGGGCCATCATAAGTTCGCCGATAA
The DNA here is from genome assembly GCA_029216955.1 of Iris pallida. Taxonomy (NCBI): domain Eukaryota; kingdom Viridiplantae; phylum Streptophyta; class Magnoliopsida; order Asparagales; family Iridaceae; genus Iris; species Iris pallida. The sequence continues at coordinate 5,481,864 of JANAVB010045017.1, forward strand.
AGAGTTTTGGTGGTCTGATTGTAGTAGAATTGCAGAGACCGTCAACGAATACTCGTAGCCTCCTTGGGATCTTCAGGGAGTATGTCATGGACCACGAAGTCGATAAAAGGAGTTCTCCAATCTTCACTAATAACATTAGCTTCAGTAAGATTACTGAACTCAATATTACGATTGTTTTCAACACAGAATAAATCTCGATTAGAAATGACCACCACCTGTTGTCTTTTGATAGGGATGGCTAAAATTGCTGCAAGATTAGCCAAAGCGTCGGCTTCAGTATTGCAAGCTCGGCGTTCATATTCGATGAAGAAGGCTTTGAATGATGTAGCCATGTTGACTGCCGCTTCAAAGTAAGGCACTAGATCTTGATGGTGAACTTCATAAGTTCCTCTAACCTGATTAACAACCAACTTAGAGTCACCATAGACTTCAAGATACTCGACGTCAAGTTGTTTGGCTAGCTGAAGGCCAATGAGTAGAGCATTATACTCAGCCATATTGTTGGAGCAAGGCTCATCTAAGGAGTATGCTCTTTGGATAGCTGACCCGTCTGGAGAAATAAGAACAACTCCAACTCCTGCGACAATGGCACTATTAGGTCCAATCCTGGATGCACCGTCAAAGAATAGACGCCAAGTAGGAAATTCTTCAGAGATTGTATTAGATTCCAAAGTTTCATCTGGAATTTCATCATAGAGTTTGGACGTTTCTGGCACAGGATGAGCCGCTAAGAAATCTGCCAGTGCTTGACCTTTGACAGACTTTTGTGGAACATATACCATGTCATATTGGGCTAGCAGAATGGCCCATGTAGCCAGCCGAGAATTGAGTGTGCTAGGCTTCTTCATGAGTACCCGAAGAGAATTAACTCGGGATATGACATGAATGGTTTGACCAATGATGTAATGCCTTGTCTTTTGAACAGCAATCATAAGAGCTAGGCATTCTTTTTCGACCGGACTATAACGGTGTTCGGCACCAATCATAGTACGACTGAGGTAGTAGATGGCCTGTTCATGGCCTTCTTTATTCTTTTGGACAAGTAAAGCACCCAATGAATGATCCATAGCACGGACATACATTAAGAACGGTATGCCAGAGATTGGCGGCACCAAAACTGGTGGATTTATGAGATACCGTTTTATGTCGTCAAACGCTCGTTGATATTCTTCAGTCCAAATGAAAGATACACCCTTCTTCATTAGTTGAGTAAATGGTCTGCAGCGTCCAGACAGGTTCGAAATGAATCTTCTGATGTACGCAAGTCGACCTTGGAATCCTCGTAGCTCTTTTAGGTTGTGTGGAGGACGCATCTCTTGAATGGCTTTGATCTTCTCGGGATCCACGTGTATACCCTTAGAGGTAATGACGAAGCCAAGAAATTTACCACTAGAGACACCCAAGAATGACTTGGTGAGATTCATTTTCAACTGATGTTGGCACATTAGATTGAAGATTGTTCTCAAATCTTGGATGTGATCTTCTTTCAAACGACTTTTGACAGTAATATCATCAACGTAGCATTCGACAGTTTTATGCAGATGATCTCGAAAGATGGTACTCATAGCTCGTTGATAAGTTGCACCAGCGTTCTTAAGACCGAATGGCATTATAGTGTAGCAATAGACTCCGCGAGGAGTGCAGAAAGAAGTGTGTTTTTCATCTTCAGGATTCATCCGAATTTGATTGTATCCGGAGAATCCGTCCATGAAGGATATTCTTTCGAACCCACAGGTGTTGTCGATCATGACGTCCGTGATAGGGAGAGGAAATTCATCTTTTGGACATGCTTCATTAAGATCCCGAAAGTTGATACAGACTCGAACTTTGCCGATTTTCTTTAGAACTGGGACGACATTGGCTACCCAATCAGGATGCTGCTCTTCTCGGATAAAGCCACAAGCAATGAGCTTCTTGACTTCATCGTCGATTGCGTCCATCATTTCTAGCTTGAAGCGCCATTGTTGCTGTTTGACCGGTTTTGCATTCGGCAAAATATTTAATTTGGGAGTAGTAACTTTGGGGTCTAGCCCTGGCATGTCTTCATAGCTCCAGGCAAAGACGTCAATGCATTCTTTAATAAGAAGAATTAATTCCAGCTTATCTGTCTCTGGAAGGTTCTTGCTGATGAATATTGGACGAGGTGATCCGCTCTCTTCTACATCAATTTGAACTAATTGATCTTCGGTAGGAGGTTCCCTTTGTTCGAATCGGAGTTCCCATTGGGTATCCATTCGTTGAGCCCAAGGATCTGCTTCAGTATTTTCTTCAATATCCTCGTCATAGCCTTCTGGAAGTTCGACGGAGACCATGTTAGAAGATACAGTCAATCGATGAACTTGACCGATGCTGGTGTCAGAATCCCATGATCTGGAATCAGAAGAGTTAGAACGCTCCTCACTATCGGATTCAGAAGCTGCTGGGGATAATACCGGAGGAGAAGCATATCCGAGACCTCTTTTGGTCCTGCTGTATTACATCTCTGATTTTCCTTTTGGCACAGCCGTACGGATAGGAGTTCTTCTACCTTTACCGTAGTTGAGGCCATTTTTCAAGTCATAACCCATCTTTCGGATGATGTCTTTTGATTGTTGACTATAACGACGGAGTTGAAGATGCCCCGTGTCGTTATTTTTGCTATCATCCGTATAGCTGAATTGTTGTTCCGGTCCTTTACTAAAAAGTATTGGATTCTTGCCTTTCTTACGAACGGGAACAATACGATATAAATCTTTTGGATGTTCGAGTGAGACTTCTGTTTGAAGAGACTGCACAACTCCCATTGTAAATGACTGATAGCTATCTAACATATCCAAATAGTACTTAGCATGATAAATGACATCAGTATACTGGAAAGTATATGCTTTTTTATTAATTTGTACATCTGTATTTACAGCAGGACCTTTAGCCTTAGCAGACTTGGTCAGATTGATTACAAGAGGGGGAGAGGAAGAACGTGGAGGAGGATTGGCTTTATTACGACGGAGGTCGATAACAAGCGGCTCAGAGGAGGTGAGCTCCCTTTTATCTTTGTTATGAGATAAATCAATAATAAGTGGCTCAGAAGAGGTGAGCTGCCTTTTGTCCTTGTTACGACGTAAGTCGATAACAAGTGGCTCAGAAGAGGTGAGCTCCCTTTGATCATCACCAGTTGGTTGCTTCTGGACTGGCAAGTGAATAGCCAGTGGCTTGGAAGACTGAGGACGAGAGACACGCCCTTTAACAGGAATGATGAGGGTGTCATTAGGTACTGCTTCTTGCTCTTCTTCAGTATCCAGAGAGAGGACCACCTTCATGAATTCATTCTTGTACATACGAGCATCGTTGCAGTATGCTTCGATGCCTTTGAAAGGATAGAGATCAGCAACCTCCTTTTGTACCTCTCCATTGTCATCAACATATTTGAAACATTGATGGAGAGTCGAGGGAACAATGTTGTGCTCATGCAGAAATGGTCTTCCCAACAAAGCATTGTAAGAACAACCATGATTGTCAATGATATAGAAGGTCACATTTGTGCGAAGATTGCCTATTTGGAGTTTTTGGCGAATCTTGCCCAGAGGTTCACTCCTTCCTTGGTTGAACCCGAGAATGGTGGTGATTGTACTGGAAAGACTATGCACTGGGATCTTCAGCGCATCCAACATTGTCTTTGGCATGATGCTGAGAGCAGATCCTGGGTCTATCAGAATACGATCGACTTTTATCGAGTCGACATATCCTGTATAGTAGAAAGGACGGTCGTGCCTGTTATCTTCCATCAGTATGTCATCCTGTGTGAAAGTTATATTTGGAATGAACTCCAACACACTATGACAATGAAGGCAAGAAATTGATTCTGCTTTTGGCTTCTTCAAAAGGGCTAGACAAGTTTCAGCTTGTATGAGAGCCTCACTCAGAGTTTCCCGAGTCTCTTTGGAGAGACGTAAGAGCTCGAAAATTGACAATCGGGCTGGTGCATTAGCTAATTGAGCCAGGATATCAAAATTGTAAGGCTTTTCAAGTCCGGAAGGAGATGACTTCTTCAAAGGTTTGTCGAAGTGAACTTGTTGTTTGCCTTTGTCATCGACCGCCGGCTTGGAAGGAATAGGTACTACAACTGGTGAGGATGTAGAAGGAATGTCCTCAGTAGAAGCAGGCTGCACTGGAGCAGGCTCAGAAGAAGAAGAAGCAAGATTTTCCTGAGCTTCGGGGTAATCCTTTAGATAGGCTTTCCCTGATCTGGTGCCCAGCAGGATTTCTTCATCCACTATGGGGTCAAAAGACACCATATTGCAAATCTTTATTTTGCCCTTGGAGCGGTCTTTCTTCTTGGAAGAAGAAGAAACTTTAAACTCTGAAGCAAGATCCGGATGAATCCACATAATCTCGCCATTATCAAGAGACAAGGGAACGAGACCTTCACTTCGTGGAGGAGGGAGATTCTCAATCTCAAGAGTAGCTTTGGGGATAGGAATGACACCATGTTGTACCATCTGGGGCGGGAAGTCACCGAATTGAACTGAGACCATGTTTGCGGTAATAGTCTTTTCGTGTTACTGCAGAGTGACAACACCAGCGTTGACCAGCTCTTGAATTTTGCCTTTGAGCACATAACATGCTCGAGTGGGATGCCCGATGAACCTGTGATAGACACATTACTTGGGATGATCAGTCTTACCTACTTTATCAGGCTTCTTGGGATCTGGGAGCTGGAGCTTGTTGCTTTTGATTACGAAATCAAAGATGCTCACTGTGTCGTTCTCGTCAAAAGAGTACTCTACTTTCGGACGAGGTTCCTTCGGTGGAGGTGCTGAAGGAGTAGAAATGGACGTAGGAGGAGCTACGTTGACCGCCAAAGATTCTTTGTTCTTATTCAAATTAATATTCAAAGTTTCTTTTCCCTTGCGGTTGTTCTGGCGATTGCCACCACCCGATGTCTGGTGTTCATCCTGGTCGGGGTTAGACATTTGTACCCCTAGTTGTTTGAATTTGTCGGCGCTAACTTCAGCTGCTTTAGCGTTGACAATAAAAGATGGCCAGTCTTGAAACTGAGTAGATCCTGTCCACATGTTGATGATAGGCAACAGATTTGCCTTGCAGGTGTCTATGGTAACAGCAGCCGGAGTTCCAAGAGGCATTTTCAAAGCTTCCCGGTGGAACCTTTCAATGAAACTCTCAGCAGTTTCATTGTGTCTTTGTTTGATTTTATTGAGGGCTGACATAGTCATGTCGTTGATCCCCTCATAGAATCGTTCCAAAAAGATTTGTTTTAGGCCAGAGAAAGAGGTGATACAACCATCGGGCAAGCTTCTGTACCAATCGTATGCTACGTCGGCTAAACAGTCGACGAATACTCTGGTAAGAAGAGCGTCATTTGGTTGAAGTTCGACAGTCATAACCTCAAAGTGGTTAATGAACTGACTGGGAGAAGTGCTGCCATCAAACAGCGAGATTGTTGGGATCTTGTACTTTAGAGGAAATGGGACTTCCTTCCATTCAACTGGGTAAGGTTGCTTGATCCCCAACCTTTGCAAGTTGTCCTTCTCCTTAAAGGCCTCGAATTGAGTGCGCAGAAGCTTGACAGCTTCATTGGCATCTTTCACTGATGTAGAAGGAGCAGGCTGAGTCACAGTGTTAGGAGGAGGGACAGCATGGTAAGCACTACCCTCAGCACCTGACTGACTGGGTGCAGGTTGGTTCTGTACATGAGGTATTTGAGTAGATGCTACCCCAAGCCCTGCATTGACAGGCACCGACGATGCTATGATTTCAGGATTTGTAGGAGGTACGGTCGGTGGGACTGTATGCTAGGCCATAATGATGGAATGCATACTTACGACCATCTCAGCTATGGTCTTCAACTTATCTTCTAGTACAGCTATTCTTTGTTCTTGACTAGCTGAACTGGAAGCATCGGGATCTTCAGTGACAACATAAGCTGTCACTTCTCTAGGTACAGTGGAAGATACTGTCTGCTCCGAGCTTTCACTGTATGCATCATAGTTGGAGAAAGAATCATCTCCTGGATGAGAAGGAAGGAGACGTCCGGAAGGATCTTGAAGATTCCTTTGACCGATTGTGTCTCGGCTTCGGGATCGGGTATGTTGGAATACTCCTTCAGAGGATTCTTGGAGTAAATCCAAATACCGCTGACTTGGCTTGCGAGGCTTCCCGTGCTTGGAGCATTTCCTACCCCCAGTGTCTCTGGAAGTCATGTTGACCGAAGCGTACAAAACCTCGTCTTCATCTTCCGACATAGGTTCAGATTTTGAAAAGTTTAGACGATCGAAGACAGATCGTCTTGTTGTCTGACAACAACACTTGATGACCACTTTATGATTGCAATGGTGTCCAAGTGGTTGCACTGGGGATGTTGGGATGTTGTCCCATTTTTGCTTGAGGTGTTCTCGGAGATCGGAAACAGCAACGGGACGAGCAGAAGTTCGAGGGATGTATTCTTTGATAACATTCGGAACATGGTTCCGGTTCTTCAAATGTTTTGTTCCCTGAGTGTATAGGGAAGTGCTCATTTCATTGGCATCGGTGTCTAGATTTTTGATCCTGGAAGTTTGCTTCTGATGCTGGTTGGTCTTCGGCATTGGCTGTTTGCGCTTCACCGAAGTTGGCCTGTTGAGATAAGTTCTTAGATAAGCAAACTCACCCCCAGGGGTTTCTGTCTGAGACACCAACAATTTTCCCTGTCTTGAACGAGAGATCTTGAGAGTTGGAAGATCTTGGAACTCTGCTACCGAAGTTGGCAGAATACCTCTCTGATCAGTACACTTCCCTTTGTCAAGGAGAGAAAAAGAATCTTTGTAAGAAAGGGTTCTTGTACTGACTGGTGCCGAAGCACGTTCAGATTGATCTTCAACGGTAAAAATCGAGGAAGACTAAGAAAAGACCAAAGGGCCTTTTCCTTTGTTTTGGAAAGAAGGGTTAGCTAAAGAGCGTTTCCCTCTGTTGTCTTCCAAGTCATGGGACGAGGAAGTTTGAGAAAAGACCAATGGGCCTTTTTCTTTGTTCTGGAGAGGATGAGGAATAGCCAAAAGACTACCCCCAGTGGATTGTGCAGGAGCAACAGGGTATTGGAGAGGAGGAGCAGAGCTTTTCCTCTTATTGTGAGAAGAGGAGAGATTAGCCAAAGGGCTGTCTCTCTTGGATTGTGCAGGCACAGTTTGCGCATGGGTTGATGGCGCACTGGCAGATTGCGCAGGAGGAGTTCTAGCAGAATGTCTTCTGGCCTCAGTCACAGTGGTTTGCGCAGCAGGAGCCTTATTGTCAGAGTGCTTGAGTTGCACTCTGGTTGCTGGAGTAGTGGACTGCGTAGGCAAAGTTGCAGCCAACTGCGCTAGAGGAATAGGAGTCTTGCACTTTGACAGAGCAGCATATGAAGTGGCAACAACAGACTGCACATGAGTAGTAGAGGCAGATTGTGCAACAGTAGAGACAACAGGCTGTGCAACAGTCTTAGCAACAGAGACTTTAGACTGCACAGCAGTCTTAGTGGCAGAATCAACAGACTGTGCAGCAGTCTTGGGGACCCACACAGGGCGTAATTTGCTCGTGGCAGAAGTTGATATAGTGCGAGGGGTGGTCTTGGAGTTGATCATGGCTTCGTAGGCCGTCTGGTTGACCTTCATAACCAGCGTCTTCTGCGTCTTTCCGATAGACGCAACGTCACATTGAGTTGTCACTTCCTCATTGGAGGAGAAGGTCGTCCCCAGCAGAGTCGCCATTTTGTTTGCAAAAACAAAAGTTGATCTTTATTTCAACAAACTTTGTAAAAAAGATTACAAGAATTCTGGGAAAGTACAACTATGGGAATCCAATCTAGATGACGATTGCTTTATCCCTTGGACGATGTAAACTTTGAAGACGATAGCCTCGGAAGTTGAAGGCGGAAGCCTCGGAAGAATGTAGCAGCACGTGGGCAAGAACTCCTGAACTCTCTGATATTTCTGAACTTTATGTCTGATCTCTGTATGCGTGTATGATCCCTCTAGGAAGGACTTGAAACTCTATTTATAGAGTTCTGGAAATAACTACTTTTTAGTTATTCTGGACTGCGCAAGTTGGATTGCGCTGCATTGGACTGCGCAGACATCAGACTGCGCTGGCAGTTACTTGATCGTGGGCCAACTGTATTGGACACATGGCATTATTTGATTGAAATGTGTATGATCGTGTACAGACGGTTACCACGTAATGAGTCATTGATGGCATGAAGGCCACGTGTACTTTGTCAGTTGATGAAGTACGCCACTTGAATTGCGCTGGCTTCGGATTGTGCTAGGATGGACGGCGCTGGGCTGGATTGTGCTGCAGGCAGATTACGCTGCATATACAGCTGTCCTCGAGAGCTGTGCTGCACGATAAACGAACAGTTTCTTCGTTCTCCGTGCTGTCAGCTGTCAGAAGATCTGATTCTCTGTCAGGTAATGATGACAAGGCCACGTCAGCATGCGCACTTGGATGTGTGCGCACTTCAACCTGCGCAATCGGATGGTTGCGCAATCTGTCTTCTGTGCAGTTCACTTGAAGGATGTTTAATTTGATTTTCATGACTTTGTTGATGGGTGCAACTTGATTTTTAGGACCTACAGTGCCGTGACTGCCAGAGGCCGACGACGCTACTGTCCTTCTCTGTGCACACCGCCGGATCTCTCAGAACCGCAGCCGCCGCCCTTTGATTCGCCACTAGCGCCGCTGGCGTTGTCTTGGAGGGCCACACGACCCGAAGACTCTTCCGACCCTGGATCTCCTACAGTTGATCCTGACGTCAGCCGAGCATCGGAGACTCCCGTCGCAGACGACCTATCGGTGAGTGTCTCCTTCCACTTTCATTTCTTTCCAGAAAAAATTATTTCCTCTATCTTATCGTTTTTCTTTGAAAACCAATCAGACTTTCCTCTGTTCAAAAACATTGGGAACATAATGTAAATGGGTTTGGGTTTTAGGGTAAAGTGCAAAAAATCCCTCATTAGATGTATACCTTTTGCAATAAAAGACCTTTTAGACAATTTTTGCAGTTAAAGACCCCCGCAATTAGTAACTTGCTCGGAATAGGACCTCCCGTCTGAGAGCTGTTGGAAACAGCCGTTACTCTCCAAATTTTTTGAAAACTTTTAATGAAACACCCAAAATACCCTTTGTATTTGATCTATTTAAGGCTGAGGATGTTTGGGGCTTGGGAGAAGAGAACGGTCGGGGCTTCCAAATTAGCTTGTCGCCACAGTTGCTTGGGGGTTGTACAAAAGCCTTAAATTTTTTTTTTCTTCTGATATTTTCAGTTCTTCCATTTTTGCTAATTTATTTCCAAAGTAATTTGTTCTCTTTTATAATTTTTTTTCCGAACAGATTAATCCAAAGTCGAAGTTATGCCTTCTAGCTCGCAATCTTCGTTCTCACGACATTCAAGTAGAAATCGAGGGAAATTTATTTACTGCCATTGTGGATCAATTAGTCCATTGAAGACTTCGTGGACGCAAGCAAACCTAGAAGAAGATTCTATGGGTGTGCAAATTTTCCAACAAGTTCTTGTGGATTTCTACTATGGGAGGATGATAAACTTCCAGAGTACTATCAGACTCTAATGTGGAATTTAATGAAAGAATTTAAGGAGCATCGAAGCCAACGTTTAATTTCTTCTAGAGAAGCGACAGTGGCGATGACGACAAGTGAACGAAGACCATACTACACCATGCATATTTTGCAATTTGTTTTCGGTTTTGTAACGTGCATAGTTATGTTTAAAAATTTTGTATGACGATTGCAATTGTTGAATGAAGTAAGCTATGTGGAAAAAATGTTGGTGACATTGTTAGCATACTTCAGTGGCATAAACTGAACCTGAGAGTTCATATAAAATGAAGAGAGTTCATATAAACTGCAGTAAGCACATAAAGTTCTTGTAACAAAATTGTTTGGCTCTGCATAAGCACATAAATCTTCAGTAAGCACATATAAAATGAAGCGAGTTTGGCTCTGCAATAAGCATAAATCTTTAGTAAGCACAATGTTAACAAAGAAGTTTGGCTCTGCAGGAAGCATATAAACTGCAGTAAGTTCATATAAACTGCAGTAAGCACATATAAAATGAAGAGAGAAGTTAAAAACTGCATAAGCACATATTAACTGCATAAGCAAATAAATCTTAAACACATTTTAAGCACATAAATTTTTCAACAAAGAAGTTAAAAACTGCAGTATACATTCAGACACATCTTTAACACATATAAACTGCATAAGCACATAAACCTTTCAATAAAGAAGAAAATCTTCAACAAGCCAAACTGCAGATAAGTATCCAACACATAAAGTATACATTGAGACCAACATCCAAACTGCAAACTGCAGATAAGTATCCAACACATAAAGTATACATTGAGACCAACATCAAAACTGCAAACTGCAGATAAGTATCCAACACATCTGAAGCACATCCATACATTCAAGTATACATTGAGACCAACATCCAAACTGCACAGATAAGTACATCCAAACTGAAGCACATCCAAATTGCAGATAAGTATCCAAACTGCAGATAAGTATTTCTTTATTGCATTTCTTCACTGGCAGATAAGTACTTCATTACAGCAGAGCAAAATAGGTACAATAATCCTTCGAAAGATTAGCACATCCCAAAATAGATGCTTGTATACTGCAGGGAAGAAAGGCAGAGTTATAATTGATGAAATAAAGTAAAACTTGAAAATTAAATGATGAAATGAACAAGTAGGAACCTGTAGCATGACAAAACGAGGTAGGGACTGCAGCCTGACAAAATGAGATAGGGGCAGTGGCTCAGAGGAGTTAGTGAGGTAGGGACAGTGGCTCAGCAGAGCAAAATAGAGCTGAACACATACATAAGCATAGCACCCTACAGAGTAACAAAATAGAGCAGTTGACACAAAATATGTGTCTTACACTCACATAGAGCAGTTCACACAAATAGAGCACCAGAGCCCCACAAAATAGCCCCATAAAATAGAGCAGTTCACACAAACATAGCCCCACCCACAGAGCCTTACACTCACATAACTCTAAATCATCATTGCCAACTTTCAGAAAGGGTCACCAAAATGATAAAGACCCTTCACTTGTCTACAACCTACGAAAAGATGAGTAACAAATAATTAAAATGCACAATGTAGTATAGACAAAGAATAATTAAAATGCACAATACTGACCTTCATGAATTGCTTGTTGGAGCACCATGACAAATATGTAGGGTGGACTTAGAAAGCTTGGGCCTACCAGGCTTGGCCTTTGGCACTGCCACCTTCTCCTTAAATTCATTTTTGTAGGATGTAGTATTATGTCCAACTGACTTACAGTTGCCACATGTCACAGTAGCTCTTTCGTATTTTCCTGCATTCTTCCTTTCTTTAATCTCATCAGGTTGTTTCTTCCTAATTTTTGGCCTTCTTCCAGTAAGGCTACGAACTACATGAGGGATCATAGGCACAACCCCAGGTATGCGCCTCAGATGTCTCATTGAAAGAGGATTAATTGGCTCTGCATAAGCCATCAAGTAGATTTCTTTATGGTAGTACCTGTGCACGTAGTCCTCAATTGAATACCTTTTCTTCTTAAGACATGCAACTGCATGCTCACATGGTATGCCTGTGATTTCCCATACCCTACAAGTACATGTCCTAGATTCTAAGTTAACTGAATTATTGGTTCCCCTTTGAATAACCTTATATTTGTTGAATCCGGAGCCAATGACTACCCACCTTTTGGAATCCTCTTTCACTTCTTCAAGCTTTTCTGTTACTTTAGGAACAAGTAACCCATCGTAAGCTGCCATTTTTTCTCTCTTTTCTTGGAACCTGGTCATTAGCATTCTTTTAATTGTTTCCAACAAACAGATAATAGGCTTGTCCCTGGCTAATAATATGTGTTTATTCCATAATTCACACATATTGTTGCTTGAGAGATCACATTTGGATTCAGACCTGAATCCATGCTTTGACCACTGTGCTGCAGGCAGCTTTTGAAGCCAATCGTAAGCTTGCATGCTTACTTTCTTGATCTTTTCCATCCCAATTTCGAAATCACCTAAGGTGTATGCATTTGAAGCTTCCCATAGAAGATTTATAAGTTTGTTTCCTGGATGTTTCTTCTTAAAGTTGTCATATACGTGCCTGGCACAAAATCTATATTCTGCAAGAGGAAGAAGATTATGAAACACATCCAACAAACCCTTTTGTCTGTCAGAAATCCAAGTGATTGAATTGCCATCCATGGCAAGTGCTTCCAACAGCTGCTCCATGAACCAATTCCATGTTTCCTTGTTTTCTATCTTGACAATCGCCCAAGCAACAGGATAGAAACTGTTATTTCCATCCCTAGCAACAGCACTTAGAAGTTGACCTTTGTATTCTGTCTTCAAGAAACATCCATCAAGACCAATGAATGGTCTGCAACCTATCTTGAAGCCCTTCAGTAGTGCATTCAAGGTGTAAAAAACCCTCACAAATCTGGTTGCTTTCCCATCAGGCTCCAGTTCTCCCTTTACCCTAACAACACTTCCAGGATTTGTTTTCATCACCAACATGGCGTACTCTCTTATACAAGCATATTGTTCTTGGACATCCCCATCAATCATCTCCAATGCCTTCTTTTTTGCCCTGTGTACTTTGTGTCTAGAAACATCAATCTCCAAATCTTCAGCTATATGAGTTTTAAATCCAACATTCTTCCAGTCTGGATCATGTCTGAACCTGTGGAGATACCTGTTTGCAAGAAGTAGCAAATAGTAACAGATAACAGTTAACTAATAGCTAACTAATAAGCTAACTTATTAGTTACCTAAAAGCTAACTAATAGTAACTGTTAACTAAAACCTAACTAACAGTAAACAAAAACCTAACTAACAGTTAACTAGAACCTAACTAACAGTTAACAAAAATGTAACTAACAGTTAACTAAAACCTAACTAACAGTTAACTAAAAGCTAAATAACAGTAGAAGTGGATATACCTATTTGCAAGAAATATAGAAGTGGCTTGCTTGTTGGTGTCCACCTCGCCACAATTTTTTGCATGTGCAGACTGGAATTTCTTAACTACAAAGTATCCATTTTCACCTACAACACTTCCATGAATCCTCCACTCACATCCTTAGTTGAACATACAGCTGTGATCCTCCTTCTTTCATTGTGTACAAACTTCATGTTGTACTTGTTCTTGATGGTATGGAGCCTCAGAGCACTCCTGAATTCTTCATGTGTAGCAAAACGTTTTCCCACATGAACATCTATATTTTTATCCCTCAACAAACTATTTTTAGTCACAACAGGATCTGATGTACCCAACTCAAAATCTTCAGACCCCCAACTGTCTTCTGAGGACTGCACACTCCCCAACTCATCACTAGGATTATACTCAGACTCTTGGTCAATGTCTTCATGAGGTAAAAAACTACTATAGTCAATACCTACTTGTTCTTCAGCCACTTATTCTTCAGCCACTTCTTCTTCACCCACTTGTTCTTCACCCACAGCCACATGTTCTTCACCCTCTTGTTGAACAGCCACATGTTCATCAGACACTTGTTGGACAGCCACATGTTCTTCACCCACGGCTTGAACATACACATATTCTTCATCCACATGTTCAAGTGGTACCCCAGTCAAGTTAATGCTTGCCCAATAATCATCATCCATCTTCATTTCTATCTCTATAGCTGCTTCACTAAAATCAGTAATATGTGTCTCATAATCATTGTAATCAATGAGTGACTCATCGAGCTTCCCTAATACATAAAATTTGAGAAGACATGGCTCTGGAAACTTTGCAAAGCAGCTCATTATATTATTGTCACCCAATAATTGTGTCTTCCTTCCATCCACAGGATCATAGAAGTAAACTTCACAGGGAGCCTGTACCCCAGCACTTGCACATAGGCCATCAAGGTCAAACCAATAGAATTCATCACTAAGAATAAATTCTTTCAGTTCCAATACTACACCACCAACGTATTTGTCACCAACATCAAAGTGACCCCCAACATACATGTGAAGAGCATACTTTGTACCAAACATGTTGTGTTAAAACCTGTACACAATTACATACAGTTACCATTTTCACACTTACAAACATAATTAGGGTTTTTCGTCCACAAACTAGGGTTTTTTTTTTCCCAAACTAGGGTTTTTTTGTCCACAAACTAGGGGTTTTTTTTTCCCAAACTAGGGTTTTTTGTCCACAAACTAGGGTTTTTCTCCTAAAGTCTTCCCAAATTAGGGTTTTTTCCCATAATTCCTCGTCACGAACAAAATCCTCCTCACAAACAAAAATTTTTCGTGCAAAATTAGGGTTGTCACACCAAAAAAGGGTTACAAACGAAATTAGGGTTTACGAGTATACCTGAATCTCGAAACTGGATTCACGAACCTCCGTCTTCGAATCACGAACCTCTTCACCTCCGTCTTCGAATCACGAACCTCTTTCTTCTTCTCCGTCGTCGAATTATGTCGAACTGGAAGAGAGCTTAACCGTGGAATTGGAAAGAAGAAAATTAATCTAATGGGGGGTTTAGCCTATATTAGGGAGGGTATAACGGTCAGTTTAATCGAGATATAACGTCCGTTACACATAATTCTGAATTAGGGGGTCTTATGAGCATTTCTCAAACATTTAGGAATATTAAGAGCGTCAGGTATTTTATTGCAAAAGGTATACATCTAACGAGGGGTTTTTTGCACTTTACCCTTGGGTTTTATGAGATTAGTGGTTGGGCTGTAGAATGGGCTCAAGCTTGTAAATTTATATAAGGTCTTAATTATAATATATTAAGTACTAGAATTTGTATATATGTAATGTATAATATAATGACTAATAGTATGTATTATTACCAGTATTGTTAGTCTCAGTATTATTATTATTACCATTTATTATTATTATTATTATTACTATTATTATTATTATTATTATTATTATTACTATTTTACTGTTAGTAATGTTATTTTTATTTACTTTGGGTTATTATTGAGTTTTTAGCCTTTAGGCTTGCGCTAAAGCCAAGTAATGCAGGTTTTGGATCTGTAGAGAATTAGTTTTGGGATTGTAAATGAATTTGGGGTTTAGCTCGGGCTTCAAGCCCAATAATGAAAACATTTAATATTTTCATATATGGGTTTTAAAGTCCAGATCAGTAATTAGACGTATATATAAGGGCTTTCCAACCAATATAAACTACTTTGGTCTTCAAATGCTTATATATATATATATATATATATATATATATATATATATATTATATATATATATATATATATATATATATATATATATATATTAGATACTTTTAAAAATAAGTAGGAATCTATCTAATATTGGCTTTCGATTAAATTGATTTTATGAGATTATATTATGTTAAATAATGGGGGCTTTATGAATAATATGTTACTAAATAAATATTTTTGGTATCCATAAAAGAATTTATATTAAGAGTTAAAAATAGTTTTAATATTTTAAAATAATTTTATATTGATTTGGCTTAGTATTTATATAGCAAACACTTCTAAGAATATCTATTACGATTTTGAATATGCTTTATATAATTATTATGAGTATAATTTCTCCAAAAGATTATATATAAACTTGTTCTTTCTCAAATATGATATATAAATATTTTTTAAATAAGTTTCTAAGGTATATTTCAACTAAAGGGATAACTTCTCATAAATCAAAATCTCCTCCCAAGATTAATTTTGGTGGTGACTAATCGTATTCCTATTTTCTTTGTCAATCCAATTCTTCACATCAACCTAGCCAACCGGACTATTCTGTACCCAACGAGATAGTTTGTTTCATCAGTAAAGGACTCCAGGCGAATACAGTTCTTGTTTGTTTTCAGTATGATTAATTACTATAATTGCATGATTAGCGATGTTATATTTGATTCTTGACATGTTCGTTACACAAAATTAGTGACATGGATTTTTAGTCATGTTTTCATATTTTGTCGTGTTGCCCTGATCATCATGCTTGTTTTACCGTATTTTGTGACATATTATCGTGACTTTATCCATGTGTAGTAGTCGGATGGGGAAGTACGTACTAAGTAGATATGTGATCAACTCCGTAGACCGTATTTTATTTTATATAGACCGTGAGGATACAAATCCTATGTAGACCGTGCGGTGTAGTGGACCAGCCTGATCACATATTGAAAGGTGTACTTTATATCATGTAGATGGTTATGTTTTATTGTTCCATGCTTTACCTGTCCTTATAGTTCATGACTAACTGTTTCACCATATTTTACGTGCCATGTTTTATAGTTATTTCTTTCATCATATATGCCATTCTCTATTCACTATTTTTATAGTCGTTATCATATATTTGGAACTGCACGCTTGAATTGTACTCATTCCATTTCTGACTAGAAACCTATTTTTCAGATAGTCCCTTACTACTCTATCTGTGGGATCCTTGGGGGAGATACGACTGTATTGAAGGCCAAACCTAGAGACTAGTTAGATAGTTGAGTATTCATTTGGTCGTCTTTTCTATAATTTGTGAGACATTATATATTTTAATCAAACGTAATCTTTTGAGTATTATAATTGATTTAACTTTGTGAATGAGCAAATAAAGAAATTATTTATGAGCAATTATTATGATTTTGAGCATTGTGGTCTAGACAGCTTACTACATCGATTCTGCGATGTAGGCTGGACTTGCGCACACACTCGCATCCCGAAAAGCGGGTGCGGGTCCCTGAATCATGCTCTTCGCCTTGAGCGCCAATACCCTCCAGTCGTTGTTGGTCCTGTGCATACCTAAAATCACAAGCGCCCTAGCCATGCATGAGAAAACAATAGGAACAAGCGTCCAAACAACAGCCACCAGGGCGGATACCAAGGACGGAACCCAGGAACTCGCTGCCAAAAATGTAATAACTTCGGGCATCATGCTGCTGAATGTCATATCTCTGAAGACAGATGTTCGCACTACAGTAAGACGGGTCATCTGCGGGTGAACTGCCCGACCAGAAGGTCAAACCCGACGGTGCCTCAACATCAGCAAAACCGTTAGGGAATCAAGGCGCACCGAGAGCTCAACAGCCCGCACAGCAGAATGGCCAAGACCGTTGCCCCAATGTCCAGGTGCGAGTCTACCCCATGACCTAGGATGAAGTATTTGCATCTGACATAGTCGTGACAGTTATACTGCTTTCAATAACAAACCTGCTCTTGTACTATTTTATTCAGGTGCCGCATATAGCTTTATATCAGCAGATTTTACCGATAAACAAATTTCCCGTGACACTACTAGGCCTTAACCTTAGTGTTAGCATCCCGTTGAGCATGCAACTTCTTACACACACAGGCTGCAGAGACGGAGTCATATGTATTGGCGGTAAAAAATTTATTTAAATACAATAGTTCTCGATATCAAGGACTACGACATCATATTAGGAATGGATTGGCTCGGCGCTTGCAATGACACCATCGACTGTGCTGAAAAGGCGGCCACCTTTCGCCTATCAGGAAAGACCGAATTATGCTACTCGTGTGGTGAAGCATCGATGGCCTGCATGGTCATCTCTGCGATATCTGCTCAGAGGATGCTGCATTCCGGCTGTAGAGGCTACTTGGCTTATGTGCGTGACAAGCGGCAGGAAGGTGCAAACGCAAATCAGACAGACGATGTGGCAGAATTCTCTGACGTATTCCCAGAAGAGCTACCTGGCATGCCACCCGATCGAGAGATTGAGTTCACCATCGATACATTCTCCAACACCCGTCCAAATTCCAAAGCTCCATACAGAATGGCCCCTGCGAAACTGAAGGAACTCAAAGTGCAGTTGCAAGAGTTGCTCGACAAAAGATTTATATGGCCTAGCGTCTCACCATGGGAGCCCCTATATTGTTCATAAAGAAGAATGATGGGTCGATGTGTTTCTGCATAGACTACCGCGAGCTCAATAAAGCCACCATCAGAAACAAATATCCTCTGCCCCGCATCGATGACCTCTCTGATCAATTACAAGGTGCCTCAGTATTTTTTAAGATTGACCTTCAATCAGGTTACCATCAGCTCAAAGTCATGCCGGACGACGTGCCGAAGTCAGCCTTCTGCACTCGTTATGGCCATTACGAGTTATTGATGATGTCATTTGGCTTAACGAATGCTCCGGCCACCTTCATGGATGTTATGAATTAGGTGTTTCGTCCGTTTCTCGATAAATTTGTGGTAGTCTTCATAGACGATATTCTCGTCTATTCAAAGAATAGAGTGCAACATGTGCAGCATCTGCAAACCGTCCTTCAGACCCATCGTGACAACCAGTTGTAAGCGAAGCAGAGCAAATGTGAATTCTGGCTAGACAGTATTTATTTCTTGGGCACATCATATCCGTCGAAGGCATATCAGTCGACTCGAAGAAAGTGGAAGCCATTGTTGATTGGAGACGGCCTGCGTCAGTCAGTGAGATTCGAAGCTTCCTTATCTTAGCGGGATACTACAGACGCTTCGTAAAAGACTTTACGAAGATCACATCACCGTTGACTCGCCTCTCTCAGAAAAGAGTCGCATTTGAATGGTCAGACGACTGTGAAGCTTCCTTCCAGGTGTTAAAGCAGCGGCTTGTCTCGACCCCGATACTCGTACTTCTAGAAGGGACTAAAGGATTTCAAATCTTTAGTGATGCTTCCGGTCAGGGCTTGGGTGTGTGCTCATGCAGCGGAATATGGTAATATCTTTTGCTTTCCGATAGCTAAAGTCGTACGAGAAGAACTATCCCACCCATGACTTGGAGTTGGCGACGATTCGCGTTAAAATTATAGCATCACTATCTTTATGGCGTGGCATATAGTATTTTTGCGGATCACAAGAGCCTCAAGTATCTCTTTACCCAAAAGAAGCTGAACTTGCAACAGAGGCGCTGGCTATAACTAATCAAGGACTATGACTTGACGATCGATTACACGCCTGGCAAAGAAAATGTGGTAGCCAATGCATTGAGCATAAAATACATAGCCTCACTATCCATCAATAAAAGCCTACTGTGGGACTTAGAGGAAATGGGCATTGAACTCCAGGTTCGATTCGTAGGAGCTAGCATGGCACCGTTGTGGCTAGAATCGTGCTTGTTAGAAACGATCGTCTGCTCAGAAGGACGATCCAAACATAAAAAATACGAGGGCTTGTTTCGACAGATAAGGTGACCGACTATGCGAAAGACGAGATATGAGTGTTGCGGGTAAAGGGTCGATTATGTGTCCCGGAGGACACATAACTGATAAAGAAAGAATTGTTGGAGGCGCACTATACGAAATATTCCTTACATCCCGGTAGCACGATGATGTATGAGGACCTCTGTACAATCTTTTGGTGGCACGTCATTAAGAAGGATGTGGCACTCTTCTTGTCGCAGTATATGACCTGTCAGTTAGTTAAAGCAGAACAACAGAGGCCATGCAGAGAGATGCAGAACCTTGCCATTCCAGAATGGAAGTGGGATCACGTTACTATAGACTTTATTATTTGCCTGCCGAAGACGCCACGGGAGAACGATGCCATCTGGGTCATCGTCGATCGACTAACCAAGTCAGCACACTTCATTGTCATTAAAGTCACTTGGAGCGTCGATCGTCTTGCTCAGATATATCTTGATGAAATAGTTTGGTTGCACGAGATCCCAGTATCTATCGTCTCAAATCGGGATGGGCAATTCGTATCGCATTTCTGGAGTACTCTTTAGTCAGCAATGGGGACTGTCACGACTGCACCCGAATATTCAGGCACAAGTACGTGGGCCATGCCTAGCCTACACCACAATATCGACGATAGAGCGCTGTCAAGTACCTAGTAAATATCTCAACATCTAAAAGATCTATAACAAAAATATGTACTCAAATCACAAACATCTAAGAAGATATGAATAGAAAGATATCAATAATACTGGAATAGACAGAGTCTACAAATGCATATACAAGACCAGAATGTATCGGAGGCAAAACAATAACAAAACTAAATCAAACTACCAGGCCTAGAACTCCCTGGAGACAACTCACGGTGAATAGAACATCGAGATCCGTCTCTGCTAGCATCATCATGTGGTTCAATAATGTGGGCATAACAATTCCAAAAATTTGTCAACGTATCCAGTCAGGATTGGAGCGAAGTACATAAACTAACAGCAGTTCCAATGAATTGACAAATACTATAAGAAATAGTTATAATGAAATACAAGACAGAATATCAAGACTGAAAATAAAACAGTATAAGGTAGACTGAATATCATGTCATGGTATGAGATATAAGGTAAAACAGGAATGTAAAGCAGTACAGGTAAATCTGATGTACAATGTAAGTATAAACGGTGCCTTGAGATATTAGAGCGTTATGTGATTGGCTTGGGTCCAGATCAGGTTGTTCCATTTGACCGGCTATGCACAAGAACAAGCATAGGTAAACCTGGAGATCAGGCCGACCAAAATGGAAAGCTATGTACAAGTAGTAACAGGTCAGGCTATACCCTACGTGTGGTGAGGGTGAAGCTACGCACAAGTAGTAACATGTGGGGTATTGATCACATGACCTATAATAACTCCCCATCCCCGAGTAGTATAGTGGATCCAACCATGATAGGTCATGATACAGGATTCAAAGAGCAGGAGCGCAGCCCACTCCCAAATCGGTATCTATACAAGTACAAAAAATAAGATCAAACAATGTACCCATATACTAGGTAAACTCGTAATAACATCGTATGACGGGATCCAACGTATACTAGTCCGTGTATCCTCGTGTTAAGAATCAAGTAAAACACTACGACTGAATCGGATATAGTAGATATCAAAGCAATGAAAACTATCAGAGAATGTACTCGCCTCAAATTGGTTTGAGTCGACGTGTATGACACGAATGTGTTAACACGGAATAGGTACGATGCTATGCACCACAAAATGGTCTCAAGCGACGGTACAGACGGTCTCATCGAGTCCAGAACAGTCCAAATATCCTAATTTGGTATATAAAGGCCCAAGATCAGAGTTTGGCACGATAATCGAATCAGTAATGGAAAATAACATTATCAGTCGCGACTTAAGAGCTGGGCGGCTCCAGTGGCAGTGTGCAGATCGCGTCGGCGGGTGGTCGACTGCTAGGTCGGATGAGGTATGGCCCTCTCCTTCTCTCGTGTGGTGATAATTGGAGAGGGTGGCGACGCCGATATGGTGGTCGCTATTTGTGGTCGTGATACCATGGGGTGGCGACGACAAGGTAAACATATTGGTTGGGTTGGTAGCAATTGACGACGGGGTGGTGATTGCTGGCCATGGTTGATGGAGGTGGTGTATGCAGTTGTGGTGACAATTGTTTTTCATAAATAAATTCACTTTATTTATTTTGTATCTGAGAAAATTACAACTGTAGGAATCTAATCTAGAAGACGATTACTTTATCCCTTGGACGATGCGATGAAGAAAACTCGAACTTCGATGAACTTGGATAGCAACTGGGCAATCTCTCTGTTCTCTCTGAAATTGACTGTCCTGTGATGAAGATGAAGAAACTCTCTTTTATAGAGTTCTGGATAACTGTTCTGAAGCATACACTCAGTCAGTTACTTGACGTGTACATAACTGCAGGGACGCGTGGCAAATTCTGGTGAAGACACCTTGGAGTGCGGTTGAGAGTAGTAGAATATATCTAGGAGAGATTGGTGGCATGGATGCCACGTTGTATAACTTCTGAATAACTGAGTAACTGAGTACAGGACACGTGAGAACGTGTGTTGACTGTACATTGAAAGTCATCCTGGATGCCTTTGCTGTGATACGCTGTCTTTGAAGAATAATCATACGCTAGCTTTTGAAAGCACATATCTTACATACGCTGACTTGAATCATATAAAGCTGATACGCTCACTTGGTTGGGAAGGAGTCGTATGGAGTCCATACGCTTACTTGGCTGGAAAGAAGTCGTATGGGGTCCATACGCTCACTTAGTTGGAAGGAGTCGTATGGAGTCCATACGCTCACTTAGTTGGAAGGAGTCGTATGGGGTCCATACGCTCACTTAGTTGGGAGGAGTCGTATGGGGTCCATACGCTCACTTAGTTGGGAGGAGTCGTATGGGATCCATACGCTCACTTGGATGGCAAGAAGCCGTATGCATTGAGGGAGTAGACACGTGGCTGTTTCTCAATCTTCTCAAATACGCCATATCTTCAAATACTGACAAATATTTCTTGAGCATCGTGCTGCAGATATGATGACAGACTGTCAGAAATGACAGTAATGATGGCTCTTTATTTATGATGGTTGCTGAGCTGTCCTCATAAGAGAAAAAATCTTTTCTCGAAAACCTATACGACGGCTAATCTTCATGAGGCAGCTGTCTTTGCACGAAAGACGAAGTGTCAGATTCATCCTTTATTAAATACATGCTGTGCTGTCATCTCAGGAAATAATAAAATATTCACTAAGCGTACGGCCTTTAGATGAGCGTATGGCCTTGGCTGAGCGTATGACCTTGAGCGTATGACTTGGGCTCAGCGTATGACCTTGAGCGTATGACTTGGGCTGGGTCTTATATCAGCGTGTCATAATTTTCGCACCCTACAAGACCCGCTTCAAAGTTTTCGAACTTTATGAATTTCAAAAGTTCGAAATTACTTTGAACTTAAAGTAAGAATAAGTCCTGACACGCTGGCATAAGTTTGTTATCTTCCTCAATATCAGTGCAAATCTTTAGGGATTCTGTTTTAAAGAATATCCGCCGTTTGAACTTCTTCTTTTCTTCTATAAATAGGTCTTCCAAGACCTGATTTATTTCTTTACTTTTGCATCCATCTTCGAGAGAGAAAAAAGAAACTCAAGACTCAACTTCTCCTTCTTCTTCGACTCAAGCTTTATCAATGGCGCCCAAGGTTGATGCTGCTGCGAAGGAAAAGGGGAAGGCTCCTGCGGAGTCATCTCAGCCCGCCGCCGCCGCTGCTAAGAAGACTACCAATGAGCGCGTTCGACGAAGTGAACGCCCATTGAAGCCTCTCTATGGTGAGGATGATGATGATGAACTGTAACTATCCCCTATTTAGGGCTCTGGTTAGAACAAAATCATAAAATGTATCCCCTTTTTAGGGTCAAATACGTCAGAAAATACGCTTCCCTCTTTAGGGTTCAGCCGTATCCCATATTTTTTGTTTATACGAAAAATATGTTTGGAGCGTATTCTGTATGATACGCGTATTTTTGATAGAAATGTCAAAATATGCTGTCTTGAAAGAATATGCTATGGCGAGTTGTCTCACTGAGATACGCTAACTCCTGAACATAAACTGAACTTTTAAAATCATTCACTTAAGATAAACTGAGCGTAAAAAGTGATCTCTGAATCTATCATACGCTTAGAATAAACTGAGCGTATATGGATCTTCGAGTCTGCCATACGCTAAGGATATACTGAGCGTATGCTGAACCTTGAGTCTGCCATACGCTTAGTAAAAACTGAGCGTATACTGAACTTTGAGTCTGCCATACGCTTAGTAAAAACTGAGCGTATGCTGAACTTTGAATCTGCCATACGCTTAAGAAAAACTGAGCGTATGCTGAACTTTGAGTCTGCCATACGCTTAAGGAAAACTGAGCGTATGCTGAACTTTGAGTCTGCCATACGCTTAAGGAAAACTGAGCGTATGCTAAACTTTGAGTCTGCCATACGCTTAAGGAAAACTGAGCGTATACTGAACTTTGAGTCTGCCATACGCTTAAGGAAAACTGAGCGTATGCTGAACTTTGTCATCTCTTGATGTTGAAGATTACTAAGGTTTTATTCTTCTTTTACAGTGGATATTCTGGCTCAGGAGGCAGAATTTGAAGGATGTGTGGGAAATAACTATAGAAGTGACTTATCACATGTTCGTTTTCCCCAATTCGATGGACCTTCTACAAGAATAGCTCTTTTGACCAATCAAGAAAATGACACTTTGCTGAACCTGATGAGTGGACTGCCTTTACAAAGTGTAGATGGTGTTACCCATTCGAAGCCAGCATTTCTTTTCGGAGATGCTATTGACATGAATTCTCAGCCTGCTCTGGACAAAGTATTATACTGTTACTATAGGGATGGTGATGTAAATCAGCCAATGTATTTGACTGGTTTATCAAAAAGCATCAACATAGCTCGTTTATTTTATGCGAGTTGTCAAAGACAGATGAAGTGGGATATCACTCCATCCCGACAAGCAAAGGCTGGGTGGATAGGATATCGTCAAGGAAGATTCCGCAGTGGTACTGAACCACATGTCATATCTCTGCGAGGACTGCTACCTGCCACCATCCCTCCTGAGGACTCGGCACTGCTGAAGCCAGTCAGAGTCCCAATTTTTGCAAATGAATTTGCTCAACTGGAAAATGCCATCTATCCAAAACAGTCAATGAGGCTGACTGGTCTGGTAAATCCGGAGAATACCAGATGGACTGCTCTTGTAAAATGGATTCTGAAGAATTTTGGTGAACAATTACAGGTGATAGGCCTATATGATGCCATTAAGTGCACTGCCTATGGTTTCAGGCCAAACCCGGATTTGTTCTTAGCGTTAGCGGAGAGGTATAACTACCGTACCGGCACCTTCATGACCCCAAGAGGCGAAATGGGATTCGTCCTTCATGAAATGGCATATATTTCTCAACTGCCAACAGCAGATCTGCCATATGAAGAGTATATCCCTTTCGTTGATGAAATGAATAAGATCTCCGAAGCCAACCCATTGGTTCTTCATGTCTTTGAAGAATTGATGTGCCATTACAGTATTTGTAAGGCATTTTATAAAGGACAAGGTGGAGAAGGAGATTCTAACTGTTATTCTTCCAAATGGATGGCCTATTTATTTCAAGGCCGTACTGATGAAGTTCAAAAGAAGAAGAAGTCTGAGCAGTATGTCGGTGAATTTAAACCTCTGAATCAAGCTGAGATTGATAGGCTCATCCGGGATACTACTCATGATGACATTGTCATTGAGGAAGACGAAGGCACTTATAAAGTCGGTGATAGGTTTGAGACCTATATTAAGCAGGGCAGCCGAGAATTATCCGTTGAAGGTCATCTGGCCGGATTTATCTCTCTCTGGCTGAGAAAATTCGTAGTTCCTGGCACCTGTTCAGCAGACAGGATGCACAGAGGAGTTGTCTTCGCAGCAGTCCGTCTGGTTTTTGGGTATAAGATGGATTTACTGACAGCGATGACATGTCGTCTGAATGCTGGATTAAGGGCATACACAGACAGAATGTTCGAATTGGCAAGGAAGAGCCTTACATCCTTTCTTCGGGTAGAAATGTCCTTTACATATTTATTTGGATGGCTACTTCTGCATTTCGAATCTCTTATGAGTGCTGGGATGGCTAGACCAGATGACACCTTTCTGGAAAGATACAGTCACACACCAAAGTAGAAATATGACACTTTGACAGATTGTAGGACTATATTAAACATGGAAGAACTATGGAGCTTCACTTGTGTTTCTCCACCTGTTGGATATGAGACCATGCCTGGAAGGTTGATTGATGGCATTGGTGGCAATGAATTGGATGATGTTCAACATGAATGGCTGAAGAGGATCAGGCCATCTCATTTACTCTGCCGCCGTGACAACATCACTTATCTAGAACCATATCTTCCGAGCAGGTTTGCTCGACAATTTGGTTACGATCAGTTGTATGTAGGCAATGCAACGACGTGTTTTGGTTATCAAGGCGGGTTGATTGATGGTGCCAGAGCGTGGATATATTACATTGCTAAAGATACAGGGGCTACCTTTTCCATGCCAGATCCGGTCACCTATCAGAGAGGAGCTAGAATATTGGCGTCTTATGCCAAATTCTATGTATCAGCTAATACCTTTGATGAAAAATTCAGCATCTTAGGTAGAAGCTTTATTCATATTAAAAAGAAATCAACTAAATCAGCCCTGCCTAAAGATTGCCATGATCAAGAAGATCCTTTGGCTACCGATGAAGTTGATGATGAAGTTCTAGAAACTTTCTTCTCTGATGACCTTCATCAACCATTACATGTACCCATCGGGAGTGCTGAAGAAAGTATATCTGCTGATAATACCCCAAAGAGGAAGCGGGGCAAAGGTGCTGCTGGGCCTGCCCCAAAAAGAGTCACTCGAGCAGAGACTCGAAATCGTGGAGGAATTACCATTCCAGGGACTTCTCCTGTTTCCAATCGAGTCAGAGATACTGATGAAGCAGGTAGTGATCCAAAAGACAATTATCCTACTGTTCCATTCACAAAAAGAATAGGAAGGAAAGTGATAGTTTCAAAAACTAAATCCGTAATTTATCTCGATGCAGAGAGTCCCACCGATCGTGCTGTGCGATTGGCTTCAGAAAAACAAGCTGCTTTTGATTTTTCTGTAAAGGCAGAACCTGTTGAAGAAGATATTCCTGAACCTGCTGGGTCATCCATGCCTTCTGATATAGAATCGATTCCGCCAATGGCCGATGATACGCAGGAGATTAGTCAACCTGCGGTAGAGGCCGAGCATCAGATTGAAACAGCTAATGACTTACTGATTTCGGGAGAATCAGTGAAGGAAGCCACTTCTCTCAAACCAATTGCTGAAGCTTCAGAGAGCGAACAAGTTGACTATGAACCGTCGTCTCATTCTTCTGGAGAAGAAGACATGAAGATAGACGATGAATCACTGTCTAAAACACCAATTGATGTACTGAAGACCATTGGTCAACACTCAGGGTTGACACCAGAGCCGGAGAGGCATATAGAGGTTCAAGTTCCGAGTACTTCCGGGGCGGGAAGCAGTGAAATAAATCCCGTGTCAGAAAGTACTCTGAACAGACTACGAGCCGGGCTGAATGATCCGAAGGAAACTGAATATGAACCAGCTCCAGGTAATATTTTATTCATCAGAGTTTTGTCTTGTCTCTGCTTTATTGTCTTTTGGTTTTGATCGTGCTTTTTTTTAACAGCTGTAGGAACTGCACCGGCTATGAGTTCTACTCAAGCCCCACTTGTTCAAACTGATGTGGGTGAGGGGAGTTCACATTTACCGAGTTCTCCAAAAGTACTAACTTCAGCTCCAAGAATAGAGGCTCCTCCTGCTCCTTCCCCTACTATTGCAGCGACTCCCGGTTTTGATACAGGGATAGCAAAGATCATGGGGATGTATTCAGATATTATTTATTCGTATCTGGATACATTCTCAAGACGACTTATGAAGGATGAGACTATGCCCTTTTCGAGTCTTCGAGAGGCGACTAGTTTTCCACTTTCAGCTTTGAGACAGGCTGGTTATGGGACCCAATATGTCTTTTTTGAACATCTCCTGAATGATTTAGAAGCAAATATCCATAAATATTGGGAGATAAAAAAGGAGGATATTAATTCCCTGACTGCAGCTGAGATTGCTCAATTGGAGAATGAAGCTCAAGCTCAGCATATTGCTCTGACAGAATTCCTCGCTCAGTCTTCCAAAGAGTTAATGGCGAAAGACGAAGAAATAATAAGTACTCGTCAGAATATGGAGTGCCTAGAGAAAGATGAAGCGTCAAAAGCTGAAGAGCTTAGGAAGTTGAGGGAAGAACTAGCTTGTCTTCAGGAGCAAATTGCTTCTGTAGAAACAGAACAATCAGAGATTGCTACTGATCGTAAATCTGCAGCTGAACGCTGTCAAGTTTTACAGCAAGAGCGAGAATTGATGCAAACCAATCAGATTGAAGAGACCAACCGTCGTAGCTCTATTATTGTGGAATATGACCAACGGATGATTGGAGCTGAAACAGCAGAGCGAATCAAGAAAGCTCATGAAGAAAAGATAAATAATGTAATCGTTCGTATTCAGGAGATAATTACTCCTCCTAAATAGATCTTTTACATTTATCATGTATTGAAGTTTTGATACCCATTTGTAATCATTATTCTGATTTTGATGGAAATGAATATTTTGGCTTGATTTCAATTCTGTGGATGATATTTTTGTAGAAAACATGTTCAGAGGTAAATAATACATGACATATTTCAATAAAATAGAATATACAAATAAACTTTGTAACTCTATCATGATACTAAACCAAAGATAATTTTAGTTTAATACTGATTAGAGAAAACAGAATTCAGATATAAAGATATCTTTGGATTCTATTTTCCATGATCTTTGGACTCGGAAATCAAAAGACAAGATATCATTTTCAGAGAATAGAAAATATGATACATAGAAAATTCAGAGGTAATATGGACATGATTTTCTATACAAGATCTTTATTAAGTCCACTGGGGATCTAATAAGACAAAATATCAAATTCTCTGGGAAAATAATACATGGTAGAATATCGGTTTCCTCTGGGGATAACGATATCGAGATAACTTTTGTAGAGAAGAATTTTATATTTGCTGGGAAACGATGAAAATATTATACATAATATTTCTTTAAGAATTTGCCATTGATAGGCATCATCATGACTTTCCCATCCATAGAGGCAAGCTGGTATGCTCCGTTAGAGAAGACTTTGTTTACTACGAATGGGCCTTCCCATTTCGCGTCAAATTTGCCTTTGTTCATATGTGTCATGGTCATAGGACGTCTGACAGTAAGGACCAGTTCTCCCTTCTGATATGCTCTGACTTTGACTTTCCGGTTAAAAGCTTTTGAGATTCGGGCCTGATACAGCTCAATATTTTGTTGAGCATACAATCATTTTTCATCTAGAGCTTCCAATTCTTGAAGTCAAAGACGATCATTGTTTTCTGTTGTAAGTTCATTGGAGACTGCAATTCTCAGAGAAGGAATCTGGATCTCAAGGCGAAGAACAGCTTCACACCCATATACTAAAGAGAAAGGCGTACATTCGGTTGCATTGCGAACTGTGGTGCGGAAGGCCCATAAACATTCACCAAGCTTCTCGCTCCAGTTGCGTTTGTTAGAAGAAACGAACTTTTTCAAGAGTTTGATGATCGTTTTATTGAAAGCTTCTGCCAATCCATTAGCTGCTGGATTATATGCTGTAGAAGCTAAATTATTGATCCGATGATTATCGCAGAATCGAGTAAATTTCTGACTGACGAACTGCGGTCCGTTATCATGGATAATACGCCGAGGAACACCAAATCGATAGATGACATGATGCTTGACGAAGTTGATAACACTAGAAGTTTTGACTTCAGACAACGGGATGGCTTCAGCCTATTTGGAAAAGTAATCGGTTATTGCTAGAATAAACCGATATCCTCTTGATGATGGTGGGTTGATGGGACCAATGACGTCCATGCCCCAAGCTTCAAAGGGCCATGATGCCACTGTTGGGTGTAAGAACTCTGACGGTTGATGGATAAAGTCTGCATAAATTTGACAGGCTTTACATTTCTGAGCATATTGAATGGCGTCAGCCACCATCGTGGGCCAATAATAACCCATACATCGGATACGATCTTGAAGTTTAGGACCTGGTTGATGAGCTCCGCAAACACCATCATGTGCTTCACGGATTATCTGTTGTACTTCTTCACCAGCGATGCATCGAAGGAGAAGACCGTCGTAGGACCAACGATATAGTGTCTTCGTAGTATGATTATAATAGAATCTGAGAGATCTACGCCGAATAGACGCTGCTTCACTCGGATTATCAGGAAGTATGTCATATAATACAAAGTCTAGAAATGGGCGTCTCCAGTCTTCAGTTATGGCTGCTGTTTCATTAGAAAAGACATATTCCATAGTAGAATCGGAAGAAGACGAGGACAATTTGTCAAACTTTAATCCAACATCAAGGTTGAGAGAATCTTCATGAGGATTATGAGGAAAAGCCAAAGCCAGATTATTCTCAACACAGAATAGTTCTCGGTTATAAACTACTATTATTTGTTGACGTCTGATTGGTATGGCTAATACAGCAGCAAGATTAGCCAAAGCATCAGCTTCTGCATTATAGGCTCGTCGAACATGTTCAATAAAGAAACCTTTAAAGAAGGAGGCCATAGAGAGTGCTGCTCGATGATAAGGTATCAAATCTTGATGACGAACTTCATACGTTCCTCTAATCTGATTAACAATAAGCTTGGAGTCTCCATAAACTTCCAAATATTGAATATCTAAATGTTTAGCAAATTGAAGACCGATGAGCAATGCATTGTATTCGGCTACATTGTTTGAACATGATTGATCCAGAGAATAAGCCCTCTGAATAGTTAGTCCTTCTGGGGATACAAGAACAATCCCAACTCCGGCGACAATATCGCCGTTAGGACCTATTCTAGATGCTCCATCAAAGAATAGACGCCAGGTAGGAATTTCTTCAGAAACCATATTTGAATCCAAAACTTCATCTGGGATCTCATCATATAATTTAGAATCTTCTGGAATCGCATGAGCTGCCAGAAAATCAGCAAGAGCCTGTCCTTTAACTGACTTTTGAGGAATATAATGCATATCGTATTGAGCTAACAAGATTCCCCACTTAGCTAGTCTGGAGTTGACAATACCGGATTTCTTCATTATAATCCTGATGGGATTCACTCTAGAAATGACGTGAATCGTTTGACCGATAATATAATATCGCGTTTTCTGAACAGCAAACATTAATGCTAAGCATTCTTTCTCGATTGGAGAATAACGCGGTTCAGCGCCTGTCATTGTGCGACTGAGATAATAAATAGCCTGTTCATGGCCATCTTTATTTTTCTGGGCGAGTAATGCACCAAGAGAATGATCCATGGCTCGAACATATAGAAGGAATGGTATTCCCGAGACGGAAGGTACCAAAACTGGAGGGCTCATGAGATACTGTTTGATATCGTCAAATGCTTTTTGACATTCTTCGTTCCAGACAAAAGATACACCTTTCTTCAGAAGTTTGTTGAATGGTCTGCAGCGTCCTGATAAGTTAGAAATGAATCTCCTGATATAAGCGAATCTTCCTTGAAATCCTCGTAGCTCTTTTAAGGTGCGTGGAGGACGCATCTCTTGAATGGCTTTGATCTTCTCGGGATCCACGTGTATACCTTTAGCGGTAATGACGAAGCCGAGAAATTTACCACTAGAGACGCCCAGGAAGGACTTAGTAGGGTTCATTTTAAGTTGATGCTGACGCATTAAATCAAAGATAGTCTTCAAATCTTGGATATGATCCTCCTTTCGTCGACTTTTGACTGCTATATCATCAACATAGCATTCGACTATTTTCCGGAGATGTTCGCGAAATATAGTGCTCATTGCTCGCTGATATGTTGCTCCTGCATTTTTGAGACCAAACGGCATCACTGTATAACAGTATGTACCGATCGGCATTCTGAAGGAAGTGTGTTTTTCATCATCTGGAAACATTTTGATTTGATTATATCCCGAATACCCATCCATGAATGACATCCGTTCGAAACCACATGTGTTGTCGATCATGACATCTGTAATTGGAAGAGGAAACTCGTCTTTAGGACAAGCTGCATTGAGATTGCGAAAGTCTATACAGACTCGGATCTTGCCAGTCTTTTTAAGGACAGGAACGATGTTAGCCACCCATTCAGGATGTTGTTCCTCTCGAATAAATCCGAAAGCCATAAGCTTGTTGACTTCAGCTTCAATTACATCCATAATGTCTGGACGAAATTGTCGCTGTTGTTGTTTGACTGGTTTAGCATTTGGCATAATATTAAGTTTGTGCATTGCAATCTTTGGATCTAGTCCCGGCATATCCTCATAACTCCAAGCGAAGACATCGATATAATCATGAATAAGCTTGATCATGTCTTGCTTATCTGTTTCTGAAAGACTTTTACTGATGAATATTGGTTTAGGGGACCCTTCTTCACCAACATCAATTTGGATCAGTTTATCTTCAATAGGAGGTTCCCTCTGCTCGAACCTAAATTCCCATTGATTATCTAATCTTTGAGCCCATTGTTCTGATTCGGGAGATATTTCAAAATCATCCTCATCTTCATCATTTTCTTGCGGGCCATCAACAGAGACCATATTGATGGATAGAATAGAGCGATGGAGATCGCCAATACTCGTGTCAGAATCCCAAGAGAGGGAATCGGAAGACTCAGATCGTTCGTCTTCATCGGATTTTGAATTTTCATGGACTATGTTGATAAAGGAAGTAGGAGCAATGTAACCTAAACCACATTTTGTCCTTCCATATTTTAATGGAGGAATTCGAACGGGCATTCTTCTTCCTTTTCCATTATTGAGGCTGGTTCTGAAGTCATAACCCATATTCTTGATGATATTTTTGGATTGCTGACTGTAGCGACGAAGTTGTAACCTTCCAGTATCGTCATTTGTGTCATCTTCTTCCAGATTAGGAGGATTCTGGGGTCCTTTATAGAAGAATATTGGATTTTCTCCCTTCTTTCTAATAGGGACCACGAAGTATAATTTTTGTATGGACTCCAATGATACGTCTGTATGAAGAGTTTGAATAACTCCTATAGTTAGTGGCTTTAAGCTATCTAGCAATTGTAAATAACTTTGTACATGATTACAGACATCAATATACTGCAAAAGAGATGCTTCATTAATATTAGATATTGTATTTACAACAGAAGGCTGAGCCTTATCAGACTTAGTCAAATTAATGACAAAAGGGGGAGAGGAAGAGCGATCAGAAGTTTTGTTTCGATTAAGATCGATAACAAAAGGCTCAGAAGAGGTGAGCTCCCTTGAAGAAGATCGTGGATAAGTAGTACGTCCACTGACTGGAATAACTAGAGTATCTGGTCTAGTCTGAGAAGGTGGAGGGGGAGTGGTATGTCCACTGACAGGAATTATCAGCGAACTTTGTGGAGCTTAGGAAGACGACACAGTAGTACGTCCACTGACAAGAATTATCAGTGAGCCTTGTGGAGGCTGGGCAGGTGATGAAGTAGTACGTCCACTGACAGGAATTATCAGTGAGCCTTCTTCGGATGATTTAACAGACTGCGGAGGAGTGATACGCCCTTTTATAAGAATAACAAAAGTGTCGACTTTTGATATCTCATCGTCATTATC
Source organism: Iris pallida (assembly GCA_029216955.1). Taxonomy (NCBI): domain Eukaryota; kingdom Viridiplantae; phylum Streptophyta; class Magnoliopsida; order Asparagales; family Iridaceae; genus Iris; species Iris pallida. Next base: position 5,514,819 of record JANAVB010045017.1, read on the forward strand.
CATAGCTTGTAAGACTTTTGAGTATTCATCTTTGTACATGCGAGCGTCATTGAAGTAAGCTTCGACTCCTTTGAATGGATAGAGATCTGCAACCTCCTTCTGAACTTCTCTATTATCATCAACATATTTGAAGCACTGATGAAGAGTCGAAGGAACGACATTATGTTCATACAAGAATGGTCTTCCCAATAGAGCATTGTATGAGCAACCATGATTGTCGATGATGTAAAAAGTAACTTTGGTGCGAAGATCGTCTATTTGAAATTTGAGGCGAATCTTACCCAAAGGCTCACTTTTTCCCTGATTGAATCCCAAGATGGTAGTGATAGTACTGGAAAGACTATGCACAGGTATCTTCAGTGCATCTAGCATAGCCTTTGGCATAATACTGAGAGCAGATCCTGGATCAATCAGTAGACGATCAACCTTCATAGAATCGATATATCCTGTATGATATAAAGGACGGTCATGTCGATTATCCTCTAGCAGCATATCGTCCTGCGTAAAGGTAATGTTTGGAATAAATTCCAATACATTATGGCAATAAAAAACAGGTTCTGTTTCCAACTTCTTGAGAAGAGTTAGGCAGGTTTCTGCTTGCAGCAGTGCTTCACTCAGAGTTTCTCGAGTCTCTTTAGAGAGGCGTAAGAGCTCGAAGATTGATAATTTAGCTGGTGTATTGGCTAGTTGAGCCAATATATCAAAATTATAAGGCTTTTCAAGTCCTGTAGGAGATGACTTCTTCAATGGTTTGTCGAAGCGGACTTGTTTTTTGCCTTTGTCAGCTGTTGTTGGTTTGGAAGGAACTGTCTCAACAGGAACATTTGAAGGCTCTTCAGTAGAGACTGGTGTTGGAGCTGTAACCGGAGGAACATCAGAAGTTTCTTCAGGAATTTTAGCATAATCTTTCAGATATATTTTTCCTGACCGAGTTCCAGCAAGAACTTCGCCTTCAGGCTCAGGTTCAGGGTCTATGGAAACCATGTTGCAATTCTTTATCTTGCTCTTGTTTCTTTTATGCTTGATGAGAGCTTCATTCCAGAAACCAAGGCCAACACGAGATTGATTATGTCTCATAGTGATGGCTAAAGGTGCTCGGAGTCCTTTGCCTAAGTTTAAGCCAGGAGCAGTGGCTAGATCATAACCCATCTTCGCCATTAATTCACGAGATTGTGAACTGTATAGATGAAATACAGGCTTGTACCTATCTTCAGATTGAGGTACAGATTTTATCTCCGTAGGGAGTAAATTTCCTGCCAAGATGAAAGTAGAGGTTAGATAAAAATCGGGTGTGAAACTAGAAGTCACATTGCATGACTTAGTCTTCCCGAGCTTCTTTTTAGATGAGGGAGTCTTCCAAGGAGAAGAGGAAGACGTCTCAAACTCTGTCATTAAATCTGGGTGAATCCACATGATCTCTCCCTTCTTAGTTGTGACAGGAACAAGTCCTTCATTCTGTGCTGGTGGGATGTTCACAACTTTGAGAGTTGCTTTGGAGATAGGAACAATCCCACTTTCCACCATTAAAGGAGGGAAGTCACCGAACTGCATTGAAATTACATTTGCTGTGACTGTCTTGTCTTTGGGTGTCAGTGTCACAACTCCTAATTTAATCATCTCTTGGATCTTTCCTTTTAATACATAGCAAGACCGGATTGTATGACCCAGCATTCTATGATATGGACAGTATTTTGGATGATCTGTCTTATTGGCTTCATCAGGCTTTTTGATTTCTGGCAATTGAATCTTGTTACCTTTGAGCAAGCATTCAAAGATACCCTGAACATCGTCATCGTCGAAAGAATATTCTTCCTTCGGCCGAGGAGGTCTCTGTTGTTGATTTGTTGGAGCTGGGGTAGCTTGAGTAGTCTTTACCTCTTGACCATTGCTTTGGAGATTGACTTCAAGAGCTTCTTTCCCTTTACGATTGTTGGGTCGAGTACTATTGCTAGCACTCTGATTTGATTCCTTGGGAGCCATTTGTACCCCCAGACCCTTAAAGGTCTCAGCACTGACTTCAGCAGCCTTGGCACGGACAATGAAAGAAGGCCAATCTTGGAACTGAGTGGACCCTGTCCACATGCTGATAATTGGTAAGAGATTCGACTTGCAAGTGTCGACAGTAACAGCATCGAGAGTTCCGAGGGGCATTTTGAGGGCTTCTCTTCTGAATCTTTCAATGAAGTCCTCGGTGGTTTCATTATTTTTTTGTTTAATTCTTATGAGGGCTGACATGGTCATGTCATTGAGTCCTTCATAGAACCGTTCAAGAAACATTTGCTTGAAACCGGCAAATGAGATAATGCACCCATCAGGGAGACTTCTATACCATTCATAAGCCGTTCCTTTGAGACACCCAACCAACACCCGAGTAAGGAGGGCGTCACTTGGTTGCAGTTGATCAGTCATTACCTCAAAGTGATTAATGAACTGACTTGGGGAGGTTGTCCCATCAAAGAAAGAGATAGTCGGAGGCTTGTATTTAGGAGGATATGATACTTGCTTCCATTCTATCGGGTAAGGTTGCTTGATACCTAACCTTTGTAAACCATCCTTCTGCTTGAATGCCTCAAATTGAGTTCGGAGATTTCTTAACTCTTCAGTAACAATTCCGGAGGATTGTGGAGTTGTAACTTGTTGAGTGTAATTGGGAGGAGGGACTGCAGCATATATACCACCCCCAGCTCCAGACTGACTTGGAGTGGGTTGTACAGGAACATTAGATTGTACCCCCGGAATAGTAGAGGGTTCCAAATTTGGAACAACAGGAGTATTTAATACAACTGGAGGGACTGTATGTTGGACTTACTGAGTTTGATGCCGAGCTTGCATAAGAGTGTGCATAGCATTCAATGTATCTGCCAAAGCTCGCAACTGTTGTTCTAAGGAAGAAATCCTTTGTTCATGAGCTTCGGTGCTAGTTGAAGGTTCATGATTGCCCTCTGCCATGTAAGTGGTAATCGTTCGAGGAATAAATGATGAAACAGTCTGTTCTGAATCATCACTGTGTGAGTCAGTATCTTTCCTGGGGCTATTTACGGGAATCAATACTGGAAAGTTGGATTCTCCAAGGAAATCCTCTGTGATCTCCGGATTACCACTTGGATGAGAAGAAGAAGAGACTCTGGCCAAGGCTCCGGTCCTGGATCGGGTGCCGAGATAAACTCCATCTTCAGAATCTGATATAGCATCAGATCATATACTACCCCCAATATTTCTGGAGGTCATGTTGACAGAAGCATAAAGAGGTTCATCTTCATCCAATATTGGTTCATATTGAATTCGTTCGAAAACAGCTCATCTTTTTGGTGAACAACAACATTGAATCACAACTCGAGGTTGGAAGTTGCAACCATGCTTTTCATGGCAAATATGAGCAATATCATAACCTGATGGAGTGTCAATTCTCCGTTTATTTTGCAAATACTCCCGAAGATCTGTAGGAACAGATTGGGAAGTACTTGAAGATAGTTTCTGTGTAGAAACTTGTCTTTTGTTCTTCTGTCTTCTCGGTTCTTGAGTGTATAAAGACTGATTAATTTGAGCTACATAGTTTTTGGCATATTCTGCATCAGGGTCTAATATACTTGTCTCAGTGGAACCGAGACGATTCTGATGAAGCTTGTTACGAAGATCCGTAGGAGATCTGACTTTGGTATCAGTCTTAGATACTTGTAATTTGCCTTTCTCAGATCGAAAAATTTTGAGAGAAGGAAGATGGGTATTATTCCGACAGGGAGTCGGTAATAATCCATCTTTAGAGGAATTAGCCAAAAGGCGTTTTCCTTTGTTTGATCTAGTAAGAGTACTAGTCAAATTAACTCCAGAGGTAAAGACCTTAGGAGTAGAGGAGTTGACTAAAGAGTCTTTCTCCTTGGTTGGCACAAGATGTGCAAGTTGAGGGGGGAATCATTTGTATGTTCTGTGGAAGAGAACCCCCAGCTTGATTTTGAGAAACAGTCAAAGGACTGTATCTGTTAGCATACGCTGACTTCAGTTTGGACTTCTGGTCATACGCTACCTTTTTATTAGCATACGCTGGCTTTGGCTTAGCATACGCTGCCTTTGCCGTACGTTACCCTTTGACTGCCATACGTACAGAGTCATCAATGGCTAAAGAGCCGACTGCTGTCGTAAGAGTAGAGGAGGAAGAGACTTTGACATATCCAGAGATGGTTTTCCTTGGACACGCTGACTTGGTTAAAGAACCAACTTTGTCAGCGTGACTAGGAGAAGCCACTGTTGCCGTGTTCAGAGAAGCCGAAGTGTGCTTCGTGGAAGTTGAAGACGTGTTCTTGTCAGCGTGAGAAGTGACAGAAGCGTCTCAGGCTGTTGAAGAAGACTTAGGGACATAGACAGAGCGTCCCTTCTTCTTGGCAGCAGGAAGAGCGGAGGAAGCAGTTCAGCCCTCCTTCGCCTTGAGTATTTTTTCGTAAGCAGATTGGTCGAATTGTACGACCATCGTCTTCTTCGTCAAGCCGATCGACGAAGTATCGCATTGAGTTGTTGCTATCTCGTTGGAGGAGACAGCTTTCCCCAGCAGAGTCGCCAATTTGTTTTCCATAAATAAATTCACTTTATTTATTTTGTATCTGAGAAAATTACAACTGTAGGAATCTAATCTAGAAGACGATTACTTTATCCCTTGGACGATGCGATAAAGAAAACTCGAACTTCGAAGAACTTGGATAGCAACTGGACTGGGCAATCTCTCTGTTCTCTCTAAAATTGACTGTCCTGTGATGAAGATGAAGAAACTCTCTTTTATAGAGTTCTGGATAACTGTTCTGAAGCATACGCTCAGTCAGTTACTTGACGTGTGCATAACTGCAGGGACGCGTGGCGAATTCTGGTGAAGACACCTTGGAGTGCGGTTGAGAGTAGTGGAATATATCTAGGAGAGATTGGTGGCATGGATGCCACGTTGCATAACTTCTGAATAACTGAGTAACTGAGTACAGGACACGTGAGAACGTGTGTTGACTGTACATTGAAAGTCATCCTGGATGCCTTTGCTATGATACGCTATCTTTGAAGAAGAGTCATACGCTAGCTTTTGAAAGCACATGTCTTACATACGCTGACTTGAATCATATAAAGCTGATACGCTCACTTGGTTGGGAAGGAGTCGTATGGAGTCCATACGCTTACTTGGCTGGGAAGAAGTCGTATGGGGTCCATACGCTCACTTAGTTGGAAGGAGTCGTAGGGAGTCCATACGCTCACTTAGTTGGAAGGAGTCGTATGGGGTCCATACGCTCACTTAGTTGGGAGGAGTCGTATGGGGTCCATACGCTCACTTAGTTGGGAGGAGTCATATGGGATCCATACGCTCACTTGGATGGCAAGAAGCCGTATGCATTGAGGGAGTAGACACGTGGCTGTTTCTCAATCTTCTCAAATACGCCATATCTTCAAATACTGACAAATATTTCTTGAGCGTCGTGCTGCAGATATGATGACAGACTGTCAGAAATGACAGTAATGATGGCTCTTTATTTATGATGGCTGCTGAGCTGTCCTCATAAGAGACAAAATCTTTTCTCGAAAATCTATACGACGGCTAATCTTCATAGGGTAGCTGTCTTTGCACGAAAGACGAAGTGTCAGATTCATCCTTTATTAAATACATGCTGTGCTGTCATCTCAGGAAATAATAAAATATTCACTGAGCGTACGGCCTTTAGATGAGCATATGGCCTTGGCTGAGCGTATGACTTGGGCTGAGCGTATGACCTTGAGCGTATGACTTGGGCTGGGTCTTATATCAGCGTGTCATAATTTTCACACCCTACAACAAAGTCAGCCGGAGATGTGAATGTGGTTGCTATGAGGTAGAGGAGCATATTGGGATACTGGTATGGCGTTCGTAGAGACGACGGTCGAGATGGGTTGTGTGGAGGAGTCAGGACAGGGGGTCGGGAGTGGCAATAGCGTTGTGGCTCTTGTGGTGGTGTCGTGGTGTTGGGAGGATGGTGATGAGTGGCTGGGCTGTTCGGCTATGGTGGTGGCCGAGGGGGTGTCGAGAATGAAACCAGAGGTGGGAGGAAGAGGAGAGCATGAGGCTGTGGGAAAAACTTCATGGCGGCTACAATGGATAGGATTAGGAAATTTGTGTAAAAGTTGGAAAGTGTGCCTATTTTTGTAGTGTAGGAGGGGAAACCCTAAAAAAATGTAAATGTAATAGGTAGTAAAAATGTTGGAAAATACTAACAGCTAACTATAATGCTAACTGCTAACAGTAGTTAAACTAATAATTTTATATATATATATATATATACGGAGCCGGTCAGCACCTCCGAAAGCTCTAGCCTTCCCGAGCTTCCGCCCCCTCACCCAACTCCTTGCGAGCGAAGAAGGGTATCGTCTCAGGCAGCGCTGAGCAACGGCTCCCCTCCAACGGACATGAGGCAGACTCCACAGCCTCTCCCCCAATCAACGCAGCTCTACATTCCCCCAGCGGGAACCCAGTCGTAGACGATCTAGCCCTCCTTGGACCTGACCAAGCGAGGAGAGGTATACAAGTCCTAGCCGTAGGAGTCCCTCTTCACCAGTTGTTGACCGAGAGAGCTCACGACTCCCTGGCCATTCCTCCGGAGGATCCTGTTGTTGACTCAGTTGGAGACCTAATAGGCCCATTCTCTAGTCCGAACGAACACCACAACTGCAATCCCTAACAACATCGAGAGCGGTAGTGCCGAACTCCCAACGGAGCAAAGAAGGCACAGACAAGACCATCACCATCCTAACCAGATTCGTCGCAAGGCGGAACAAAAAACCCTCCCACAATCCCTTAAATGCTTAACATCCTATCTTGGAATGTTCGAGGCATGGCTAACAAACCGACATTAAGGAGAATTTCCAGCCTTCGAAAAATTCACAAGATTGACATCCTCATCATCATTGAACCCAAAATCCCTTCAAACGACTTAAATCTACCCAAATGACTCTGGGCCTACCAACAACGATTGCTGGCAGGCACGATATTTGGATTCTAGGCTAGAAGGATGTTGGTGCGGTCGGCGTCGGGGACAGCCGCGTAGGGAGGTGCTCGGCGTCGGGGCTCGGGATGCACCGTGGGGCGCGGCCAGGGAAGCTAGGGCTCGGGTTAGGGCTTGGTTGGAGAAATGGTGGAGGTGATGAAGGAGTTTTATAGGAGATGATGGGGGTTTCGGGAAGAAGAGCAGTCGGGGTCGGGTGGCTGCAGTTTTGGAAATGAAGGGTCGGCCGAACGAGCGCTTGGTGAGCGAAAAAGAAAGGTTTTCCTTTCCAGGTCAGTGAGAGAGTAAAGAATGTTATAAATGATAGTTAAAGGAAGTTTAAGAAAAATACAAGAATTATTTTGCTTTATTAAGAAAATAATATTTATATAAATATAAATACTAAGGGACTCCCGAATTAACTTCGGAAAAATTGAACTTGGGTTCGAGATGGGTTCAGGACGGGTCAGAACGGGTCAGGCCCAACAATCTAATTCCAGGATTAATAATGTTTCAAAAAATATGTTTTTCCTAAAAATACAATTTTCCTAAATTAACAATTAATAATGATTTATATAAATTAAATTATTCAATTAATTAACTGAAATTTTTTACGGGTTTGACTAAACACTAAAATTCCAGAAATAATAATTTAATCTAATTTATAATAAATAAATTAACACTAAATTAATTAATAAAAAATTACGAATTTCACAGGATATCTCCAATATTAAGAAAATACTTGCAATAGAGAATAATAGAATATTTAGCTCCTAACACATACATGCTTAATACAGCTGATTATTTGCTGGACCACAAGATCAAAGTTTTTATCAATCATAGAAGTTTATAAAGTAGAAGAACAAGTTGCAGCTAAACACAATCTCAAAGTGTTATCAGAAAACTGCTATTTTCTGATAACAGCAAAAAAAATGATGGACGATACACAATCCTTGGTAAATTTCATATATCAAACTAAGATCACTGCATAAATATAACATAAGTGCAATACCGCGGCCAGCCCGCCCAAAGCCCCCTTCCCCCCTCCGCCGGCCAGCCCTCCCCCCCTCCGCAGCCCACCCCCAACCCCCCCGGGGCCAGCCCCCCCAAACCCCCACGGCCAACCCCCTCCCCCCCGCAGCCCACCCCCAACCCCCCCTCCCGGGGCCAGCCTCCCCGCTGCCAGCCCCCCCCCCGCTGCCCGTCCCCTCCCACCACCCCCACCCCACCACCGCCACCACCCCCGCGGCCACCCCCACCACCGCAAGCTTCACCCGCGGTGACCCCTGCACCCCCACTACCCCCCTCTCCCGCGGCGACCCCTACTACCGCCAGCTTCACCCGCGACGACAGCCAGCCCCCCCGCGGCCAGCACCCCCCCCCGCTGTCCGCCCCCTCCCACCACCGTCGGCTCCCCTCCGCCCCCCACCGCCGCCTAAGAGAGAGAGAGAGAGTTACCTCTATATATCGTAGCGTCCAAGAGAGAGAGAGAGGAGAGAAAAATTAGGGGGAATGAAATTTTTCTCCCGTCGGTTCAACTTAAGCTAGGCTTTTAACTTAGCGACGGATAACATCCGCCGCTACTTAGTCGTTAATCTCACGCGATTTTTTTTAAATAATTTCAACCACTTAGTGACCACTTAGCGACGGACTGTAAGTCCGTCGCTAATATTCCATCATCTGGTCGACGGATTATCCGTCGCTAAGTAGTCGTCAATTCCCCCGCCAACTAGTGACATTTTCCCGTGATTTTTTAACATTTTTCCGCCAATGAGTGACTACCGAGTGACTACTTGCCGACGGATTTTTATTCTGTCGCTGTTTTGCCGACGGCGTGCCAACGGATAGGCGACGGATGTTCACCCTTAAAAAAAAATTGGTGCGCGATTAGCCGGAAAGTCGTTGCCAGGTTGTCGGTAATCCGTCGCTACGGACGACGAATTTATTCCGTCGCTAAAACGCCGTCGCCAATTTACTGTATTTTGGTAGTGATCTTAGATTCACATGATGATTGTGGTTGTGTTAAGTAAGAAGGGTGTTACTAAAAAAAGTTGAGAATATTTCATGAACATATTTGTTTTTATTATTATCTAGAAGTCATTACATTTTTTATATAGTAACATTCTCTTAATATATATAACATCATATATAAGAATTTTACATGTTTGATGTGAATCATATCTCATGGTCCTTGGATTTTTAGTTTTGAATGTTGTTGTTTTGATTATTTGCAGTAATCTCAACCGTTGAAATTTCGATAGAATTCTAGCTCTTCTCACGTGGGAACATTGTATTTATTATGTCACTTATTTTGTTCTAACGAGGTATTGTGTTGTTTGAGGGAATCCAGCATTATTGAGAATATGTATAGTCCTAGTGCAAAAACATCAAAATTATTATAGGAATGTTAGATTCCACATCAACAACCTGTAATAAATTCACCTCAAGGTTATGTCAGGTATGCGAGATTGTGACCCATAAATCTTAAATTCACATGGACGATTGTAATTGTGTTAAGTGAGAAGGGTGGTACTAATTTTTTTTAGAATATTTCATGAATATTTTTGCTTTTATTATTCTCTTGAAGTCATTACATTTTCATATAATAACGTTATCTCAATATTTATAAGATCATAGATAAGAACTAGATAAGAATTTTATATGTTTTGTGTGAATCATATCATGGTCCCTGGATTTTCATTTTTGAATGTTGTTGTTTCGATTCGCAATCTCAACCGTTGAAATATTGATAGAGTTCTAGCTCTTCTCATGTAGGAACATTATATTTTCGAATGTCACTTATTTCGTTCTAACGTGCTAATTGTGTTGTTTGAGAAAATTCGACATTCTTGAAAATACGTATAGTCCTAATGCAATAACATAAAAATTGTTTTAGGAATGTTAGATTTCACATCAACAACATGTAACAAATTCACCTCAAGGTTGTGTCAGGTATGCGAGAGAATGTGACCCAGAAATATTATATTCACATGACGATTATGGTTGTGTTAAGTAAGAAGGGTGCTACACGAAAATCTTATAATATTCAATGATCATTTCGTATTCTCTAGTAGTCATTACATTACCATATAATAACATTCTCTCAATATTTATAAGATGATAGATAAGAAATTTACATGTTTGGTGCGGAACCTAGCTAACAGGGGTATAATTGTAGCATGCCTTTGAGGGTGGTTTGTCTGATTGTTTAAAAATCTGATTTGGGGCTAATTTGTTGATTTTGACATAATTTTAATATATGTCCTAATTTCATCCTAATTTCTTATCTTATCTATCATATTTACAAACATAAACAACAAAAGTAACACTATGAGTCATAATAATTCCTTAATTTCTCAATTCCTACCACCATAACCATTATCAAAACCCACAATCCCAATAAAAAATCTATAATACCAATCATCCACATAGGAGATCATGATCATAATAATGTAAACAAAATAGCAAAAAATAAAGAAAAATTGGAGGAGAAGAAAGAAAATCAAACCTTTAGATTTTGGAATCGGGAAAACTAAATCCTAATAAATTAAAGTGGTGGAAAGAGAATTGAGGGAAATATATAGAGGTGAGGAAAAAATGTGTAGATCCGATTACATTTATAAAGTAACCTAGAGTTTATAAAATTTATATAATATTACATCCATTTACATAATATTACACCATATATAACCATAATTATATGGTGTAATATTATATAAAATTATGAGGACCCATGGTATATAAAATTTGGGATTTTTGACTTTCATCCTACTTAATAATATGGATTTATTACATCCCACTTTTTAATTTTATTAGACTTACATTCCACTTTTTGTCATGAAAAATATTTTTCTTGACAAAATAAATGTAAATAAATATTTTTTGTGACAAAAAGTGGGATGTAAGTCTAATAAAATTAAAAAGTTAAATGTAAGTACAAATTCATATTAATAAGTGGGGTGAAAGTCAAAAATTCCATAAAATTTAGAAGGTAGTATCAAAAATAAATAATCAACAATTTGGTAAGCATATATTATTACACCCATTTATATAATATGACACCATATATAACTTGTAGTGTATAAAATTGAGTTATTTATAAAGTTTTAGGGTCTCGCATATAGAAATTTATATTTAGGTCTCCATATTGTCCAGAATAAGATTTGTGCTTTGTCCTAACAATTAATTTGACTGACCGTCCAAAATGAAGACCTACATATACTATTCTCAAGCGTAAAGTGATACATACACCTAGACCAGAATGAGCTCCAAACTCATGAGTTACATTGAGTTGGCACAAATTAGAACTGATTCTTTAGTTAGGTAACTTAGGGTTTGAAAACCATTCCTTTTTGGGTTATAGTTGAGATAAAAGGTGGGTTAAGTAGAAGGTATGCATTGGAATTCTGTAATTTAGTTTAACATGAATTTATTATTGATCATTCATGCTAGGATTTTAGTCTAACTTATCATGAGAGCAAGTATTATTTGTTATTTCACTATAATTGTGGGTTTATTTCAAACAAAGGGGGAGACATGAGATGATATCAAGGGCAACTTGGGAAAACATGAGATTGTATTAATCTCAAGCATTACTACACTATCTATAACATCTGAAAAGAAAAATAAAACAAGAAAAATTTCAAACTTCAATGTCAGCATCATACAAAAGCAGTGTCTTCAAATTATTACATTTGAACATATACAAAAAACCCCTTTGTTTTGTAGAGTAGTACGTATCTACCATGCTCCGCTGCTCTTAATTCCCTTGTTGTTTCCATACAAGCGGAAAAGGTTGAAGGCGGAGACGAAGGAGAGGGTGACCATGCCGAGGCTCACCAGGAATGCGCTCACTAGCCCCTCCCCGACCCGGTTGCAGAAGCTCCCGTAGAGGTCGCATATCTTCATCCACTGCAGCTCCGGCTGGCCAAACTCCCCGAGCACCGCTGCCTGTGCTGCAGCCGCTAACGCTGCCAGTGTCACATAGGCCATGACCTGAAGAGTAAGATGTGCATGGCGTACCATTTGAGTGAAAGTGATGGTCTAAGAGTTCAGATCTGCTGTCCCATTTAATTATGTCTATTTCTGTCCCCCTTTCTATTACATGTGGGTTACCATCCATATATATATACACCCATGTCCCATATATAATATATAGAGAGGGAGACAGAAATAGACAAAATTAAATGGAACAGTACATCTGCTCCTGCTTTGAATGTTCATCCCAAAGTTCATAAACATGATTTAAACAAGGGTTTGTGTTCAGTATTATTGCACTTGTCACAGAATAGTATGCAACAATTTATCTCCAAATACTTCGAAAATCTGTAAATAGCAAGCAACATTTGCGATGGATATATTTCAGAATCCAAGTACTTGTAGAAAATGCCAATCGTCTCTAGCCCAAGTGGCTGAGCTAGGAGACATCCGTCCCATCTGTCTGAGTCGAAGTAGGAGCAGATCTGTTGTTCCAATTTAATTCTGTCCAATTATATATGTACCTCTTTCTATTACATGCGGGCCATCATCCATATATCTACACACATGGTCCACATGTAATAGGGAGGGGTACAAAAATAGACAAAATAAAATGGGACAACAGATCTGCTTCCGGTCAAAGTGGGATGAAAACGTATTATTTCTTCCATTTCATAAATGGTGGGAATGGGACAGTGGACCCAAGAGGGACTGCGATGTAAGAAGTACTTGTAGGAAATGACGAGTCCACATTATATAGGGCGAGGGCCACACTGAATAGTGAAGTTGAAGTATATATTAGGCATCAAACTATTAATGTCGACACAACCCCCACATGTAATTGATGCAACACTAATAAGACTTTGTGTCTGGAGGTCCCTGTCTCGTAATAATTCCGTGTTCAAACTTCAAAGTACGATATATATACATAGATAGTGATGGATGCCAAGAACTCTTATAAATAAGCTGACATGAGCATTCACTCCCTGATCTGCAATAAATTGAGTACTAAGAGAATGATATTGTCACACACACACTATATATATATTTTTTTGAAATCAGGTAAATTGTTTCTGAAATCGCTTTCACTGGAATTCGAACTCCTGACCACTCGGGCCGCGTGCATCTCTCTTAACCACTGGGCTAGAGGTCATTTGCCACACACACACACACACTATATATATATATATATATATATTTATATATATATATATATATATATATATATAGAGAGAGAGAGAGAGAGAGAGAGACCCGACAATATCTATGGCTTCCTTCCATGATATGAAATGACCTTAACCTCCTAGAAGAAGGCTTAGAGCATCTACCTTGGAGATTACCTAATTTAGGTAGACTTTAAAGGCATTTCAAAGATTTAGGAGTCATTTAGGTAGTATTAACTGCAATGGTCAAATATAAGTGACTCTCTTAAAAATGTTACATTGTATAGTATTTTCTACTAGTTCTTAATTCAATTAATATATTTATTTGCAATTTGTATAATTTAGTGATAATATATAAATAATTTTATTATTTTGTGTATGTATCAATGGGACATACTTGAGATGTTTTTAGGGAGCGGAGATCACTTGGGTAGTCCCTAAAGTTAGGAGGTCGCTTAGGTAGATCTTCGGAGTCCCTTTTTTTGCATTCTTTACCTAAATCTAAGTAAGGGGTCACTTAGGTAGACTCCTTGGAGATGGTCTTATGAACTACGATGAGATATATAAGCACATGGGTCTAGCTAGCAAATTGATTTCCATCAAAATCTTTGTCTACTACTAATGGATGTCTAACTACGCATCAACCAACATATGCCCTTCTTTAACCTTCAATTGATCACCAACTCATATGAAAAAATAGTGAAATACTAATTAATACCATTGTTAAGTTAGTACCAAACTCCAATAGCTAGCATTAGCATGTTGTTCAAGTATAGCAAACTAGTCAAGGCACATCAACTCGTGTGTCTCTAAATAGAGCTGTGTGCATGCAGCTTGTTTGCTGTTGTTGATGACAAGAATATCATTTTCTGTCTATATCAAATGTTGATGACAAGAGAGATGGTAAAGTAACCCAAAGTTGGACCATGTATCAATTATTTTCTTGACATTCTTTCCCCCATAAACTTATAAGTTGTTAATGGACCTTGTACTAACTGTTTCTCTGGATATTCATACCCCTAAACTTATAACACTACTTCAAACATAACATTCCTTCAGCTCTACCATTCCTGGATCCATCTTGCATTCCTTGCTGTTTCACGCTTTTGCAGATTGCTATCTGGTACTATTTTTTACTAACAAATCTCTACCAATGAGCATTTGCAATTAGCTACCCTCCGTTAACCTTTGTTCACATCTGACGGTCGTAGAACAATTATTTTTCCCCTCCCGTTCTTTCTTCCTAATCCTTCCATCACCCACAAGGCTAAAGCTAAAACTTCAAGGTAGCAAATTGTTAATAAAAAATAGGGATATTTTGTAAAACCTCCCCTAAATAATGGGCTAATTTGCGAAATACCCCCTAAAGATCTCGAATTGGTAAAACCTCCTTTCCGTCAAGACGGTGTTTAATTTTGGGTGACGTGGCAATTGTTGCATACGTGGCCACAACTCTGTTTTCCAAATTTTATGAAATTTCCAAATTACCCTTCCTCCATCCCCCTTCCCCTTCTTCCTCCTGGAGCCACGTCCCCTTCGAGCACCCGGCCACGTTCGACACGCTCGCGATGGAGCCCCGTCGGAGCAGCCCACGCCGACCCAGCGCGAGGAGCAGGCGTCGGGGCCGGTCCAGTTGGAGGCCAGGTTGCCGTGGGCGTCGACGAGGGCGCGGAAGACGGAGAGGGAGTCGGTGTCGCTGGTGGACGAGGAAAGTAGTGCCGTGTTCGACAACAACAAGAAGAAGACTGTGTGTGAGAGTTTAAGTTTCAAAATAAAAGATGTCCAACAGCTTTGAGCTTGGCTGGGCTGACTTTGGTTGTCTTTTTCGCTTGCTGCTTAATTTATGTTTTCTCCTTACTATAAATAGAATAATTTGTGTTTCCTCCTTACTGTAATTAGAATAATTTGTGTTTCCTCCTTTAATGGCAGAAATTGCCTCCTTCTCTAGAGATGAAGAAACACCCCCATGCTTGTAGGAACCTGATCTTTGGTAGACAAGTTGTATGCTGGAAGAGGATCAAGTGAAAGATGAGGAAGATGATCGGTATAAATAGGTTAGAGGAAAAGTAAGAGAGGAAGAAGATGACCGTTAGAGAGAGAGAGGAGAGAGAGAGGGGGAAAAGCCACGTACGCAGGGGTATTTTCGTCTGACTGGGAAAAGCCACACACGGATAGCCACGTTACCCAAAATTAAACACCGTCTTGACGGAAAGGAGGTTTTACCAATTCGAGATCTTTAGGGGGTATTTCGCAAATTAGCCCATTATTTAGGGGAGGTTTTACAAAATATCCCTAAAAAATAGTACAGATAGAAACCTGCAAAAGCGTTTAGGCGAGGTATTAAATGAAAATAAGCCAACATCTTTCAGCTCATAGGAGAATCTAACAAAAATTCTAGGATGGCTGGGGGTGGCTCGGGGAAGCACGACGGCGGAAGCCGCGAACTCGCAAATGCTTCGTCTCGAGTCATGGCGTAGACGCAGCCCTGAGCATTGGGGCGACGGTCTTGGCCATTCTGTTGTACGGTCGGTGGAACCCGAGGTGCTTGGCCTCGGTTTTGTTGATGTTGTGGACACGAAAAAATTGTGCTCGTATTTGTATTATGTCCTTATCTGTGCCCCTATTTGTGTAACATAGGTAATTGTATTGTACCTATTGAAAATGACTGTATCGTGTATCTCTATTGCATCCTTACCCGTATCCATGTCCGTTTTTCGTGAGAGACAATATCAATGTCTGTGTCAGTGTGAAAATAATACTCGACACAGGATCAATCTCTATTGCATCTAAAAAGAACCCTTCTCTAAATTGAATCTTGATAGACACTTAACAGAATACGCCAAACCACCCACAACTGAAAATAATACTCGACACAGGATCAATCCATACTTCCATATCAATAATATTAATTTGTGTACAATTCAAGAACTTCACCAAAATACAACAAAGAAATACAAATTTAGGTACTGAGCAAGGAAGTACAGAACAATTAGAGACTTCATATACATGTTGAGAAGAAGAACAGTGTGAAAAATTAACTAAATGTTAAAAATTAAACCGAAATTGAAATTAACTAAATGTCCATGTCAGTGTGTCATGTGTCATGTGTCATGTGTGTGTGTTCATGTGTTTGTGTCCATATGTCCATGTCAATGTGTCTTGTGTCCTGTGTGTGTCCATGCGTCATGTGTTTGTGTCCATGTGTCCTGGTCGCGGGGGGACCACGATCAGAACCCTAACCCAAACCTAACTCAGACAATAGAAAGATGGGGGTTAGGGTTTACCTGACCCGGAGGGGGTCACGGGGAGCACCGTCTGAGCCGAAAGGGGTCGCGGGGGGAGCAACGCCAAAGTCGGAGGGGGGTCGCAGGGAGAAACACGGTCGAAGACGGAGGGAGTCGCAATGGGAGCATCGTCGGTCAGAGGGGTTCGCGGGGGGAGCAGCATCGGAGCCAAAGGGGCGCACGGGGAAGGAGGGAGGGATTCTTTAGGGAAATTTTGGAAGCATAGGGGAAAAATGAAATCGATCTGTTAACCTATATGGACAACGTTAGTGACGTCGTAAATAAATGTCGCTAACCATCGCGGACTTTATAATATTTAGCGACATATGGTATATAACGTCGCTAAACGCCGCTATAATAAAAATAATAGCTACATTTACGACATACGACGACATAGACTTTCGTAATATTATATGTGGTCGCTAAGCTCGCGAGCAGTCGCTAATAGCGACGTCCTGTGACATTCTTTTAAGACATCGCTAAGTTCATAGATTATAGCGACGTCAGAAGATAACGTCGCTAAGAACGTCGTTATTTCAGTGTATTTTGCTAGTGCAAAGACAATCTTTGTTTCTCCCTCTCCCTTTTATTCTTCATCCCCAAAATCATTTTGGCTTTACCCAACTCATTTATTTTAAACTCCGAGCTAAGTTGAGACTTCACTTTATCTATCTCTACCATGCTTTTTGAAACAATAAGCATATCATCCATATAAAATAATAGATAGATCTAACATCTATCACAAAGTTTATGAAAGTAAACACAACAGTCATACTTACTGAAATATGGTATAATAGTGAAAACGAGAATAAATACTGAAATATGGAAACGAATATAGAAATGTAATTTCTAATCAAGTAAATTGTTTATAGAATAGTGAAAACGAGTATAAATAAGTGATTCTAGTTAAAATATGATACATAACGAGCATAAAAACGAGTATTATATGGATAATTATAACTGAAATATGGTATAAAAAAGACGTGGAATGGAGAAATGGGTGATTCTGAACAAAATATGATATAAAATATGCAAGAATTTATGAAAACGATTATATATGGGTGGTTCGAAATGAAATATGGTATAAAATGGACATAGATTGGTGGAACCGAGTGTATGTGCATGATTCTAATCGAAATATGATAAAAATAAAAGGTAGCGTAGATTAATGGAAACGAGTATAAAAATATGATTTTGAAACTGAAACAAGGTATAAAATGCTCGTAGAATGATAAAAACGAGTATAAATGAGTGATTCTAACTGAAATATGATATAAAATGGGTATACAATGATGAAAAAGAGTATTTGATGGGTAAATGGTGAAAACTCCTTTCCTTACTAGATACGTTGAGATAGTCATTTTGTAGGCTAACCTTAGATTCTAGATAGATTAGGTAGTATTTGAATTTAAATATGGTAAAAATTTATACCATAGTATCCAACATACCCATCTAATACGCTACATATCTATGTCAATAATGTTATATTTTTGGTTTCTATATTCCCATTCACAGTGCTTCCTAATAAGATATAAAGGTTACTTTGTAGGTGACCTTTCATCACCACCATAGAACAATGAATAACCAGCGAGACTCCATCCTCGCAACGAACTTATTACCATTCGAGTACCAAGAGAAATAAAATATTTCTTGAGGTCAGGAACATGTCTAACATCGGCCAAAGTTCGTATAATTATATCATGTATCTTCACCTTGATAGACCCATTTTCAACAGTTAGATATGTGTTGTTGTTGCCCATAAACACAGAACCAGTACCATTTGCCATATTGTAGGAAGAAAATCACTCCCTCTTTGGACATATATGGTACGAGCATCCAGAATCAAGAATCCAACGGTCACTCATGTTGTCATATGCCACCGAAAAATTGACCCCAACAATGTCGGCTTCTAAAGAACAATTTGCTTCATTACCTTCTCTTTATCTGTCTTATTATCCTTTTTCTTGTTCTTCTTCTTTGGGCGATGACACTTCTTTGCATAATGTCATTTCTCATTGTAGTTGAAGCACTTCACCTTCTCAATAGATGACTTGGACTTGGATCTTGATGTGAGTACCCTGAATTTTGGGTTGATTTTTGTAATTTTTTGATTGAATTATTTTTAATAAATATTTTATTTTGATTATTTTTATCCTTGAATGTACTTTTTCGTGCCTTTGATATTTGGAGTGTCAGGGATGTTCATCTCTGGAAACCTTCTTCATGAGTTTTATAGTGGACAAGATTACCTTCATGTTGGTATATAATATTCCACTCAAACTTGTTCCCTTGTACACTTTTTGTTTTGCACAACTTTGGGTCGATTTAGACCATTTGATAATTAATCAATTTCCTACTCTTTTCCTTGATCATCATAAGCATGTTGCCGTGACTTTTAATTTGTGAGCACAAGACCAGTCGTTTTCTCAGAACCAACTCCTCATGCATGATCTACTCGAGACACCCTACAACGATGACCTTTGTGTCCCACTCAGACCCACCATCTTGTGCTTCATTTGCTTTACACAACTTTTCTGACCCGTGACCCAATTTTAATTCATCCCACGGTGTCACATTTATTTCCAACTTGAATTATGGATACCCTGTCGACCCAAACCTGTCAACCCCAAATATGGACATGGCCCACATGAAGCCTACTACCCGTATGATACTTGTGTCCCATTTATTTGAGCTTCCACATGCTACTTATTTATCCATGATCATAAATACCTAAAAATAATTCATTTATTGTACCCAGTCTGTTTTGACCCGACCCGGCTCAACCAAACCCAGTCCAAGCTTCATGTTACCCTCCCTCATGACACCCTCACTCTCATTGCCTTTAAAAAAATATTAAATACCTAGTCTACCCATTCAAAATATTCAAGAATAACCCCCTTGATTTAAATCCCTAAGAAATGATCTATTCCTACATTTAATCCCAATCCTTCATTCTACCCATATGCAATCCTAACCGCACATCCTCACAACACTCACTCCCACACCCTTGGTCGGTCCTAGTTTTTAGAGAATCACTTTTATCTCTCTTTCCCTCTCATTTTCCTCACTTTCTCTCTCTTTCTTAATAATTCACTCACAGCACATTCTCTCCTCCTCCATCATCACTCAGCCACCCCGAACTCTCCTCCTTCCTCCTTCTTCCTGGCCGAGCACCGCCACCAGCAACCCCAGCTCCTCCCTTCCTAAGTTCCTCCTCCACCAGCCCTCTCCTTCCTCCTCCTCATTCAACGACCACCACCACCTCCACCGAACCACAACCACCACCACCTCTCCTATCTCTCTTCTTCTCCTCACCCGTAGCCACCACCCTCATCGCTGTCGTGCTCTGCTGGCCGCGCCGTCGTGCTGCCTAGCTGGGCCAGCAACTGCAGCAGCAGCCAGAAATGGCAACTACATCAGCAGCCGAAAATGGCAGCAGCAGCCGCACGGTTCAGGTGCCGCCGCCGTGGCCGGGCCTGTCACGATCCGCTACCCAAATTGTTGGACCAGACCGAGTCATGTCCAGCCTACGCTTGAGATAAAACGTAGTAAGCTGTTCTAAAGATAACTAGATAAGACTAAAATGTGCTAACAGTTCTATATGTAATAAAAAGTCATAAATGTTCCAAACACAAAAGTCATCTCGTATAATAGTAAGTTCCAAGTACAAGACCAAAATGTAAAGCTGGATACAGGTCCAGTCACAAAATACATAGTCTAATACATGACTACTCTCAAAAGTCCAAAGTAAATAGACAACTAGACGAGTTTTCCCGTAGGTACATCCTCGTAAGATAAAGCCTGGTCCTCGACAGCAACTCCATAATAGGAATCACAAAGCAACCCCTCCTCAGTAAGTATACCTACAACGTTATCCTGTCAGGACGGGAGCAAGTACTGATTCTAACAAACATATAATATTGATCATGTGATGGAAAGAAATAAAATGGCATATCTTGTTTATCCAGTTTTAGATATATTTTATCATGGCAATAATTATTTGTTTTAAAGTTTAAAACTGTAGTAGGTGAGTGATCAGTCAATAGGTAATCAGGATGTACAGTGGTACATATTAATTTTCTGAAGTGTACATACGTACCCTTAACGGCATCGGTGTAAGTCCATACATAAACGTGGGATCAGACATACGATAAAGTTACATATAGAATGTAACAGTGCTCGGTAAATACATACGGAGAAGGGGGCATGATCACGTACACTACTAACAGTTTCTCCTTAACACGTTGTTAAACATGTGAGAGATGTGAAAACTGTCCTAAGCATGGTAGAGACTAAAGTAATAAAACATGTGAAGATTTAACTTACTACCCCAAGGATCAGCATTTAACATTGTTAGAAAATCACAGTTTATTGTTATAGCAGTATATAAAGTTTGTAGAGGTACTTGCCTTTAGCAAAGTAAAGCAGTGATAGAAATGCTATAGATGCCTGGTGACTCATCACTGTAGAAATAACACATAAACTTAGTTTTTATACTAAGTTAAATACTAAGACACTAGTTGTGTGAAACGACTTTCTGACTGGATACCTAGCCAAATGATGACTTTAGCATAGAAGACCAATGTGGGGTGACACAATACCCTAACTAACTTTCTAGGGCCTTTACACTAGTGTAGGGTGAGGTTCAATACGACTATAACTCAAAACAACACAAAATATTGCAAGTCGTAAATATTCAATAAATAAATCAAACTGTACACTGTGTTCCAACAATTTTTGAGATAGACAAAAAGCTCAATTTTACATAAAATAAAGTACCAAAATGATCCATGTTAATTATAGAAATTTCTACTAATTCTTTTGGAATTTATAAACCTTCATAGATATTTATTAAAAATCAGCAAACATATGAATCCTGAAAATGAGTTATGTTTTCCTATTTTTATAAAATAATAAAAGTACTTACTAAATGCTGGAAAAATTATAGTAAATTAGCTAAATTAACATAGTATTTAAATACAATTTTTCCCAGATTTTTACAGCAATTAAAATATATATAAAAATTAAAAAACAGCAAGTAACATTTTCTGGAAAATAATTAATTAATTATTTAATATTTTGTCCATGTATTCAAAATTGAACCGAAGTCCAGATACAGGAACCAGAGCCATGAATCAAGTCTAATATGACTTGTACAGATTCTGAATGTATTAGGCACAATTGGACCCAAAAATCCATGCTAGGTTTGGACATCAATTGGCCATAATCTATAAAATACAGGAATTTAAATACAAATAATACATTTTAAAGTGGTAAAATATACAAATCATAAAATTACCTAATAAAATAACTTGTGAATTTATATACAACAATATTTTGTACAAAGTAGAATTTGAAATACATATATAAATATACAACAACAATATTTATATTTATATATAAATATATAAATATATAGATATATATATATATATATATATATATATATATATATATTTTTTTATATGTATATATATATATATATATATATATATATATATATATATATATATATATAGCACTAAATATAAAATATATATATATACAAATACAGTATATATATACATATATAACAGTATATGTATAATAATATATATATATATATATATATATATATATATATATATATATATATATATATATATATATATATATAAAATATATATATATATATATATATATATATATATATATATATATATATATATATATATATATATATACATAAATACATATACATATATATACATATATATATAAATACATATATACATATATACATATATAATAAATTAAACTAAAACAAAACAAAACCCAAAAGAAAGGAAAGGGGGGGGCTCGAACTCGGCCAGGGGCAAAGGGGGGTTTAGCCCGGTCGGGCTGGCCAGGGGGTCAGCCCGAGTCAGTTGTTAGGGAATGGGTTAGGGTTATATTTATTATGGTTTAAGTTAATGGGTTTCTCAACCCAATAGCACGTTTTAAACCCGTTAACCCATTAATCTAAGTAACAGTTCGGCTTCGTGTCCAGACTGTTAAGGACACGAGAAATGAGATCTGACCCAGTGTCGTGTGTCCGCGCCCAGCACGACACGCACGACACTGCTAACGCGTGTCCAGCCCTACTGTTAGGTTCCTCGTGTCCACGCGAACATCATACGTGAGTTTGGGACACGCACGACCCGATTTAGGACTGTTACCTTCGTGTCCGGCATCGGGGTTTGAAGTCGAGGGGGCTTCCGGCAGCTGGCGTTGTGGTCACGGCGCTGGGGTGGCGCTGCACTCGTCTTGCTTCGACGAACACTTCGGTAGTGGTCGATGGCGGTGAAGGTGGCTGTGGAGGTGGTGCTAGGGGTCGCCGGAGTTAGGGTTTCGGCGAGGTAAAACAGGGTTGAGATGGGGCTGTGGTGGTCTGAAAAGTAGATTAGGGTTAGGGTTTGGTCTGGGACTATTTATAGGGAGATAGGGCAGTTGAAATTAGGGTTTTAATTAGGATTAGGGTTAGGATTACGGCGAGGGTTAGCCGGGAACGACGACAGCACGGCGGTCGTCGGGGGTGGTTAGGATTAGGGTTTGCAGAAAACCCCCCGAAGATTGGTATATTACACAAATGCCCACCGCCTTAGTTAATGCAAATATCAAATTTGCATATACACCCCCGCTATGGTTCTGTGCAAAATTTAATTTGCACAGACAATTAGGATTTTGCAAACAACACTTAAAACAATTATAACTATTACAAAATGATATTAGAACAAATCAATTAATTATAAAATAATATATTTTGATTTAAAAATTATTTAAAACTCATTTAAAAATTCAAAAAAATTCCTAATAATTATATTAATTCATTTTAAATATATAAAAAGCTATTTAAGATTATAAAAAGTTTATTTTGAAATCTAGTGGCTTACAGGGCCCCCCTGGCTGGACGAACTCCGACGACCTCCCCGGGTGCGCCGCCTTCCTCCTCGATGCGATACATAGCCGATTCGTGCGTTTGGCACGGAATTCCGTCGGCGCGAGCTCGAAAACGAACTCAGAATCGTGCTTCGAAGCTGTAACTTTGCGCACGTTTTTCTAGAAATCTGACCGTTGGATCAACGATTTCTTTGCTCCATCACAATCTAGGTATATCAATCTTCACTTCCCTCAAGTTTCGTACGTTGATTTTATCGTTTGATACATCAAAACTGGCCGCCAAGTTGACCGTTTAAATTGTATAATTTTTGGACAGTTTTACGGAGCCAACTTCGTCGGCTCGTACCTCCTCCACCGCAGCTCCATTTGGCGTGCTACCAGTTCCGGTGCACAGCTGGTATAACCCTCTTCCTACCCCTCCAGTTTTGTTTTATTGCGAGCTTGTTTGATTGGTTGAATTTGACGTCAAAGTTGGTCGTCCGAATTCGTAATTTCCAACTTGTAAATTTCCATTTTTGAACTCGGGACTACAGATTTCATTTCCGACACCACCAGTAGACTTGTGGCATCGTTTTGGTATGGATTCATATATAATTTGTTAGATTTGGAGGACGTGGGCCCTGGCACGCATTTCGATGCAAAGCGGGCACCACAGTCCTGGTCAGCGGGTCATTTTGAGATCGGCTCAACGGAATCCAATTCTGGATATACCGTTGGGTTTGTATCGTCATTATGGACTCGTTGACATATAATTTGCTGAGTTTTGAGAACATTGGCTCCGGCATGCATTTCCGTGCAAACCAGAATTCTAATATTCTGGTCAACGGGTCATTTTGATATCGGCTCTACGGAATCCAATTCTGGATATACCGTTGGGTTCATATCGTCATTCTGGACTCTTTAACATATAATTTGCTGAGTTTTGAGAATATTGGCTTCGGCACGCATTTCCGTACAAACTGGAATTCCAATGTTCTGGTCAACGGATCATTTTGAGATCGGCTCAACGGAATCCAATTTCGGATATACTGTTACTGTTGGGTTCGTATCGTCATTCTGGACTCATTGATATATAATTTGCTGAGTTTTGAGAACATTGGCTCCGGCACGCATTTTCGTGCAAACCGGAATTCTAATGTTCTAGTCAACGGACCAAATTGAGATCGGGTTAACGGAATCCAATTCCGGATATACCGTTGGGTTCGTATCGTCATTCTGGATTCATGTACATATAATTTGTTATATTTTGTAGACTTATTTTTCTGCACATTTTCAGTACAAAACGGCTCCGATACGGATACCGTTTTTGATCCAAAATTATTTTTTGCCTTTGTGTCCAAACTGGACCGATGGGTAGGCTATCCTAGCTAATTTGACCATTCTAGACACGTTGGCGATGTTTAATTCATCATCCGACAATGTTTGTAGATACTTTCTCTATGTATCACCTTTTATTATAATTAATTCTTATAATGTTTATATTTTGGGATTAGTACAATGAAACTGAGATCGGTCGATTCCAGTGATCTAACATCGCTGAAATTGATAAGATGAACACGTGGTTCACTATAATAAGATTATTAACCTTACCGTTGATTATCTTATCTCGATTTGCGTGTCGTAAGTTTCGATGTACGAATAACAAAGTACAACTTTATATCTTTAACAATTATACTAGAATCGATTCTGCTTGACCTAGTTTGACCTAGTTGACTAGATTGTTGACCAGAGTTGAATTGAATTAGAAGAGCCTAGAATAATATAGATTGCTTGTAAAAAATTCATTTATTACAACTTGAACACCTTGTAACATGTGTTGCTCTAAATAGGACTTTGTGGCTTCAGTTTGGACCTCTATACCTATCAGCTGTTCAGGTTATCAGGCGAGTACATTCTCTGATAATTTTATATCTTGTTTAGGATTATATTCATGCTTTAGATTACTTTACTTGATGCTGACACGTTGGTATCACGGATTAGTACTATATGGATCCTTTCATGAGATGTTATCCCCCTCGGGAGCATCACATACTCATGTCTCATGTACTTCACTTACTTCATTTATCTCATGCTTCTATTATCATGAATCTTCATGTATCAGCTTGTGATTCCTGTACTCTCATGAATCACAGTGCCTTCACGAATCTATTCATGAATCACTCTTAAATCACCCTTATGGGCTAGTAGTATAGTCATGAATCTTAATGTAACTTGAATGGATCCTTGTGTATTGATTGAGTATGGGGGAGTAGAAATAAATATGTGAATAATTCCAAAGTAGTATAGTCATGAATCACCTCTTTAGTATAGTCATGAATCACCCTCCAGCTGTTCACATGTTTATCTTGTACTCTGAATCACTAGTCACTGATTAGTTCTCTATTATATTATAGATATTTACTTATAGTCTCTCTCTTTCATATCATGTTGTTATTTCAGTTTCATGTATCTTACTCTCTAGCATGTTTATATTTTCTAACATATTATGATTTGTATGAGATGTATTGTGCTCGCTCCTGTCCTGACTGGACCTGTTAAAAATTTTACAGAGGATGATAAGCAACCCTGTACCACTTACCGTGGGACTACCCTAGAGGATTGTTTTGACCTGGATCTCCAGCAGGATCCATTAGCAGTGGATAACACACCATTAGTTTAGATTAGTCATTTTCAGTTGTATTTACTCTACGGATTACTGTATTTGAGATTTGAGATATTTTCTGGATTTGTGATATCTTAGACACTTAGACTTCTATCTGTTGTATCTCTCTGTAGATTTCATTTCATATCTATCTTTCTATCTTAGCGTTTTCTGCCTTAGATGTGATTGAGACTGTATCCTGCTATATCATCTCCATTCGGAGTGTATATACTGCACAGGTGCCTTATATTGTTAGTTGATTGACCTAGGACAGCGTTCTATCGTCGACACTGCGGCGTAGGCTGGACGTACCCACTTCTCGTGCCCTTACTCTAGGGTGTAGGTCATGATACGTTTTTAGTGGTGGCCCATACAGGTCAAAATTCGTATTTGTGCGAAACAGTGGTAGTACGACGATTAGTTGTACTGCTGCGCACCTGCAATTAGAGATAATGAATAGGTTTTATAATGAGAGGATACTCAATCACATTTAGGATTCTTTGAGAGATTCCTGGGACGACCCTTGAGAATCTTATTTTGACTTCGATTTAAAATCTTTTTTTCCCTTGATTTGATTCACCCTTACTTCTTGTTATTAAATTTGATTTTCGATGGATTATTGTTGAATTTTGAATCTTGATGTTAGTTGTTAAATTTGAGTTTGTATTTATATGTATATATACATCTTTTTGGAATTAAGGTATAACCTGATAACATACTTGATAAGGACAGTGAGAAAGGTAAAAGTCTACTTTATTTATGGAGTTTAGAATTTATCGCAGTCATATTTGCTAGCATGATAAGGACGTAGAGCCTAATTTAGATATACTTATCCTAGTTATGAAATCTAGATTTTCTTGCAGCCATACCAGGTGGCGTGGTAAGAATTCTAGATAACATGATTATAGGGTGTATGCCTTATTACGGTCTCTATCGTTTTTTGCAGCTATGCTTGTTGGCGTGGCAAAATTCTGACAACATGATTTCAGGAAGACGCATATGATTATCAGATTATATCTTAAAGGCTTTTGAACATGTTTTCTCTACTTTTGTTTCAGTCTTTCAAAAAAAATTATTGTTTTGTTTTGTTTTGTTTTGCTTCTCATTATTTAACTTTGGAGTAGGAGTAGGAGTAAGAGTAGCTTTAGCTGTTATTATAAACCTTTGTGTAACTTCTTGCTATAAATTTCTTTATAATACAATGAATCGATGATTTTTTCTAGACCTTATCTTGGATTTGATATTATAGCTCTGGTTTCAAAATGGTTCCTTCTTTTAAATAGATAAGCAGAACAGATTTTATCATTATTTCCTTCTTGCCATTATTTCTTGTATTACCTTTTAAAAAAAACTGTCCTGATTACATTAATCACCTATCTTTTATCCAATTCTGTCAGTTATACTTTGAACCTTTGAATCTCTATATCTCTTTACCATGGAAAGGTCGGGGAAGTGACGTAAATCATCTGGCTCAAAAGGATGTAACTTGTTATCACATGGCAATCTTGGTAGGAATCTAAATGTTGGTCTTGATATAGAATTTAATTTTTATATTGGGACATAAGAAAAATATTATATATATAGTGGACACAGGCACTTTGCCTGACACGTATGCATGCTACACTTTGATTACCAACCTATCTAAATGCATATTAATATGTTTTTGATGTTTAAATTCTCAAAACCCCAATATTTCTGATACAGTACAGTATCAGAGACTAGTTCTCTGCTTTTCCTGTTTAAATTCGTAATTTAAATGTAAATTTCATGTTATTAGTTGTTGTTTACATCACTGCACATGTATGCTATATACAGGATTTTAATTCTTAAAGAAATTGGTTGAGTTTTGAGTTTGAACTTGTCAAGTCTGAAACTGTGTGCATATTAACCCTTTAACACTGGATTCTAAGTGATTAGTTCAATTTACAGTTTTTAAATGTAATGTTTTGAACTGTATACATTGTTGTATGTAGGGATATAATGTTAGGTTTCATACTCTTACATGTTAGGTTGTGGTTGTGGTGAACATTGGGTTGGTTTTGATGTTCGAATTTCTCCAAAATCCTGAAACTGAATACATGTTAACATTTTTACATTGATTGCAAATGTTCAGTTCAATTTCAGATTTAATATGTAATGTTGGACTAAACTGAATGATTGAACCCTTTATTTCAAGTTATAACCCATGTGCACTTGACACTCTACACTAATGTTCACAGCTGTCATGTAAACCTAACCCTTCATCTCTATGTTATGTTCATATATCTATATGAATATATATAGAGTTTATGCATACATGTTATAATGTATATAGATACATAACTAAATCACTACCTCTACATACACACACACACACACACACACACACACACACACACACATATATATATATATATATATATATATATATATATATATATATATATATATATATATATATATATGGTTAGCCATGCATGTTATGAGTAAATAGTTTGTGCATTGTAGATTGTTTAACCAATATGCCATGAGTAGTGTAACTTGATAGCTATTGTTTTGAAACCCAAATCCTTCTATACACTTTCATGTATATTTCACACACACACACATGTCTACTATCTAACCCTATGAAAATGTCCACATACACCCATATACACACTAACCACATAACCTTTACATAATGCTAGCCTTTCCCTCTCTAACACTCTCTCTCTCTCTCTCTCTCTCTCTATATATATATATATATATATATATATATATATATATATATATATATATATATATATATATATATATATATATATATTGTGATTGGATTTCAATGCTCGACATTTGTGCTTTAAATTTTGATCTTGATTATGCCATAAAGCCTTGATGATTTGTTATTTCTGTATCTTTTCCAGTTTAACACCCCTGATTGCTTGTATGTTTTGATACCCTATGATTGCTTTGGTCTAGTGTGACTAGTATACCTAGATGAGACTTTTACTACCACCGTATGCCATGACCCTGTATGCCGTCCTTTTAAATTGTATGATTTGATTAAGTTTTGAGACTTTGATTATGGGGGTTTGACCTAGAAGAGATATGAACATTTTAATTTCGAGGACGAAATTTTTATAAGGTGGGTAGGATGTGAGCACCCTAAATTTTGGATTGATTTTTTTAATTTTCTGATTGAATTATTTTTAATAAATATTTCATTTTGATTATTTTTATCCTTGAATGTACTTTTCCGTGCCTTTGATATTTGGAGTGTCAGGGATGTTCATCTCTGGAAACCTTCTTCATGAGTTTTGTAGTTGACAAGATTACCTTCATGTTGGTATATAATGTCCCACTCAAACTTATTCCCTTGTACTCTTTTTGTTTTGCACAACTTTGGGTCGATTTAGACCATTTGATATTTAATCAATTTTCTACCCTTTTCTTTGATCATCATAAGCACGTTGTCGTGACTTTTAATTTGGGAGTACATGACCAGTCGTTTTCTCAGAACCAACTCCTCATGCATGATCTACTCGAGATACCCTATACCGATGACCTTCGTGTCCCACTCAGACACACCATCTTGTGCTTTATTTGCTTTGCACAACTTTCCTGACCCGTGATCCGATTTTAATTCATCCCACGGTGTCACATTTATTTCCAACTTGAATTTTGGATACCCTGTCGACCCAAACCTGTCAACCCCAAATATGGACATGGCCCACATGAAGCCTACTACCCGCATGACACTTGTGTCCCATTTATTTGAGCCCCCACGTGCAACTTACTTACCCATGATCGTAAACACCTAAAAAAATTTATTTATTGTACCCAGTCTGTTTTTACCCGACCCGGCTCAACCAAACCCAGTCCAAGCTTCATGTTACCCTCCCTCATGACACCCTCACTCTCATTGCCTTTAAAAAATATTAAATACCTAGTCTCCATTCAAAATATTCAAGAATAACCCCCTTGATTTAAATCCCTAAGAAATGATCTATTCCTACATTTAATCCGAATACTTCATTCTACCCATATGCAATCCCAACACCACATCCTCACAACACTCACTCCCACACCCTTGGCCGGCCCTAGTTTTTAGAGTATCACTTTTCTCTCTCTTCTCCTCTCATTTTCTTCACTTTCTCTCTCTCTCTCTCTTTCTTAATAATTCACTCACAGCACATTCTCTCCTCCTCCATCATTACTCAGCCACCCCGAACTCTCCTCCTTCTTCCTCCATCCTGGCTGAGCGCCGCCACCAGCAACCCCAGCTTCTCTCTTCCTGAGCCCCTCCTCCACCAGCCCTCTCCTTCCTCCTCCTCATTCAACAACCACCACCACCTCCACCGAACCACAACCAACACCACCTCTCCTCTCTCTCTTCTCCTCCTTACCTGCAGCCACCACCTCGTCGCTGTCGTGCTCCGCTGGCCGCACCGCCTAGCTAGGCCAGCAACTGTAGCAGTAGCAGCCGAAAATGGCAACTACGGCAGCAGCCGAAAATGGCAGCAGCAATTGTACGGTTCAGGTGCCTCGGCCGGCCGCGCGCCGCCGTGGCCGGGACCCCCCTTTCTAGGCGAACTTCGACGACCTCCTCGGGTGCGCCGCCTTCCTCCCTGGCACATTACATAGCCGATTCTTGCGTTTGGCACGGAATCATGTCGGCACGAGCTCGGAAACGAACTCAGAATCGTACTTCGAAGTAGCAAGTTTACGTACGTTTTTCGAGAAATTCGACCGTTGGATCGACGATTACTTTGCTATGTCACAATCTTGGTATATCCATCTTCACTCTCCTCAATTTTCGTCCATTGATTTTATCGTTTGGTACATCAAAACCGGCCGCCAAGTTGACCATTTAAATTGTATAATTTTTGGACAGTTTTGCGGAGCCAACTTCGTCGGCTCGTACCTCCTCCACCGTAGCTCTGTTTGGCATGCTACCAGTTCTGGTGCGTAGCTGGTATAACCCTCTTCCTACCCTCTAGTTTCGTTTCAGTGTGAGCTTGTTTGAATGGTTGAATTTGACGCCAAAGTTGGTCGTCCGAATTCGTAATTTCCAACTTGTAAAATTTCATTTTTGAACTCGGCACTCCAGATTTCATTTTCGACACCATCAGTAGACTCGTGGCATCGTTATGGCACGGATTCATATATAATTTGTTACATTTGGAGGACATGTGCCCTGGCACGCATTTCGATGCAAAGCGGGCCCCACAGTCCTGGTCAACGGGTCATTTTGAGATCGGCTCAACAGAATCCAATTCCGGATATACCGTTGGGTTCGTATCGTCATTCTGGACTCGTTGACATATAATTTGCTGAGTTTTGAAAACATTAGCTCCGGCACGCATTTCCGTGCAAACCGAAATTCTAATATTCTGGTCAACGGGTCATTTTGAGATCAGCTCAACGAAATCCAATTCTGGATATACCGTTGGGTTCGAATCATCATTCTGGAATCATTGACATATAATTTGCTGAGTTTTGAGAACATTGGCTCCGGGACGCATTTCCGTGCAAACCGGAATTTCAATATTCTGATCAATGGGTCATTTTGAGATCGGCTCAACGGAATCCAATTTCGGATATACCGTTGGGTTCATAATGTCATTCTGGACTCGTTGACATATAATTTGCTGAGTTTTGAGAATACTGGCTCCGGCACACATTTTCGTGCAAACCGAAATTCCAATGTTCTAGTCAACGGACCAAATTGAGATCGGGTCAACGGAATCCAATTCCGGATATACCGTTGGGTTCGTATCGTCATTCTGGATTCATGTACATATAATTTGATATATTTTGTAGACTTATTTTCTTGCATGTTTTTCGGTGCAAAATGGCTCCAAGACGGATACCGTTTTTGACCCAAAATTATCTTTTTGCCCTTGTGTCCAAACTGGACCGATGGGTCGGCTATCCTAACTAATTTGACCATTTTGGACACGTTAGCGATGTTTAATTCATCATCCGACAATGTTTGTAGATACTTTCTCTATGTATCACCTTTTATTATAATTAATTCTTATAATGTTCGTATTTCGGGACTAGTACAACGAAACTGAGATCGGTCAATTCCAGTGATCTCACATCGCTGAAATTGACAAGATGAACACGTGGATCACTATAATAAGATTATTAACCTTACCGTTGATCATCTTATCTCGATTTGCGTGTCGTAAGTTTCGATGTACGAATAACGAAGTACAACTTTATATCTTTAACAATTAGACTACAATTGACTCTGCTTGACCTAGTTTTATCTAGTTGACTAGATTGTTGACCAGAGTTGAGTTGACTTAGAAGAGCCTAGAATAATATAGATTGCTTGTAAAAAATTTATTTTTACAACTTGAATACCTTGTAACTTGTGTTGCTCTAAATAGGACTCTGTGGCTTCAGTTTGGACCTCTATACCTATCAGCTGTTCAGGTTATCAAGCGAGTATATTCTCTGATTATTTCATATCTTGTTTAGGATTATATTCCTGCTTTAGATTACTTTACTTGATGCTGACACGTTGGTATCCCAGATTAGTACTATATGGATCCCTTCATGAGATGTTATCCCCCTCGGGAGCATCAGATACTCATGTTTCGTGTGTTTCACTTACATCATGTATCTCATGCTTCTATTATCATGAATCTTCATGTATCAGCTTATGATTCCTGTACTCTCATGAATCACAGAGCCTTCACGAATCTATTCATGAATCACTCTTGAATCACCCTTATGGGCCAGTAGTATAGTCATGAATCTTAACGTAACTTGAATGGATCCTTGTGTATTGATTGGGGATGGGGGAGTAGAAATGAACATGTAAATAATTCCAAAGTAGTATAGTAATGAATCACCTCTTTAGTATAGTCATGAATCACCCTCCAGCTTTTCACATGTTTATCTTGTACTCTGAATCACTAGTCACTGATTAGTTCTCTATTATATTGTAGATATTTACTTATAGTCTCTCTCTTTCATATCATGTTGTTCTTTCAGTTTCATGTAACTTACTCTCTAGCATGTTTATATTTCCTAACCTGTTATGATTTGCATGAGATGTACTGTGCTCGCTCCTGTCCTGACTGGACCTGTTGAAAATTTTACAAAGGATGATGAGGAACCCTGTACCACTTATCGTGGGACTACCCTAGAGGATTGCTGTGACCTGGATCTCCAGCAGGATCCATTAGCATTAGATAACACACCATTAGTTTAGATTAGTCATTTTCAGTTGTATTTACTCTATTGATTACTGTATTTAAGATTTGAGATGTTTTCTAGATTTGTGATATCTTAGACACTTAGACTTCTATCTGTTGTATCTCTATGTGGATTTCATTTCATATCTATGTATCTTATTGTTTTCTGTCTTAGATGTGATTGAGACTGTATCCTGCTATGTCACCTATATTCGGAGTGTATATACTGTACAGGTACCTTATATTGTTAGATGATTGACCTAGGACAGCGTTCTATCGCCGACACTGCGGCGTAGGCTGGATGTGTAGGATCCCTAGAGGGGGGTGAATAGGGTCAAGCTAACTAATCAAGCACTTAGCACAAGCTAACGGGCAATTTAAAAAATATAAGTACAAGAGAAGAAGCAACAACAATACCGACACACAATATATCCTGGTATCCTCCCAAGGGGCATTCCAGTCCCGGAACTCTCTCCGGCTTTAATCTACTATTTGAGTAAATAGTTGCACACGAGTTTGGATCCGAAGAACTCGCCAACTTCTTACACGAGAGCTTTAGTCCGAAGGCCTCTTCGACTTCAACTGAGAGTTTGGATACGAAGACTCTCCAACTTCAACCGAGAGTTTGGATACGAAGACTCTCCAACTTCAACCGAGAGTTTGGATACGAAGACTCTCCAACTTCAACCTTTCACATTAGGTTCTGATCTCCTTATACAACAAGATGAAGATCTTACTTTTCAACTCAATAAATCTAACACAATTTATGGATGGCAAATGAAAGCTTTGTAGAGTTGTTTGTGGATAGGCTTTGGTGGTTTAGAAATTTTTAGGCTCAAAGCATCAACCTTGAATGAAGGGGTTCAAGGCTATTTATAACCAAAGCATTGAAAAGAGCCCAAAGGCAACTTTTCAGTCAGCGATCGGTATACCGTCGGTATGAACCGACATACCGTCGGAATACCGGTCTGGAATTACAACGGCTAAAAATATAGCCGTTGGGATCATTAAATGTTCAAAATTCGACCATTGGATTTTCTACGTTACTAAATTGATATACCGTCTGTATAGATCGGTATTCCGTCGGTATGTCAATTTTGTAGACAGAAACTTTCTGTGAACAAAATCGGTATACCGTCGGTATAGACCGGTATACCGTCGGTATGCCGATTTTCATCCGAAAATGATCCTGGGCTAATTTCTACCCTAGCTTTCGATTTTTCCATCCATTTCTTGTGTTTACAAATATTCCTAAGACTCATTACAGACTCCAGATATACTTAGGCAGGTGTAGGCTTCTTCAGAGTCTTGAAATGATGATGGAATGGCTTGGCTTCTTCCTTTGATAGGTGCTGGCTTTTTTCCTTGGCGGCAGCTGTCCAAAGATATCCAGTTTGTGAAAACTGAATACCTTTTGGACGCTTCGCCCCAGAACCCCCGATGAGGGGCGCTGCTCCCTCGACCCCCGTCCGCTGACCGGGTAGCGGAACTCCCGAGTGCGTGGCTCCGGAGATGTTGTCGGATGGTTCAGAGAAATCTTGTGGGATCCGTCGTCTTTGGCCCGCCATGATTTCTTCATTGCATATGTCCACATTGATCTTGCTTATTGCTTTTCTGCATGTACATGTTAGACGAACAAAGTAATATACATAGTAGCCAGTATGATAAGTTTAATGCACATTAGGATAATGCTGAGTTTAAGTATAAGTTCTAAGGTGATAGCATAAATGTTAGTGATATCATAATGTTTAAACTTAATTGAAGGACCACAATCAAAAACATAGTTTTGATTTTGGTAACCCGATTAAATTTAAGATAGATAAGCTCATATCACTAATATGTAAACCAATAGGCACATATCACCAAAGGTATAAGTATAAGTAGAAATGCTATAGCGATAGTATGAAGATTAGTGATAATAAAATGCTAAACTTAATATATTAACCATATTCAAAAACTTGATACAATCATTGGGCCAACAATCTCCCCCTTTTTGATTATGGCAAATCGGTTACGTTTAGTATGGACACAATGGATGCATGTGTCAATAATATACAAAAGATATAAACAATATCACTAATAGTATACTACTTCGATTTCGATTACTTATAAATACATACTTAAACTTACTTCTCCCCCTTTGACATGATCAAAAATAGGCTCCCTCGTACTAAGAGATAAAATAAGATCAATCTCAAGCATAGAAATCAGAGCCTGGGGAAGTCATAGACAATCATGATCAAGATATACTAAAGAAAAACAATGGGAGAAGGGTGTAATGACAAGTTTATAAAGCTACATTGCCAATGTAGAACATCAAATTTTTAAAAGAAGCATGTCAAAACACAATATAGTTGGTAAAATAAATAAAATTGATATACAGTCAAAAATAGTTTTACCAACTTAAAATCCAAGAAAGAAACTCCAAAACATAATATTATATGAATTAAAACTCTAGTGTTGGAAGGAAACGATATACTAATTAAAATAAAAGATTTCAATCAAGAATTTCAGTCAAAAGCCCATGAGGATTAGATAATTACAAAGTAATTGATATTAAAAAAATACCAATTGAGATAGTTGAAAAAAATAAACTTAATACCAATTGAAATATAAACTTGAAACATTGATCAAAAATCCATTTGAAAGTCAAAAATGTCTACAAATAAATAGTGGAACAAATAATGAATGATCAGTGAAATAGAGAAATTGATATAAAATAATCTCTTTATTTGCAAAATCTATTTGCTTACCCAAGTTAATGCATTTGAACTCAATTACCTTATCATGCTATGTGAATATCCTTTAGATAAACATGAAGGTAAAGGAGAAAAATACTTGAGAAAGAGATATTCAGTCGACTTGAATGCTCCCCCTCAAAGTATTACCAATATAGATAAACATGAATTTTAGGTAAGTCCTCAATAATAAAAGCCAAATCAATTAAGCATATAAGGAAAGCCAAAACAATGAAAGCACAATAGTCATCAAGATAAGATATGAAAGTTAATATTAACAAGATGACTTATTTAATCCATATAAAAGAGAGAGATAAATAATAAAGACACTTGCATACACTCTCATAAATCCTTCAAAATATGCGTCCATGATGAACTAGGTATACGACATATTATAGGGTATAAATAAATTGAATCAATTAATTTGCTCCCCCTCAAAATATGCGTATATAGTTCCAAAGCACTTATAGCATAAAATATATAACTAAAAGATTTGGGGGTAAATTAACTA
The DNA here is from genome assembly GCA_029216955.1 of Iris pallida. Lineage (NCBI taxonomy): Eukaryota > Viridiplantae > Streptophyta > Magnoliopsida > Asparagales > Iridaceae > Iris > Iris pallida. The sequence goes on from JANAVB010045017.1 coordinate 5,551,203, forward strand.
TGGATTTCTTCCCCTTGCTCAATGCATATAAGGCTACAATATCGTCAAAAGATGAATAATGTCATCTTTAGTCAAGAGAAGATATCGAATTAAAAGTCGCTAAAGATGAAAAATTAAAAGAATATTCCAATTAAGCCTATATAATCAAAAGATGGCATACATTAGTCTATATAGAAGGATATCATATTTAAATATGAAGATCAATGTATGTTATCTTTTGAGAAAATGTCATCATGAAAAAGAATAAAGTCAATTAAGAACAATCATGATGATAGACAGAATATAGCTCAAAAAAAATAAAAATAAAACTCAAATATCATGTCCATGATTATCTAATTAAGAAGAAATCAACCAATTTATTACTTTACATGTACTAGGTATGTTTCACCATATATGTACCCATCAACGGGTAAAATTTAAACCTTGCTAATGGTAAATAATAATCTATAAAGTTCAAATAGCAAAGGCCCATATGTGGCAATCCATGAGTAGTCAAAGTAGAGTAATAAATTAGTTTGATAATCTTATAATAAGATAATATAGGACTACTCAACCATTAGGATCTTTTATCAATAAAAATAGACAAATGAATAAATATGATCCAATGAATCTCATCAAGAGAAAATCAAAAATCCAAAAAAAATCTCACAAATCAGTGAAAAATATGGGAAAGAGTCATTCTCATTTAAATGATTACAAATGTAATCAAAAAGAGATGTAAATGATGAAATTATGACTCAAAATGAGAAAAACATTAAGAGATACTAATGACTAGTATGGAAGAAAGTTAAAGTAAGAAATCACAAACCTTTTTTGAAAAACAAGATCAAATCAAATATTTGTCAAAACTAGTTTTAGAGAACAAGACATACGTATCTAAAATAGAATACAAATCACATCAAGACAATTCATACATCTTGTTTTTTGGAAACTAGCATATCATATATAGATTGAAACGAAAAACAATAGCTAGAAGAGTGAATGTGAACAAAGATTATATAGCTTAACAATATATCATAACTAAGCAAGCTACATAACTAATTAAGATTAATGAGGCAAGTCATTAACAAGATAAAAGTGCTCATTAAATCTTAAGTCACAAACACTAAAGATACTTACTTAAGCATAGAATTCACAATTAAGGACATACATTTTGAATGATCAAAATAATTTATAGACTCTTTGCTAAGCAGTGATAAGAGCAAGAAGATAGCAAAAAAAATGAACTAACTCTTATCAAAATATGGCTAAAAAGATATTCATAAAAAATAATAGAATAAATTTTTTTGCCAAGTATTGAGATTGCTCTAGGATAATGAAATAATAGATCGATCTAGATAATGCAAAATATTATAGCCATTATGACATAAGTATATTCTCTAGAAATATAAAATCTCAACATAAAAGCTCAAACCATAGTAGCTAAAGTCATGAGAAATATGATGTAACAATTACATGTATTCTCATGTGCTACAAAAATATCATTGGACAATAATAATTCAAAAGAAGCATATGCCCAGGAAATGAGCAAAGAAAGATCATTAAGATCAAGAAAGCTAATTAAGAGCTAAAGATAGCAAGAGACACATTTATCAAAAGCTTTCATAGTGCCCCATAGTAAAATATAAAAATATAAACTAGAAAAAGTGCACTAATTAAGGAGGTGAATTTAACAAGCAAGGTAAAGCACAAAACCATGTGATCCTTAAAAGAACTTCCATAAATAGTCATGAACAAGACACTAAAAACATTTTCTCTCAACATCCCAACTTAAAGGTATAAAACAAATAAATATTAAAAGTTAGGAATCATTTATATATGAAACTATATATATTACGAATAGGCATACATGAAAAGATCAAAAATTAATTAAGAACATGTATCCATAATGCCAACTAAAAAGTCAAGAATATATCATCAAAAGAAGACTTTAAGGAAGAAGCTAATTGATTCAAGAAGCACAAATTTGGTTAAAGGAATCAATAGCTAAAGTATGAGATAAGCACAAGTTTGAAGATAACAAGTATAATTAAATACTCTTCAAGTCAATATAAAACTTTAGCTTAACTCATATGCCCACATAAAGATATTTATACAAAAATATATATCAACATAAGAAATACATGATCTACATGTAAATGGAAATATAATGAATATAGTCATGTATCCTTAATGAATGTTAAAAAAAATATCACAAATTCAAAACACGTATAAATAAGCTTTATTAGGCAAAGACATAATTGATTCATAAGAGGTTTAATTAAAATAAAATATGAGAATCAATAATGAATATATTATATAAGCACAAGATTAAAATGGAAGTATAAGTGTATACTTGTCAAGTGATAAGACGCTTGTGTTAAACACATATATTCACAAATACCGATTAATATAAATATGATATATTAAAAACAAATCGACAAAAAGGTAACTATCTCAAAAACATTAAAGACAGAGAGTTAAAATTATATTAACTCAAATCAAAACCAAGCTCCTATGGACTAGAGTGATATGCATGATTTATAAAAGATTAAGAATAACGAGCATGCATATATAAATGTGTCACACTAATAGAAAATGAGTGATAAACTACATAGTGTGAACTAATCATTTAAGCCGAGTAACTAGTCATGCTAGATAAAAGAATTAATAAGAAAATTAACTAAGCATGCTAGTATTATATCTCACATTGATTTATATAAAAGGCGACTAAAGGATATCAATGTGAGCTAGTAACAAGACATCAAGAGAAACATGCTGGATTTTACAAATATAAACAATTTAAAGAGAATCGTTTAGCATGTTACCAAAGTGGCTCTAATGGCCACGTTTGTGTTGGTGCAATTGCTTGAAAGATAACCTTTGAGCTTTGCAACCACCAACACGCTCCTTGGTGCTATGTCCCGATATAAGAAGCTCCACCTACAACAATAGGCGAAGACTTTGGTATCCAAATAAACTTGGATCCACATTTGTTAGCTTTAGGGACCCATATACTATTTACTCTAGCATTGATAGAAAAACTCCTACGAATAGGACAAGTTAAGCTCATGTGTCCAATGCGAGAGCAATAGAAGCACCTAGTACTAGTGTGTGCACATATATCGAAATGAGCATGATTATGAACATGTGACATACTAGAATGATGAATATCTCTAGAGTTAGCATGAACGGATTTGGTCTTAAGAATATCATGTTCTAATAACAAATCATCGTGCAAACAAGTAAGAGAATCAAATTTAGCATTTAATGCATAATTCTCTTTTTCAAATAAAGCAATTCTAGAAATAAAATCATCATTTTGTTTCTTTAAAGAGTCAATAGAAGAATCATGCAAATGATTTAGCTCATGTGTTTGCCTCTTAAGATCTTCTATTGATGAGGAAAAAGATTTGATTTTCAAAATTAAAGCCTCATTCAAACTCTTTAAAGAAACACAAGATGAGTTTTGAGAATCAAGTCTAGATAATAAATCATTGTTTTCATTTCTCAAAAACTTATTAGATTCTTCTAAATGAATAACCTTTTCTGAAAATTCTTCATTTGTAGAATGAAGGTCATCAAGAATTTCTAAGGATTGGTTAGCCATGGGTTTCCACTTAGAGCATTTTTTGCATTTAGAAGAAACAAGATTGTCCATGCTACTAGAAGTAACACCCTCTTTATCGGAGGAGGAGGAATACGATGCCATAGAAAGAAAAAAAATAAGGATCTACTTGAAGGATGTTAAGCCTAACAATAGAAACCTTGCTCTGATACCAATTATAGGAACCCTAGAGGGGGGTGAATAGGGTCAAGCTAACTAATCAAGCACTTAGCACAAGCTAATGGGCAATTTAAAAAATATAAGTGCAAGAGAAGAAGCAACAACAATACCGACACACGATATATCCTGGTATCCACCCAAGGGGCACTCCAGTCCCGGAACTCTCTCCGGCTTTAATCCACTATTTGAGTAAATAGTTACACACGAGTTTGGATCCGAAGAACTCACCAACTTCTTACACGAGAGCTTTAGTCCGAAGGCCTCTCCGACTTCAACCGAGAGTTTGGATACAAAGACTCTCCAACTTTAACCGAGAGTTTGGACACGGAGACTCTCCAACATCAACCTTTCACAATAGGTTTTGATCTCCTTATACAACAAGATGAAGATCTTACATTTCAACTCAATAACTCTAACACAATTTGTGGATAGCAAATAAAAGCTTTGTAGAGTTGTTTGTGGATAGGCTTTGGTGGTTTAGAAATTTTTAGGCTCAAAGCATCAACCTTGAATGAAGGGTTTCAAGGCTATTTATAACCAAAGCATTAAAAAGAGCTCAAAGTCAACTTTTCAGTCAGCGATCGGTATACCGTCGGTATGAACCGGCATACCGTCAGAATACCAGTCTGGATTTGCAACGGCTAGACATATAGCCGTTGGGATCATTAAATGTTAGAAATTCGACCGTTGAATTTTCAACGTTACTAAATCGGTATATCGTCAGTATAGATCGGTATTCCGTCGGTATGCCGATTTTGTAGACAGAAACTTTCTGTGAACAAAATCGGTATACCGTCGGTATAGACCAGTATACCGTCGGTATGCCGATTTTCATCCGAAAATGATCCTGGGCTAATTTCTGCCCTAGCTTTCGATTTTGTCATCCATTTTTTGTGTTTACAAATATTCATAAGACTCATTATAGACTCCAGATATACTTAGGCAGGTGTAGGCTTCTTCAGAGTCTTAAAATGATGATGGCATGGCTTGGCTTCTTCCTTTGATAGGTGCTAGCTTTTTCCCATGGCGGCAGCTATCTAAAGTTATCCAGTTTGTAAAAACTGAATACCTTTTGGGGGCTTTGTAATGACCATTGTTCGTATTACGTATTTTATATACGTGTAAAAATTTAGACCCGTATTGCATGTCTCTTTGCTTGATTTATTTTGGTATTTCCTTGATTGATTTATCTTGACTTGGTTCGGCTTGGTTTTGCATGGTTCGGTTTTTATGTGGACCAAACCACCTTCATTAAATATCCCACCTACCACCACCTTCATTAAATATCCCACCTACCACCACAACCTTCATTAAATATCCTACCACACATTTCTCTCTCTTCATTACTTCTTCTTCTCCACCATTACTTCTTCAACCACCAGGAAAGAGAGAGAGAGAGAGAGAGAGAGAGAGAGAGAGAGAGAGAGAGCTTAGGCAAGTGCACCTTGCTTCATGGAGTAAGTCCATTTTTATTGTTCTATTGTCTTTCTCATATGTTTTTAACCCACTTTAGTACTTGACATTTTTCATTTCCATGGTTAAATTCTTGTAAATCTAGCTTTGTGGTATTTTCGATTTCCGGGAGTTTTGATTTATCAAACTTGCATATTTTGCTAGTTGATGGTCCCATGTTGCAGAAAATTTTGTTTGGTCCTAATTTGACCTACGGAATTTGCTGAGCCGCATGGACATTTTTTAGTACTCAGCCGCATGGCCTATGAATGCAATAGCAAGCATTTAGTTTACATGTATTATTTAATACAATACTAATAGTCAGCCGCATGCATGGGAACTAGGTTGCTTGCCTTACTTAGTTAGCATTATTTAATGCACTAGCATGACCTTACGTTGCCAACAATTGTATGGGAATAAAATTTGCTAGCCGCATATGGCTATGGGAACCAAGCTCAGCCGCATGTGGGACTTGGTTGTAGCCGCATAAGCATGAAATAATGCATTAGATGCATTAAATAATACATGGCCTTAGTCTTCAGCCACATGCATTTTAATGCATTATACCAATGCATGCAATATTTTAATGAATATTTTAATGCATACAATATTTAATGTATATTCCAAATACATACACTAAAGCATTCAGCCGCATGCCTCTTTTGCATTTTCCAAATGCTTTCAGCCGCATGGAGGAGCAAAGTGAGCCGCATGCTTATGCAAAACATTAAAATGCATATAATAATGCATTATATCATAAGGCCAGCCGCATGCATTCAATACATTCAATGCATTCAATGCATTATAATAATGATTCATGCATTAATGCATTATAATGCATTATAATCCATGCATATTCAATGCATTATAATAATGCTCCATGCAATAATGCATTACAATGCATTATAATCCATAAAGCTAGCTGCATAGGCTTCTGAAGGCTTTACATTCCTAATGCATTACTTAATGCTTTAATGCATTTAAGGCCTTAATGTATAATATTTTATGCTTTAATGCATTCTTAAATGCATTATATATATATATATATATATATATATATATATATATATATATATATATATATATATTTCCTTAATGCAATTCCTTAAGCTAGCCGCATATGGCTTCCATCAGCCGCATACCAATAGCGAGTCGTATTAATTTACATATTTATATATTTAGCTAGCCAGATGCACGTATTTAATGGCTTAGTCGCATGAGCAAGTGACTGCTGGCCGCATAAAATTTTTTCGAGCCGCATGAGTCCCCTACAGCCCTTGTCCCTTTTAAATATTTAATTACTAAATGTGTACTTATGCTAAATTAATTATTCCCTGACACGATGGTGACCCGTTGTGGTACACTTTTGACATGACGTGATAGTGGCCCGACGTTGCGCACTCCTGACAGTGAACATGATATGACAAGATTGAAAGGTCTAGACACCGTGGATGATTGTGGTTGTAAAATTGAACCAGTCGTGTTTGTATCATGTCTAGGACAGGGATCCCTGAGTACCACGGTCAGGGATACCTACTGTAAATGGCTAAGGCTAATAACTAGAATAATTCAGTAGTCATGAGAGATTTTCCCAGTTACAGGCGATCCCGTTATCCCGGCCACCATTGTGGAACTTGTAACCTGCCGACGAGTAGGGCACAAGTCCAAATTCACTGATATATGGAAAGAGAGATGCATTACCTAATGAACCCAAGTCGCCTGGATAACCTGGATTAGCTGCAGGGCTTGTGGCTGGAGGAATATCTCACTGCATGTGGTGATAACCCTAGTTAGCTAATATAGAAAGTTATAGTCATTGATTGGCCAGAAACGATTGTATGGTGTAGTTTCAGTGCTCGATTATTGCAAGGTTGATCACATGAGTGTTACACTTAATAATAAAGATCAGGGGCTAAGTTCTGTTCAGGTGAAGGGTTACAACCCCAGTCCTTGTTTGGTTTAAGGGTTGTAATCTGGCTTCCGGAGCAGTTCTAAGTCCTCTTTTCGTTTATTGTCTTATTGCACCCCACGTCATGATTGTAATATTTTACCTTACCAACAAGATTTGGAGACGGAGTTCTATTCAGGTGAAGGGTTACAACCCCGGTCCTTATTTGGTTTAAGGGTTGTGACCTGGCTACTTGAATGGTTCCCTCGTACTCCATTATGACCGTTGTTATTCTTTTACTTCAGTTCTTTTAACTGCTTTAATATATAATTTCTGATGTGCTGGTTTTAGTTCTTAAGTGAAGCCTCCTTTGTGGCACTTGCTCTTTCTGGGATCTGATCCAGCTGGTTTTGTGTGGTCAGATTTTGGAGCAGCTTCAGAGGATCTACCGACTTTCCAGCCCGATGGTGACCATCAGGCGTGACCAGGGCAACGAGTGGATTTATTTTTGCTCTCCCACTCTATTGTAAAAATTTTATTTTGAGGCATTTAGCCGGCGAGCACCTGTTAGCTCGTATTGCATACCTTATTATTGTCTGCCTACGGGCTGTAACATGATTGACAAATCCTAGGGTTGATCATGTATGACTAAACTCTTGCTAGTCCTCACATTTTGTAACGACTAGCTTCATGATCAGCTGGATATGTAATATTTGGGATGCCTTACTATTGTATATTTGGTGATCTTGTAACTTTACTTGCTTGCGTTGAGATAAGACAATCAGGCTTGTTATTGACCATAGAAGACTGTTGGATTGTAGTTAAACCCTCATATATCTAGACAGCCGTGACCGTATAGTGAGGTGGATTCCATTTCATTATACGTAGCTGGCTATGTACGCCCCCGCTCTCCAATATTCTGGTTCTGGGGCGTTACATGGTTTAAGTGGTAGCCCTTGCAGGTCTTAAAAATCAAGTTATGTGAGGGTTTACCGAATAGATGTCTCAATCAGCACTCATCCTTGATCTCTGCTCGACTTTTCTAATCCCTGAGATTCTTGACCTGATCACATGCTTGTATCGTTGATCTGTCTTGGTCCTTCCTTATTGTTCCCTATGTCGTCTTCTTCAGCGGCATTGTTCCTGGACCTGCCGATCAGCAAGACGAAGCGCCTCCCGTGGACCAGCTGCAACAAGAAAACCAGGCCCAGCACTCAGGAGCAGCCTCCCGGGCCATGCCTTCCGGAGATCCAGAACCCCCGGTGCGGTCAGCCCAGCCCGCGAGGTAGGACGATGGAGCCTTGGTTGGAATTATCAGGGAGCTGCTTGCATCGTAGGACCGTCGAGGAGATGCCTTGCATCAGGCAGTGGCAGATGCTCTGGGGAGAGGTGGACATCATGGGAGCAGTACGGTGAACAGTTTTAAGCGCCTGAACCCTCCATTCTTCGATGGCAGCGAAAACGCTATTGCTGCTGATGCGTGGCTTCAGGACACAGAGGTGATATTGGAAGCAGGGAAGACCCCAGAAGATGAGAAGGTGGCCGTGGTGCGCCTGCAATTATTGGATTTAGCCCGCAGCTGGTGGGCGGCGCAGGCCGTTGGACTATTGGCGCATATTGCCTGGGCAGTATTCCGTGAGAGGTTCCGGACCAAGTACTTTGATGCGGTGGCTCGGTATGATCTACAGACCAAGTTCACCAATTTAAAGCAGATGGACAGGAAGGTCGATGGGTATGCGGCCGAGTTTTCTAGGCTTAGTCGGTTTGCTCCCACGTTGGTGGCGACCGAGTTCGATAGAGCCCAACGGTTTCAACAGGAACTCCACCTGGAGATTTTGTTGGCGGTGGAGCAGTTCGAGCATCAGACTTTTGATGCGGTATTAAGGGCAGCTAGGAGGCATGATTATACCTCCCAGAGGATTGTGGACAGGACCAGAGGTCGGAAGTGATCTCACGGCCAGATGAATCAATCGTCAGCACCAGTCCCGGCGGCTAGGGCTTTGACCATTGGAGCTCCGAGGAGGGCAGCATCAGTTACGTCGATTCAGCATTCAACCCCGACGTATCCTCAGCAGCAGAAGCAGAAACAGTCTTCCCCCATGGGCTGCTCTTATTGTGGGAAGCCTGGACATGTTGTTTCAGATTGTCGCAAGGCTCGAGGATTGTGTTTGCTTTATGGAGCGCCGGACCACAAGGTAGGGTCCTGCCCGTTCAGGACTGACTCATCACCAGCCAGGACCAGTTCATCAGTTAGGGGACCAGCCCCAGTACCAGTCCAACAGCAGTTTCCTTCCCCGAGGCCGCTGTCGACGCAGACCCAGGCTTTTCATCAGCAAAGGCCTCAGCAGTTTGCCCAGACGCAAGCCCAGAATAGGCAGCAAAGATTCCAACAGAGAGGGTCGGCACCCAGAGGGCATGGTCAAGTGTTGGCTTTGACCATGGGAGAAGAAGGAGTGGCACCAGGTGAGTTAGTGGCAGGTACTATTCTCGTCAACACTTTTCCGGCTTCAGTGTTATTTGATTCTGGTGCATCGCATTCATTTATGTCTGCACGATTTGCGACACAGATAGGACTGGAGCCCGAGTCATTATTAGTAAGGCTTAATATACTTACTGGTAATGGTCTTGTGGGAGTAGATAGAGTATTTTCCTCGTGTCGGATCGTGGTTAGCGATAGAGAGTTTCCCGCTAGGCTGATAGAATTTTCGATGGCCGATTATGATGTGGTCTTAGGGATGGATTGGTTGAGGGACCAGTATGCTAGGATAGACTGCCATATTGGCAGAGTTGTTTTTAGCATTCCAAACGAGCCAAAATTTTCTTTTTCTCGAGGCGAAGTGGAACATTCTCCCCTAGTATTGTGGATGGCCGTAGCAGTAGTACAGTTACCCCGGATAGTCGAAGAATTTCCAGATGTTTTTTCGAAAGAGCTTCCAGGGATGCCGCCAGAACGAGAGATCGAGTTTACTATCGACTTGATCCCCGGGACAGCACTAGTGTCAGAGAGAATCTACAGGATTGCGCCATCAGAATTGAAGATATTGTACAAGATGATTAAAGAACTCCGGACCAAGGGATTTATTCGTACAAGTGGATCGCCTTGGGAAGCCCCGATGCTTCTTATGAAAAAGAAGGATGGTACGTCCAGCTTATGTGTTGACTATCGTACCTTGAACTCAGTAACAATCAAGAACAGATATTCTCTCCCCAGGATAGATGACTTGTTTGATCAACTCAGAGGAGCGACAGTATTCTCGAAGATTGATTTGCGGTCAGGGTACCACCAGATCAGAGTCAGAGAGCAGGATATTCCGAAGACAGCTTTCAGATCCAGATACGGACATTGGGAGTTCCTTGTTATGCCCTTTGGAGCAACTAATGCGCCGACCGTATTCATGGACCTCATGAATCGTATCTTCATACCTTATTTGGATCAGTTCGTGATCGTGTTCATAGACGATATCCTAGTTTACAGCAAGAGTGAAGCGGAGCATGAGCAGCATCTCAGAGTTGTCCTCCAGATTCTTCGAGAGCACCAGTTGTATGCCAAGTTCAGTAAATGCGAGTTCTGGCTCGATCGCATTTCATACTTGGGTCATATCATCACCAGAGGGAGAGTTGAAGTGGATCCCCAGAAGATAGTGGCTATCGAAATCTGGCCAGTGCCCCGCACAGTTGCAGAAATTTGCAGTTTTCTTGGATTAGCCGGCTATTACCGAAGATTTGTTTCGAACTTTGCTCGGATCTCAGCACCACTGACGCAGTTAACCCGCAAGGATGTACAGTTCGCTTGGACAGCAGAATGTCATGAATCTTTTGAGAAGCTGAAGCGAGGCTTGATGACGGCACCCGTTCTCACACTTCCAAATAGGACCGGAGGATTTTCAGTGTACTGTGACGCTTCAGGCAAGGGTTTAGGATGTGTTTTGATGTAGCATGGGAGGGTAATAGCTTATACATCACGTCAACTTCGTGATCATGAGAGGAATTACCCGACCTACGACTTAGAGCTGGCAGTAGTAGTGTTTGCACTTAAGTTGTGGAGACACTACTTGTATGGAGATAGTGTGGAGATTTTCACCGACCACAAGAGCCTGAAGTATGTTTTCACCCAGAAGGACCTTAACATGTGTTAGAGAAGATGGCTAGAGCTACTTGTGGATTATGATGTCAACCTGCAGTATCATCCTGGGAAGGCCAACGTTGTTGTCGATGCATTGAGCAGGAGAGTCGGAGTTTATTTTTTGACAGCGCAACCAGAGTTGTTAGTAGATCTTCAGAAGATGGGTATAGAAGTTGTCCTTCCTACCAACGTGGCATTGATGGCCAGCATACAAGTACAGTCCAATATAGTTGAGAGGATCAAGATAGCTCAGTCCTCCGATTCTAACCTTCAGCGGCTTAGAGCAGAATGTGAAGCCAGGCGACGACCAGAATTATGCATTCATGAAGATGGTACACTTCAACATGGTAAGCGTCTTTGTGTACCCAGTGGATATATCAGACGGGAGGAGATGGCGAAAGCTCACAGTTCTCAGTATTCGATTCATCCCGGTGGCACGAAGATGTACCGTGATATCCGTCAGCACTTTTGGTGGAATGGCATGAAGAGGGAGATAGCTTAGTTTGTCTCTCGGTGTTTAGTCTGCTAACAAGTCAAGGCTGAACATCAGAGGCCAGCTGGACTTCTTCAGCCCTTGCCGATTCCAGAATGGAAGTGGGAACATATAACCATGGATTTCGTGACTGGATTACCTAGATCCCCAGCTGGTAGAGATGCTATTTGGATTATAGTTGACAGGCTCACAAAGGTGGCTCAGTTTCTCCATTCAGAGTTGGTCAGTCGACGGCCCAGCTAGCAGAGATGTATCTCCGGCAGATTGTCAGATTCCACGGTGTACCAGTCAGTATCACCTCGGATCGGGATTCAAGATTTACGTCACACTTTTGGCGTAGCTTGCAAGAGAGTTTGGGAACTCGTCTCCAGTTTAGCTCAGCATATCACCCACAGATAGATGGTCAGTCGGAACGCACAATCCAGACTCTTGAGGATATGTTGAGATCTTGTATACTTGACTTCGGTGGTTCGTGGGAAGATAACCTACACCTGGTGGAGTTCTCGTACAACAACAGTTTTTAAGCCAGTATCCAGATGGCTCCGTTCGAGGCACTGTATGGTAGAAAGTGCATATCCCCACTAGCCTGGGACGATGTGGGAGAAAGGCAGATGCTTGGTCCAGAGATGATCGCTCAGACAGTTGAGGTGGTCAGGAGAGTCAAAGATCATCTTCGCGTTACACAAGATCGTCAGCGCCATTGGACCGACTCTCATCGGCGTTCCCTTAAATTTTCTGTCGACGACCATGTATTCCTGAGGATCTCGCCTAACCGTGGCGTCATTCATTTCGGCGTACGGGGAAAGCTTAGTCCTAGGTATATAGGGTCGTTCGATATTCTGGAGCGAGTGGGATATGTATCCTATCGTCTCGCTCTTCCGTCGTCTCTGAGTGAGGTACATGACGTGTTCCATGTATCCCAACTACGACTGTATATCCCGGACTCGAGTCAAATCCTGGATCATTCGGAATTGGTTGTGGGTACCAACCTTTCGTATGAGGAGAGACCCGTATCCATATTGGACCAAAGAGAGAAGATACTCAAGAACAAGACTATCAAGTTAGTCCGTGTTGCTTGGGATCATCACTCTTTGGGAGAGTCAACGTGGGAGCGTGAGGATGATATCCGATCACGATATCCCGACCTGTTTGACTCGTGAGGTATAATATCTTTCCTATGCCTCATATCTTCGATTCCTTGCTTGTACGAATAATTGCTTGATTGCTTAACAAGTATAGCTTGCCTGTGAGTAGTATAGCTTGTCCTTGCATCTCTAGTCACTTGATTAAATTCTGAGGACGGAATTCTTTTAAGGTAGGTAGAGTTGTAATGACCATTGTTCGTATTACGTATTTTGTATACGTGTACGTATTTAGACCCGTATTGCATGTCTCTCTGCTTGATTTATTTTGGCATTTCCTTGATTGGTTTATCTTGACTTGGTTCGGCTTGGTTTTGCTTGGTTCGGTTTTTATGTGGACCAAACCACATTCATTAAATATCCCACCTACTACCACCTTCATTAAATATCCCACCTACCACCACCACCTTTATTAAATATCCCACCACACATTTCTCTCTCTTCATTACTTCTTCTTCTCCACCATTACTTCTTCAACCACCAGGAAAGAGAGAGAGAGAGAGAGAGAGAGCTTAGGCAAGTGCACCTTGCTTCATGAAGGAAGTCCATTTTTATTGTTCCATTGTCTTCCTCATGTGTTTTTAACCCACTTTAGTACTTGGTATTTTTCATTTCCATGGTTAAATTCTTGTAAATCTAGCTTTGTGGTATTTTTGATTTCCGGGAGTTTTGATTTATCAAACTTGTATATTTTGCAAGTTGATGGTCCTATGTTGCAGAGAATTTTGTTTGGTCCTAATTTGACCTACGGGATTTGCTGAGCCGCATGGACATTTTTTAGTACTCAGTCGCATGGCCTATGAATGCAATAGCAAGCATTTAGTTTACATGTATTATTTAATGCAATACCAACAGTCAGCCGCATGCATTGGAACTAGGTTGCTTGCCTTACTTAATTAGCATTATTTAATACACTAGCATGGTCTTACGTTGCCTACAATTGCATGGGAATAAAATTTGCTAGCCGCATATGGCTATGGGAACCAAGTTCAGCCGCATATGGTACTTGGTTGTAGCCGCATAAGCATGAAATAATGCATTAGATGCATTAAATAATACATGGCCTTAGTCTTCAGCCGCATGCATATTAATGCATTATACCAATGCATGCAATATTTTAATAAATATTTTAATGCATACAATATTTAATGCATATTCCAAATACATACACTAAAGCATTCAGCCGCATGCCTCTTTTGCATTCTCCAAATGCTTTCAGCCGCATGGAGGAGCAAAGTGAGCCACATGCTTATGCAAAACATTAAAATGCATATAATAATGAATTATATCATAAGGCCAGCCGCATGTATTCAATACATTCAATGCATTATAATAATGATTCATGTATTAATGCATTATAATGCATTATAATCCATGCATATTCAATGCATTATAATAATTCTCCATGCATTAATGCATTACAATACATTATAATCCATAAAGCTTGCCGCATAGGCTTCTGAAGGCTTTACATTCCTAATGCATTACTTAATGCTTTAATGCATTTAAGGCCTTAATGTTTAATATTTTATGCTTTAATGCATTTAGGGCCTTAATGTTTAATATTTTATACTTTAATGCATTCTTAAATGCATTATATATATATATATATATATATATATATATATATATATATATATATATATATATATATATATATATATATATATATATATATATATCCTTAATGCAATTCCTTAAGCCAGCCGCATATGGCTTCCATCAGCCGCATACCAATAGCGAGCCGTATTAATTTGCATATTTATATATTTTGCTAGCCGCATGCACGTATTTAATGGCTTAGCCGCATGAGCAAGTGACTGCTGGCCGCATGGAAATTTTCCGAGCCGCATGAGTCCTCCACAGTCCTTGTCCCTTTTAAATATTTAATTACTAAATGTGTACTTGTGCTAAATTAATTATTCCCTGACACGATAGTGACCCGTTGTGGTGCACTTTTGATATGACGTGATAGTGGCCCGACGTGGCGCATTCCTGACAGTGAACATGACATGACAAGATTGAAAGGTCTGGACACCGTGGATGATTGTGGTTATACAATTGAACCGGTAGTATTTGCATCATGTCTAGGACAGGGATCCCTAAGTACCATGGTCAGGGGTACCTACTGTAAATGGCTAAGGCTAATAACTAGAATAATTCAGTAGTCATGAGAGATTTCTCCAGTTACAGGCGATCCTGTTATCCCGGCCACCATTGTGGAACTTGCAGCCTGCCGACGAGTAGGGCACATGTCCAAATTCCCTGATATATGAAAAGAGTGATGCATTGCCTAATGAACCCAAGTCGCCTGGATAACTTGGATTAGCTGCAGGGCTTGTGGCTGGAGGAATATCTCACTGCATATGGTGATAACCCTAGTTAGCTAATGTAGAAAGCCGTAGTCATTGATTGGCCAGAAACGATTGTATGGTGTAGTTTCAGTGCTCGATTATTGCAAGCTTGATCATATAATTGTCACTCTTAACAATAAAGATCAGGGGCTAAGTTCTGTTCAGGTGAAGGGTTACAACCCCGGTCCTTGTTTGGTTTAAGGGTTGTAATCTGGCTTCCGGAGCAGTTCTAAGTCCTCTTTTCGTTTATTGTCTTATTGCACCCCACGTCATGATTGTAATATTTTACCTTACCAACAAGATTTGGAGACGGAGTTCTATTCAGGTGAAGGGTTACAACCCCGGTCCTTGTTTGGTTTAAGGGTTGTGACCTGGCTACTTGAATGGTTCCCTCGTACTCCATTTTGACCGTTGTTATTCTTTTACTTCAGTTCTTTTAACTGCTTTAATATATAATTTCTGATGTGCTGGTTTTAGTTCTTAAGTGAAGCCTCCTTTGTGGCACTTGTTCTTTCTGGGATCTGACCCAGCTGGTTTTGTGTGGCCAGATTTCGGAGCAGCTTCAGAGGATCTACCGACTTTCCAGCCCGATGGTGACCATCAGGCGTGACCAGGGCAACGAGTGGGTTTATTTTTGCTCTTCCACTCTATTGTAATAATTTCATTTTGAGGCGTTTAGCCGGCGAGCACCTGTTAGCTCGTATTGCATACCTTATTATTGTCTGCCTACGGGCTGTAACATGATTGACAAATCCTAGGGTTGATCATGTATGACTAAACTCTTGCTAGTCCTCATATTTTGTAACGACTAGCTTCATGATCAGCTGGATATGTAATGTTTGGGACGCCTTACTATTGTATATTTGGTGATCTTGCATCTTGTAACTTTACTTGCTTGCGTTGAGATTGAGACAATCAGGCTTGTTATTGACCATAGAAGACTGTTAGATTATAGTTAAACCCTCATATATCTAGACAGTCGTGACCGTATAGTGAGGTGGATTCCATTTTATTATACGTAGCTGGCTATGTATGCCCCCGCTCTCCAGTATTTTGGTTCTGGGGCGTTACAGGCTTCGCCCCCGAACCCCCGACGAGGGGCGTTGCCCCCTCGACCCCCGTTCGCTGACCGGGCAGCGGAACCTCCGAGTGCGTGGCTCTGGAGATGTCGTCGGGTGGTTCAGAGAAATCTTGTGGGATTCGTCGTCTTTGGCCCACCATGATTTCTTCATTGCATATGTTCACATTGACCTTTCTTATTGCTTTTCTGCATGTACATGTTAGACGAACAAAACAATATATATAGTAGCTAGTATGATAAGTTTAATACACATTAGGACAATGCTGAGTTTAAGTATAAGTGCTAAGGTGATAGCATAAATGTTAGTGATATCATAATGATTAAACTTAATTGAAGGACGACAATCAAAAACATAGTTTTGATTTTCCAACCCGATTAAATTTAAGGTAGATAAGCTCATATCACTAATATGTAAACCAATAGGCACATATCACCAAAGGTATAAGTATAAGTAGAAATGCTATAGCGATAGTATGAAGATTAGTGATAATAAAATGCTAAACTTAACATATTAACCATATTCAAAAATATGATACAATCATTGGGCCGACAGGACGTGCCCACTTCTCGTGCCCACTTCTCGTGCCCTTACTCTAGGATGCGGGTCGTGACACTTGACCTTCTGCTAGAAGATGCTCTATCGTTTGTCCTTCCTCTTGCCATTAAACATTGGGCTTGGTATCCCCCGTTTTCTCTATTAGAAGCCAGCCTCCGTACCTCAATAGACAATAACACACTCATAGCCTCTTCTAAGGAAATTGAGTCATTCCCATATAGTAATATTTGAATAAGATTTCCATAAGAATTGGGCAAAAAAAAAACAATAGGATTAGCGCCGAAGGATCATCATCTTTATGTATGTCAACATCTTTCAAGTCAGAAATAATTCGATTGAATTTTGATATATGATCTTGAATTGAAGTACCTTCCTCTATCACTAGTCTGTAGAGAAAATTTAACAAATAAAGTTTGCTTGTAAGCATCTTCATCATGTAGAGTGATTCCAACTTTAGCCGGAGCCCAACGATGGTAGTTTTGTCCTTCCCAGAGTGCACACATCCCTTTACAAACACGGGCAAATAGCAGCACATGCTTAGAGATCCATGTCATCCCAATTATCGTCGGTCATGTCAGCGGACTTCTTGGACTTTTTCCGTAAAGTCTTATGAAGCTTTTGAGATTTGGGAACATCATATATTCATATCGCTTTTCAAAAAGCCAAAATCATTCTTCTGGCCTATTGAACTTCTCAATTTCATACTTTTCAACCTTGCTTGATGGAGTTGTCTCAATAATCTATCTGATTAACTTTTTCTGAGAACTTTGTTAGATATCTTGCTATAATTTCAAAGTTTCGATACCAATTTGTTGGGACACAGCGAATAAATCCAAGAAATAGGAGAACACCTCAGAGAAAATTCACAACCGTAAAGACAAGAATTTACGTGGTTTGGCCAAGATGCTCACTTCCACGGACGAGGGTGATTCACTCTAAGAAGAAAATAAATTACAATAGCTCTCTCAACACTTTTCTTATTGCTCTCAAGAACTCTCTACTATAAGGCCTCGTTTGGTTCGCGAAATGATGGGCTTGGGAAAGGAAAGTCATTACTTTTCTATGTTTGGGAGCCAAAGGAATTAAGAAGGAAAGGAAAGTGATTCCCAATGGAAAAAAAATTTGTGAGAAAAATGATTACATCCATCCAAGCAAGGAATCACTTTCTCACATTAAAGTATTCACTTTTTCTTCTACTTTCCTTGACATTCCCCAACACCGGAAAGAAAAATCGATAAAAATTGTAATTTCCCAAATGAAAGGATTTACCAAGGAATCGATTTCCTTTCCTTTCCATGAACCAAACGAGGCCTAAATATAAAGAAGAAGACAATACTCTTTCAAACTTCGGTATTGAACTTATTCAACAACTTTAGTTCTCTTCTGTTGAATTTATTCAACAACTTTCGTTGAATACAATGAGATATCTACGAAAAACTTTAATAGTAAGTAATATTAAGAAGAAGAAGAAAATTATTTTAAAAAGATGTGTAAAAAATATTTTTGTTAGTGTAATATAAAACAAAAATTTTCAATGGAAGCATTGAATTTTTATAAAATTACATATAAAGCACTAATTTCCTAATAATTGCAACTGCAGCATAAGAACGCCCTTACAAAGGGCGTTCTCTTCTAAATATTAATTAAAATTTGATTTCCGTAACGGATGTTAGCTAGAGGGAGAAAAAGGACAACGCCCATGCGAAGGGCGTTTCCCTCTGGTAGAATGCCCTTCCAAAGGGCATTGTCAGGACACGTGGCATCCGCGTGTCGCCGCCTAGTTGCTTCCTTCCTTCCGTGCCTTCAGTCTTTATTTTTTTGGGCGGAATCCTTTATTTTTTTTGGGAGAGCGGACTGCGCAACCTTTGACCCATTCAATGTTTCTACATTGCTTTGACCCAAAATTACTGCATCGGTTGATTTGTGCATGTTCTTTTGTTGTGTTCTATCACGCCACAAATCGTGCAATGTAGATCCCTTGTCGACAGCTATCGCATCATAATAGGGTTCTTCTTCGGTATTCCAGCTCTAAGTCCAACAAGTGCTACTCCAATTTGACCTCTTATTAATTTCCTTTGAGGAGTGTAGGGGAATGGAATTGCTGAAAAACTTCTGTATGTGAGAGTTGAAGAAAAAGAAAGAGAAGAAGTACGTAAAAAATTGCTGCTGTAAATTACCTAATATATAGGATGAGAAGTGAACAAAAATATAACGTTACCTAAGTACGAACGTTGCCTAAAAGAGAACATTGCCTAAAAAAGAATGTTGTCTACACTACCCTTCTACATTTAGCACTGTATAACATTGCCTATCCTATCCTATTCTACATTATCACTGTATAACGATCAACAAAAATACCACTGTTATCAAATTATTAAAAAAAGAAACAGGAAACGCCCTTAGCAAGGGCGTTTTCCTCATTTTCTAGTTTTTTTTTTCCATCGTTTCATTTTAGCTCACGGCTGTTAGATAGTTTTATATTTAATTCAGATGTTAAAGAAAATGCTCTTACCAAGGATGTTCTTGTGCTATGTTTGAAATTATTAGGATAATTGTGTTGTACATATAATTTTACAAATTTATAAACTTTCATTGAAAATTTTCCAATATAAAATCATGCACCTTACCAATTATCAGTTTACTGGTTCCCATTACCCAGATGTCACCTCCAGGAAAAGACTACACTGGGCCCACATTTGTTACTGATGGGCCCGCATGTCTCCATGTGATGGATGGATAATTATCATAATTATGCTGCATCATCAACCTAACTTAAAGAACGACACACATATCTTAAAGCTTTATAAAAGTGTCACAATCATTCATTTAGCATCCATACCAGCCATGTGCTGCCTGCGACTTTCTATGTCAACTTGGGAGAAAATAATGTTATCAGTATCTCCAAACTCCACCTACGCATATGATTTTTTTTTTTTTTTTTTTTTTTATAGATGTCTGACGGTACGTTGATATACTATATTACATATCTTTTAGGTCTACTATTTTCAACTTCTACCAAATAAAAATGAAAGAAATAATGTACCCTCGTCTCTCATCGGTAACTATAAGAGTCACTCGAGTTTGGTCGCATACGATTGTTATTAGCATTATTTATTTATTTTGACTTATTAGGGCCCAACGCGAAACTTCTAAAATAGGCCCTCCATACATAATGTAAAAAAAAGTTGTAAATATGACCAAAATTTGTTGCTAACAAGATTTGAACCAAGGCCCTCTAAAGCAAATGCCTAACACAATAACCACTGCGCCACAAAATTTTTTTTTCTTAATAATGATACATGATATATACTAGTTATATTTTAGATGGATCCATGTTGTTGGTGCCCCCTTTCCTCTGGGGGCCCTGGTGTCCTAGGCCAGGGCCGTCCCTGATATATATATATATATATATATATATATATATATATATATATATATATATATATATATATACATATGTGTGTGTGTGTGTGTGTACATACCGATGTTAGGATTTGGATCTCGAACTACGTGAATAGTAATTTTGAGTTCTGTTTCGAGACCCAAGTCCTAATATCCATACATATGTGAGACCTGAAAACTAAATATCTCCTTTATTTTCTACATTGTGGGATTGTATATCGAATAGAAGGTGGAATCATGAGGTGTAGATAATTGGAATTAGTTCAGCCTTACATTTGAATTCTCTTTTAAGGCATATGAGTCCAATTCAATATCGTACCTCATGTGTCAACTCCGATTCGGGTCACATCGCGTTTCCAACAAATGGTATCAGCCTTCGGTTACAGGGCTGGTTTGGACGGCTCTAATTGGTTCGTGAAATATGGTGCTGAAGGTTATGTGTATATACGGATATACGAGTGTTCTTCTCAATGTGGAGTTATGAGCATATATTTTGCTAAAGGGGTGACAAGGGTGACATTGAGGTTGGTAATTTAGTCCCACGTATGAAGTTATGAGCCTATATTCGGCTAAAGAGGTGACAAGGATGACAATGGTGTGGTAATTTAGTCTGACATCGGATAGGAAGTGGGATCATGGGATGTAGATAATTAAAATTGGTTCAATTAAATATCGTACCTCATGGACCAACTCTGATTCGGATCGCACCGTATTCTCAATAATAATATATAAATTAGGCAGAAAATAATGTTATCACTATCTCCAAACTCCACTTATGTCAACATTATTTTTCCTACTTTGTTGATGAAATATATATTAAAAAAAATTACATGTATACATATATACATTATGACCTTTGCCAGCTTTGAATAGTTCTACCTGTTTTGTATCTATCTCAATATTTTATTTTATTGGTACAGAGAAGTTGAAAGTCAAAGTCGATTCATCAAATATAATATTAGGTTTGATTTACATAATTTTTTAAAAAAATTATTCAGTATAAAATCAATGTCATATATCTATGTGAAAACTACGTACATGATTTTACTCAGGGAACAAGAACTTAAATGGATCCCATAGTTTAAATCCCAAAAAAAAAAATTAGTTGGTGGGATCTGATATTGCTTTTAATTTGCTTTTCCACTGTGAGGAGGTTAAGAGGGTGAAATATAGGGGTGAGCAACGGTTCGGTTCGGTTCGGTTCGGTTCGGTCCAAATTGAATCGATTTTGTAAAAACTAAAAAAATCGAACACCATCAAATAGAAAAACCGTAAACCGAACCGTTTTATGAAAAAAAAACGAACCGAAAAAACGGTTCGATTTTCGGTCGGTTCGATTTTCTGGACCTGTGAGCCAAGCCGGGCAAATGGGCCGGCCTACACATACAACTTAAAGGCAAATTTGAAAAAAAATTCACCATTTTACAAATACAAATATTCCTACATAGGCACAGTCTGCTCTTGCATAATAAATATAATATTGACACTAGTTTACAAATACAAATATTTCCAACATGGGCACCATTTTAAAAATACAAATATAATTTTTTTTACCAGTTTACAAATATAAAAGTTTACAATAATGAACTGTGTTATGGAATTACATCATAGGCACCAATTTACAAATACAACATATGCACAATTGTACAAATACAAAAAAAAAAAAAAAATCACAGTTTACAAATACAAAAAATTTCAAGAAGAAAATATGGCTCAGATAGCAATTTGTTATTACATAATGCATAGGTCCTCCAATTTCAAACTGATGCATCATTTCATCCTATAGCTTCCCTAGGCAACACAATGAAATCAAGAAAAAAGAAAAGAAAAGATGTAGCTCAGATGGCTGATTTATGCATCAGTACGATGCCATGTAGTATGTTAGTAAATTTTTCAAGAAACAAAAAATAACGATCAAACTGGCAACATATGTATAACAAAAGTACACATAAGTTTATGCCACGCCAATGGCTGCAAAAAAAGCCTCGCCAATGGCTGCAAGTCAATAACAACTATAATGAATCAATGAAAACAACATTCAGTTCCATTATAATTCGTAACACAAATAGTAGCATATAGCACACATCTTAAATTCATCAAACAATATGTAGCATCTATTGAGTAACCTAATTAACTGGTGACTAAGTAGTGACGTTGCCACTGAACATAGCAATATGATCAAAGGGAGTAGTTTACTAACCACTGAAAAATAGTAAACAAATAGATGTGGGTAAATACAATAAAAGCTAATATCAAACTAGAATGTTAATTATCAGATTACTTCATGGATAATATGTCAAGTTTGATATTCATGGTATAGAAAAGTGCTTTTATCAATGTGGAATTTCAGTAAGAAGGCTATGTCTCTGTATCCTTTGTGTTCTGTGCCTGTGTTTGCATTAGGAAGTTGGAAGTCAAGAGAGCCATTGTAATTTATTTAAACCTTCACTTTGGAATTGAGCTGGTTGTTCAATCAATATTTCTTCAAAATTATATTGGTTCTGATAAAACTACTCATTTTTTGACATACTGAGTGCTGGGAGCCACTTAAAAGATGTGATCTTGTTTATAGAATATTTAAATAAATCTAACTAACCAAGGACCGGTGAGTAACTGAAAATAACACGAAGCAAGTAACACTAATTAGCAGCACCAGTGAGTAATAGGGAAGAAAGTAAACAATATAGTCTATCAAACAGGGAAGAAAATAAACATGGTAGGATTGATTCATTAATTTCACTTCAAAATAAAATTACAGTATTAGAAATAAAATTACAAGGAAGATGTGATCTCATTTTCACTTCAAAATTTGAACAACATGCAAAAAAAAACGAAAACCAAAGGCACCACAATATTAGAAATAAAATTATAGAAGAAAAAACCGTAATAAAAAACGAAATTAGAACTTACACCTTCTTATCCACACAAGAAATGTTAGAAAATAAAACATAACTTTGAAAAAAAAAGGAAATATACCTCGTCTTCAAGCACAGATTTGGGAAAGTCAGCGAGCTCTCTAACCTCCATCAAAAAATAAGGGTTCTGGTCAAAATCCTTCGCAGATCTAGGTTTAGATCTAGAGAAAGATCAGTAAAGGAAAGATCTGGAGAGAGATCCAAATAGGGAGTTCTCTGGAGAGTCACAAGAGCTGACACTTGAGAGAGGAAGGCATGGCTGAGAGGTTTGATGAGAGAACCCAAGAAAAATTAGGGGAAGAGAGAGGAGTGTTCTGGAGTCTAGAGAGGAGAGGGTTCTGAAGGAGAGTGGTGCTCCAAAAAAAATAGAGGAGGAGAGAGAGATTTTAGGTTTAGGTTTTTGTTTTTGTTTTCTTTGTATATGTATGTAAGGAAGGTTAAAATCGTAATTGTATATATCGGTTTTTGGTTCGGGTCGGAAACCGAATCCCAAACCCGTAATCTGAACCGATAAACCAATTTTCTATAGGGTCGCAACCAAACTCTGACCCGTTTATTTGAAAACCGACCCGAATCGCTATTACGGGTCTGGTCGATTTTCGGTTAAAAAACCGTTATTTGCTCACCCCTAGTGAAATATTTGATAACATATCAACTTTAAACGTAATAATCCACTGATCAAATTTAAACTTTAACCGAACTCGAGTGGCTCTTGTTGTAAACCCCTATATTTTTATTTTTTAATTAATTATTTAACTATTAGCATTATTATTATTAAAAGTAGAGTGGTAGAATTAGATAACAAAAATAGGTATATAAGGATTAGCCAATATTTATATAGTTAGTATAGATGACTTAACTCAAACCTAAATGTTTAATGATTTTCCCCCTTTTAAACCCTACTCATAAATTAATCTCTAAATAACTTCCTAAGTCCTTAAGTATCAGCCCATATATCCCCTAAAATCTAAATTTTCTGAAGCAACAGCCCATTCCCTTTGGCCCATAACCACTACTGCTTAGGTGTTAGGAGATATGGGCCTAAGGGGGTGTGCCCGACTAACAAAGAAGAATGAGTCGGGCGGGCGGGTATCGAACCCGAACTCGACCCACACCACTTCAATCAAATTTTTAACAGTAACTTCTTCATCATGCATCCCTGTGCGCGCGTATGGGTGACTGTGTGTCCCCTCCTGCTAAGCTACAGAGGTGCAGGCACGCTCGTACCATCTTCACCTGCCAAGACCAGCATCCCTCACCCCCTCTATATATATGTAGGTGTGTCTCTCCTCCCATAAACCCTAGCTGCCACCCTTTAAGAGCCTTCTTCTTTCTACTAGACGTCTCGTCCTTCCTCGGCCAAGTCCGACCACCTCAGTACTTCCTCGTTGCAGTGATGTAATCCAACCTCGACTCAGAAATTTTGACCCAATATATGGTTGTGATCTATGTAGGGCCTAAAAATCGAGTTGCGCCATATATTTACTACTCAGCAATCAAGTTGTGCCCCAAAAATCAAGTTGCGCCACTATTATGAAGCTCAGAGGTCAAACTGCGCCACTGATCAGGTTGCGCCAAATTTTTGACTGCGCCCAATCATATTGCGCCAAAGGATACATGGCGTTTGACATTTAATTGCCATCATTGCCTGACAGCACTGACAACTGACAGTACAGTAAACGAAGGAAATCTCTTCGAATCCCTCAAAACGTGCCGCTCGAGGAGATTTAATGGACAACTGTCATGCACATCTTGTGAGTTGCACCTAGGAGCAATCTAAACAACTTCTTCTCAAAAGCTGCCACGTGCTTATGCATTAAGTTGCGCCTAAGCGCAACCCAATCAGGCACAGTTTGACTTGTTGACTGAAGCTCGCGCAACCTGATGAAGTTGAGACAACTTTTATTTTCTAAAGCTGGATGACGTGGCGCACATGCCACTAATCTCTCAAAACATGTCCACTATTCTGTACACGACCACGCATATCTTAATCATATGATGCCACGTGTCTAAATACAGTTACTACACGATTGATTAATTGAATGATCGTTGGTGCAACATAAGGTTGGCGCAACTCAATGTGGCGCAATCCAGCCTTGCGTACATTAGAATAACTGTTAAAATAGTTATTTTCAGAACTCTATAAATAGAGTTTCTAATCATTGTCAAAGCATCACAGAGATCAAGTACTCTTGCAAAATTGCTGCTGTATTCTCTAGAGGCTCTAGTCTTCAAGTTCACATAGTCCAAGGGATAAAGTGATCGTCTTCTGATCAGATTCCTACAGTTGTGCTTTCCCAGAAATTAATTGTACTTTTGTACTCTTTTCTAAGTTTGTTATAAAACTTTTTATTTTTGCAAACAAAATGGCGACTCTGCTGGAGACGACTTCCTCCTCCGATGAGAATGTGACAACTCAATGTGATACTGCGTCGATCGGCAAGACGCAGAAGACTCTGGTTGTTCAAGTCAACCAGACAGCCTATGAAGATATGATCAACAAGAAGAGCAACAAGCGCACTGTGTCTATCACCAAGAACAAAACTGTATGGACTCCTAAGTCTTCTACAGTTGCAGTTGCTCAGGCGCAACCTGCTTCTGTTACCCAGGCGCATTCTGTCTCTGTGGCTCAGGCGCAGTCTATTTCTACTACCTGTGCACAGCCCACTCTTCCTGTTTCTGTTGCCCGAGCGCAACGTACTCTTTCTGCTGCTCGTGCGCAATCTACTGCTTTCTTTCCTACCAAGGCACAATCTGTTTAAACTATTGCTAAGGCACAGTCTACCTATGTTGCTGCCAAGGCACAACCAGCAGCCTATATTGCTCGGGTGCAACCAGTAGCCCATAGCACTATGGCACAACCCAAGCAATCAGTTATTCAGGCGCAGTCTGCTGCTCTAGCGCAACCTAAGGGAACTAGTCTTTTGGCTATTCCCTCTCCCAATTCTCCAGTTCTGAACTTGGAGAAACAATGTTCTAGTGCCAATACTAGACAGAACAAAGGGAAAGGTCCTGTTAAACTTCCTCAACTGGCACAACCTATGCCTAAAGTGGTCCCACAACAAAACAGAGGGAAACGCTTCTTAGCTA
This sequence comes from Iris pallida, assembly GCA_029216955.1. Classification (NCBI taxonomy): domain Eukaryota; kingdom Viridiplantae; phylum Streptophyta; class Magnoliopsida; order Asparagales; family Iridaceae; genus Iris; species Iris pallida. The sequence continues at coordinate 5,577,465 of JANAVB010045017.1, forward strand.
ACTCTCTACAAAATAAAGGAAAGCACCCTTTGGTCTTTTCTCAAACTTCCCTAGTCTATGACTCAGAGGAAGATATATCAGATTCCTTTCCTTTAAACAGAGGTCCTCAGATCTCTGCTATGGGAAAGAATATTGATCAAAGAGGCATCTTGCCTACCCCTATAGGGTATGGTCAAGATCTTCCGTCCTTACAAATTTTAAGGTCTAAGCAAGGAAAATTGATGGTATCACAAACAGAGACACCTGGAGTAGAATTTTCTGATTTACGTGTTTATCTCAATAGGTGTCAACCAGTATCAACTTTGGTGAAACGTAAGAACCCTATGCCAAAGGCTAATCTATACCAGAAATCAAAGTTTAAAAAGAAAGACCCAACCACTTATGCTAATGAGTTAAGTACATCTTTGTACACTCAGGGGACTAAACATCTGAAGAATAGGAGGCATGTTCCTAACATCATTAAGGAATATGTTCCTCTGACTTTTTCTTGTCCTGTATTGATAACTGATCTCTGGGAACATCTTACACAAAGACGAGAGATCGCAAGGATGTCACCCTCACCTCTAAATCACTCTTCAGATCGCCACTGCCTTCATGAAGTGGTCATCAAGTGTTGTTGCTAATCAGCTAAACGATCTGTTTTCGATCGTCTAAACTATACTTCAACTCCTGAACCTATGACAGAAGATGAAGACGAGCTGTTATATGCTTATGTCAATATGACTTTCCAAGGTACTGGGGGTGGAAAACGTCCAAGACGTAATGCGTCCTGTAATCCGAGTCAGCAATACTTAGATCGGATTCATGCATCCAGTAAAGGGGTCTTTCAATACACCAGATCAAGAAGTCGAAATTTGAACCAAGGCGTCTTTAATCAAGAAGATCTCCCCATCGCTCACATGGAAGAAGATTCTTTATCTGAGTTTGATGCAGATAGTGAAAGTTTTGAATAAACTATCTCGTCAATAGTATCAAAAAAGTGACAGCATATACCGTTACAAAAGATCAAGTTTCTTCTAGTTCATCCAATCAAGAACAACGAATTGCTACACTAGAGGACAAACTGAAGACCATGGCTGAGATGGTCGTAAGTATGCACACTATAATCATGGCTCAACATACAGTACCACCGGTTATAAACCCTGCTACAAATCCAGAGCTTATAGCATCTTCTGTACCTGTTATTGCTAGTCTGGGGGTACCACCACCTCAGATTGCTTTTGTACCAATTCAAGCTGATCCCAGTCAGTCTAGTGCTGGGGGTGGTAATTATCACGCTGTTCCTCCTCCCAACAATTCTAACCAGCCTATCAATTCCCAAACATCAGGGGACGCTAATGAGGCTGTAAAACTCCTACGCACTCAGTTTGAGGCCTTCAAGCAGAAGGATGGCCTACAAAGACTTGGCATAAAATAACCGTATCCTACAGAATGGAAGGAGGTCCCATTCCTTCCTAAATATAAGCTTCCAACCATTATGCTGTTTGATGGCAGCACTTCTCCAAGTCAGTACATCAATCACTTTGAAGTGATGACTGGCCAATTACAGCCAAATGATGCTCTCCTTACTAGAGTGTTCGTCGGTTGTTTAGCCGACGCAGCATACGACTGGTATCGTAGTTTGCCAGATGGTTGCATAACTTCTTTTGCTGGTTTCAAGCAAATATTCTTGGAACGATTTTATGAGGGAGTCAACGACATGACGATATCTGCCCTCATTAAGATCAAACAAAGACACAATATAACACCCAGTTTTCTAAATAAGAGTAATTTTAAAATTTTGTGTTTTTAATTATTTAATTATGATATTTAAATAATAATATAATTTTTGGTGATTTTTTTAATCATTTAAAACTATTTAAAAATCATGACTTGTGATTTTGATGTGCAGCTAGTGAAACCGCAGAGACTGTCTGACCTAGAGCCTAATCCTGTGATTTGGAATAACTATTTATCATTTTTAGCCTAGGGGTAATTTGGTCATTTTGACTTATTAGAATAATTTGATTAATTATTGGATTGATGGTTGTTAAATTTGACTTTGACTAGTTAAGACCTTGTAGACTAGCCTAGAAGCTAACCTTAGCTACGGTGACCCTAGTCTAACATAAGCTAACCTACTTTTAGTCATTAGAAATTAGTTTTAAAGTAGGAAGGTTAAGTTTAAGTGAAATGGTCTCATGACTTAACTCAATGACTTGTGATTTACCAATTTCATGACTTGCAATTAAGCCATAGGCCCATGACTTAAGCCCAAAACCAAACTAAACTCACCCATGGCAGCCACACTTAGGGTTTCCCTTGCCTATAAGTATTCTCTTAATGTTGTCCTTGCCTCTTTTGTTCTTGACCTAGATTTTGAAGGAAAGGTAAATTCTCATTCTCCTAAAATCCTATTTAATTCATTTCAACTCCTTTTTAACTCTAGTCTTTTGTATTAGGATCTAATTATTGTGTGTTTACTGATTCTGGAGGTTCACCTCAGTTCTGTATGCCATTTGGAGCTTGGGAATTGCTATTTGGAATCCTTTTATTTGGGGCTTTCTTGAGTATTGACACTCAATAGGTAAACCACTCAAACCCATTGTTTTTTCTATTTTTATTGCATATAGGGCTAGGTCTAAGAGTCCCCTAGTTGTCCCCGAAATTTGGGTACAATTCGTGTCCATTTGGTGTCCGTATCGGACACGTATCATAGTGGATACATAGGTATTTGTTAAAATGCCCCTTAGGGATTTATTTTCGTATTTCAAAAATATAATTTCATAGATCCCTAGATCTATATGTGTGTATGAATTTTTGTGAAGGATGTTTGGTATTTCGTGTCGGTTTGTGTCATGTTTTTGGCTTTGGACACGCTGTACGAGCCCTAAGCCTGTGTCCTGTCTATCGGGCTCCATAACTCACAATATAGGACACGAGAGGACACGAATTTTTGTGGAGAGTAGGGGGCACTAACTGTCATCATGCTCCCAAAATTTGGAAGCAGATGGTGCACTACACGCGGAGCAATCCCGCCCGCACTAGGCGCGCGCTGTCGCGCGCTGACAGCAGGCACACGCACAAACACGCACAACACGCGCGCTCATGTCCACTGTGGACGCATTGAGGACACGTGTCAGGCATGCTAACGTGTAGAACTATCCTGGGCGACTATGTGGGTGTATGCACGTGACACGAAGTGTCGTGTGTCGTGTCCTACACGCGTGTGCACTCGTGCACGACGCTATGCTACACTGGGTGCACCCCACGTGTTTGAATCGATGTGGACACGTCTGTGTCATGCTTGTTGGACACTAAATGACTCAAGGGACACATACACACATGTGACACTAATTACCAACCTATTAATTGTAATCTTGTTGATTAATTTAACTTCGAAATCATGTTATCCCCTAAATCCCGATACTTCACTGATACCCTTTACTAAATTTATTTTCTGATTTTAATTTGCATATTCTTAACTGTTTTAATGATGTTAAAGGATTAAATTAGTTCACCTACATGTGTATTGAATGATGATTAGGTTAGTGTGTGATTTGTGGGAGCAATGGATTTCGAATTTGGGTTTTGGTTTGCTAACTGTTGGTTGTTTGGACTGTCAGCTTGTTCAAAAATCTGAGGGCCTATTACATACACAGGCACCTATTCACACATTGTTCACATACACAAATCTACACTGTCACTTAATTTCCTTTGACACAACCTATATGACACATTGCACACAGAAGTACACATCTACACTCACTCTTGATTTCACACACTGAAACACACACAAGTTCCCTATTATTCTTGTCACCCTACACTACCTGCACACACCCACATCCACCTAGAAGTCTATACTGTTACACAATGTTGTGACTCACCCTAAAATCTGAGACATATAACCTATTACATACACTCACACACACACACACTCTACTCTATTAACCCTGTCACACAGGCACACTATTTTCTTACTTGACCCCACACACATATGTGGAACCTGTTACACAGGACACACTAAACTGAACTATTTTTCCTGTGTAAACCCTCACACACACTCACATTCCTGTCACCTTACACATTCACACACACACAAAAATCTGAACTTCATTGTTGATGCAACTTCCTATTGCTAAGTAATCTGAAAACTGTTATTACCTATCCACATTGCACACTCCTTGCTCACAGATTTCCCATGCCTAAATCCTGAGAACAGTGTGTACATTGTTCCTATATTTGCCACTCATGCACACACCCTTTCACACAATCCTAACCCACACACATTATGACTACACACACACACATGTATGCCTCTACATGTATATATATGGATATGTAATCTAGTGCCTATATAGCTCCCCTATATACATATATATGTGAGTGTAATATATATAGCCTAATGTGGTATGTGTAATGCAATAGATATTGCTATTGATATATATAATATATGTGTATATAGATATATGGTAATGGGTGTATGGCCTTGTGTATATGGCTCATGGCCTAGGTAGAATAGTCTATGGCATGTGGTGAGGATACACTTGAGTTAGTGTATCACTAGACTAGTGTGACTTGTATGGTAATTGGTTAGTGACCTAGATGGACTTGTTAAGCTTAGGTTTGACCAACATTGACTTGTTTGACCTAGTTTAGCCTTGTTTGACCTAACTAGACTAGAGTGGACCTAGTTTGACTGATAGAGTTGACTAGAGTTGACCAAAGGTTGACTTTAGCCTAGATTGACCCCAAATATCATGTAGATGCATTGTAGCAGTCTATTTTATTATTTTAGACATGTAGTGACTTGTACTGTTCTATAGGAGACAGACACCACTCCTCGGACAGTATATTCTCTTCAGATATTCAGGGTACCATACGAGTACATTCTCTGATCATTTCATAACTTGCTTAGAATTATATTCCTGCTCTAGTTTACCTTATTTGATGCTGTCACGATATTACCACGGATTGGTACTATATGGATCCCTACATTGAGATGGTATCCCCCTCGGGAGCATCGGATACATCATGTCGTGTGTTTCATGTATATCATGTATTCCTCGCTCTCATGTTATTCATGTTTCTCATGTGCTTCATGCTCGTTCATGCATGCTCATGTACTCTCATGTGCTCTCATGTTCGGTCATGTTTCTTATGTATAACCTATACTTCATGTACACTCATTTATGAGCCCTCATGTATACTTCATGTGCACCCATTTATGGGCCTTCATGTGAATTTTATGTGCACTCATTTATGAGACCTCATGTATACTTTATGTGCATCCATTTTTGGGCTTTCATGTGAAAATCATGTGCGTAACATAACTTGTCTGGATCCTTGTGTATTGATTGGGGTATGGGAGAGTATAAATAGTCATGTGAACAATTCCAAAGTAGTATATCCATGTGCGCCTCTTTAGTATATTCATGTGCAAATCCAGCCGTTTACATGTCGACTTTGTACTCTAAATACTAGTCACTGGTAGCTCTCTACTTATAGTAGATATTTCTATTACAGTTCTCTCTCTATTTACATCATGTACTTTCTTTCAGTTTCATGTATCGTACTCTCTTGTATGCTTATATTTTCCAACCTGTTATGATCTGCGTGAGATGTATTGTGCTCGCTCCCGTCCTGACTGGACCTGTTAAAAATTTTACAGAGGACGAGGATGGCTCTGGTGTCTACCTATTATGGTGCAGCTATAGACAATACTTGTGACTTGGACCCACTTGCAGTAGAGGATCTGCCACCAGTGGTTTAGACTGCTAGCTTAGACTCTTACCTTGTCTTTCTCATTAATACATTATTGTATATATTGGGAGTTGTTTTATCTTGATGTTGTGGAGATATTATCATAGACACCTAGACTTCCATCTATTGTATCTCTTGTGTGGATTTCAGTTCATATCTATCTATCATTTTATCGTATTCTACCTTAGATGTGATTGAGAGTGTATTTGCTATGTCACCTCCATTCGGAGTGTATATATTGTACAGGTACCTTATATATTGTTAGATGATTGACCTAGGACAGCATTCTACCACCGACACTGCAGCATCGGCTGGACACTGTTACGTACTTGTACCCTCACGGTGGGTGCGGGTCGTGACACACAATGAATCCACAGAGAGTTTCAATGAAAGATTTCGTAGAGAGGCACTTAAAATGCCTTTAGGAATGCCATCTACTGTAACAATAGACACCTGCAAATCAAACTCGTTACCTATTATCAGTATATGGACAGAATCTACACAATTTCAGGATTAGCCTTCTTTCATTGTGAATGCCAACGCGACAGAGGTCAATGCCGAAAAGTTCAAACAGTTAGAAGTTCAAATGACTCATCCTAACCAAGATGAATATACTACACCCGGAGGTAATAATTGTCAGAATAACCGCAAGGATAAAAAAACATTGGCTATCATTCTCAAAGGCAATGAGTCATTGGCTGTTAATGTTGCTCAGACAGCACCTACTACATCAGCACTACCACAGAAAATACCTCGTCCAAAAGAAGAATATTCTTTTGATGAAGATGATACTTTGAGCATCTTCGATTGCTTGATCAAAAATAATAAGCTTCAATTGCCAGAGGCAAAACGGCCAGAAGAAGTAGGTAAGACCGATCACCCTAAATACTGTGTTTATCACAGATTTATAGGGCATTCGACCAGAGCATGCTACGTGCTCAAAGGCAAAATCCAGGAGATGGTCAATTATGGAGCGATTACTCTTCAGTAGGATGAGAAGACGGTGACTGCTAATGTTGTTTCTATATAATTTGGTAATTTTCCACCACAACTTGTGCAAGATGGTGTTGTCCCCATTCCAAGAGCTACTCTCGAGATCGTGAATCTCACACCTCATCAAAATGAGGGTCTTGTTCCATTATCAACCGATAAAGGTGAAATCATGTGGATTCATCCTGATCTGGTAGCATATTTCAAAGCGCCTTCCTCTTCCACTCAAAAAAGTGCTCCAAAGCTAAATCTAAAAGCTGCAACAAGGTATCCTTTGAACCAGTAGCAGAAGAAGAAATTCTAATTGGTACTAGATCTGGGAAATCCTATCTTCGGAAATATCCCGAAACTTAAGAGAATTCTGCCCCATCTCCTGATGCTCCTCCTACATCATCTTCTCCTGCTGAGAATATACCATTTACATCCCTGCCGGTGGTTGAACCAACTCCTCCTAAACCGACATCAGCAGACAAGGGTAAATAACATGTTCGTTTTGACAAAGCATTAAAGAAGTCCTCATCTCTTGGACTCGAAAAGCCATATAATTTTGACATACTGGCTCAATTAGCCAATACTCCAGCAAGATTATCGATTTTTGAACTCGTACGTCTCTCAAAAGAAACTCGAGAGACGTTAAGTGAAGCTTTGATACAGGCTGATGTTTGTCTTACTCTTCTCAAAAAGCCTGAAAAAGAGCTAGTCATCTGCGCACATTGTCATAGTGTATTTGAATTAATGCCCAACATTACTTTTTCACAAGATGACATGTTGTTAGAAGACAATCGTCATGATCGTCCTCTCTATTTTACGGGGTATGTGGATACCATGAAAGTTGATCGTATTCTGATTGATCCAGAGTTTGCTCTTAGTATCATGCCAAAGTCTTTACTAGATGCTTTGAAGATCCGGGTACATAATCTTTCTACAACTATCACTACCATCTTGGGGTTCAATCAAGGAAGAAGTAAACCTTTGGGGAAAATATGCCTGAAACTTCAAATTAGCAATCTTCGTACAAAGGTGACTTTTTATGTAATTGACAATCATGGCTCATACAATACTTTGTTGGGAAGACCATTCCTCTACGAACATAATATTGTACGTTCTACTCTCCACCAATGTTTCAAGTATATGGATGGTAATGGAGAAGTCCAGAAAGAGGTTGCAGATCTGAATCCTTTCAAAGGAGTTGAAGCATACGGCAACGATTCTCGCATGTACAAAGAGGAATTCATGAAAGTGGTACTGGCAATGGACACAGATGAAGAACAGAAAGGTATACCAAATAATACTCTGGTGATCCCTATCAAAGGGCGTACTTCCTGTCCTCAGTCATCTAAACCACTGACCATCTATCTTCCTTCCCACGAGAAGCAGCCTATTGGTGATAGTCAGGAACAGAGGGAGCTCACCTCTTCTGAGCCGCTTGTAATCGATCTTCGTCGTAAAAAGCCCCCTCATCCTTTTCGCTCTTCTTCTCCCCCTCTTGTCATCAATCTGACTAAGCCTGCTAAGGCTAAAGGTCCTGTTGTAAATGATGGTGTAAAAATCAATAAAGCATCTCCTTTGCAGTATATTGATGTCTCTTACTATACTCAATGTTATTTGGATATGCTAGATGGCTTTAAACCACTTACAATAGGAGTCGTATCATCTCTACGAAATGTAGTATCATTGGATTCAATACAAGAATCATACTTCTTAGTTCCGTCTCGAAAGAAATATGAAAGGCCCATACTTTTTAATAAAAGAGAGGAACAAAAAATCTTGCTCTATAATGATAATAGAGATGATACAGGAAGACTACAATTACGTCGTTATAGTCCACAATCCAAAGCAATCATCCGTAAAATGGGCTATGATTTCAGAACAGGTCTTAATAGCGGCAAAGGAAGGCGGACTCCCCTTCGTATCTCTATTCCAAAAGGAAAATCACAACAATATCATAGTAAATCGAAGCAGAATTTAGGTTACACTTCACCACTTCCGACTCCAGAACCTTCCGAATCTGACGAAGAAGAACGATCTAACTCTTCTGATTCCATCTCATTGGATTCTGATACCAGCATTGGTCATGTTCATCGGATAACAGTATCTTCTAATATGGTGTCTGTCGAATTCTCAGAAGATGATGACATTGAAGAAGCTCCCAAAGTAGACCCTTGGGCACAAAGGATGGACAATCAGTGGGAACTTTGTTTTGAACAATGAGAATCATCTACTGAGGATCAACTAGTCCAAATCGATATTGGAGAGCAGGGCGTATCACGACCAATCTTCATTAGCAAGAATCTCTCTGAGAATGATAAACAAGAATTAATTCACCTTATTCGTGAATATATTGATGTCTTCGTCTGGAGTTATGAAGATATGTCGGGATTAGATACTCAAGTTGCAACTCATAAGCTTAATATCCTGCCAAATGCTAAGCCAGTCAAACAACAGCAACGACGATTCAAGCCTAAAATGATGGATGCAATTGATGATGAAGTTAAAAAGCTCATAGCTTGCAGTTTTATCAGAGAAGAACAGCATGCTGACTGGGTAGCCGACGTTGTACCAGTTTTGAAGAAGACTGGAAAGGTTCGGGTTTGTATAGACTTTCGGGATCTCAATGATGCTTGCCCTAAAGACGAATTTTCTCTTCCAATTACTGATGTCATGATCGATAATACATGTGGATTCGAACGAATCTCTTTATGGATGGATTTTCTGGATATAATCAAATTCGGATGAATCCTGAAGATGAAAAACATACTTCATTCTATACTCCTCGCGAAGTATACTGTTATACAGTCATGCCGTTCGGTCTTAAAAACGTAGGTGCAACCTACCAGCGGGCTACGAGTACTATCTTTCGAGATCATTTGTGAAAGACCGTCGAATGCTATGTTGACGATATTGCTGTCGAAAGTCGTCTAAAGGAAGATCACATTCAAGATTTAAAAACTATTTTTAATCTAATGCACCAGCATCTTTTCCTCAAAAACTGAAGTGACTGTTCATTCATTCACTTTCTTGGACTTATCATTCATTTGGCATTTATTGTCTCTTATTCTAAATAATATAAATTTACGTCCTCTACACCTCTGAATTTCGATTATTTACATCAGCAACTTGTCATGTTCTTATTACCTCTGATAAAGTTGTCTATTGAAATAACAGTATTGCTAAACTTTATATTCTGCCACGTCTATATTACCTCTGAGCAGATATAATGAATATTGTCATTTTCTAATCAAGAAATATATCATGTCCAGTACCTCTGAATATATTTTCTATTCTATTACTTATATCTACAACAAGATATGCAACAAGATATGGAACCACATAAAAAGTCTTTATTATTTTCTTTTGCAAGAAAAAAAAGTACATTGTAATAAAAGAAAGCGACAACAAAATTTGTCCATTTTTACTCCAAAGGATAGGTGATAAGTTCTGCAATTTGTTTCTTCAGAACTTGAATTCTTTCGTCACAAGAACCTAGTACTCTCTGTCTAGCTTCAACTCTTCCTGATTCATGATCAAAAGGTTGTAGAGCAGCTATCTGACGTGTTAGCTATTCATTCTGAAGACGTTCAAATTCTTCCTTCTGATGCTTTAGAGATTCCACTTGAGTAACAACAGCTTGGTGCAACTGGTTTTCTTATTCTAAGCTCTGCTTAACAGTTTGGAGTTCTGCTTGAAGCTGAGCAATTTTAGCCTCTAAATCAGCAGCCTTTTTCTCTTCCTCTGTAGCCTTAGTCTTACGACACTCGGCAATAACAGCTGCATCAGAGATTTGGATGTCTAACTCGGAGGATTGTCTAGTGAAAGCCAACAAAAATGCTTCGAAATTGGCTTTACTAATTGCGGCTTCTCGAGCCATAGTTTCATATTCCATGTCTACTAATTGCTCGATGTCTCCTCTTTTATCTCCTTATAAGCTTTAATCGAGCTCTCCAAATCATCCAAAATATGTTCCAAAAATGCAGCGTGAGTATTGTACCCTTGGCATTGGATACCTCCGATCAAAAATGTAGAGGGTGTTCTGATAGTACTGAAAGGGACATCCTCTCTTTCCATCACTCTATAAACTAGGGGTTCCGGAGATGTAAAAAAGACTCTCGTAAAAGAGGCTACCACAAACTTGCTAGTTGCCATAGCTCCTGGAGTGGCTGCTATGTCTGCAGGAATTTTCACAGTTTCAGTAGGTGGAGGCACTTCATCTTGAGCACTAATATGAGAAGAGCTTCCCTCCCCTGCTACAGTTCTAGTAGGTTCTTCTGCAAATCACATATGTCATTTATGTTAATCACATATAATGCTGAAGACGCTATGACAAATTAATCATACTTAGAAATTTACCTAAGCTGGGTACATTACGAGGAGTCTCAACAGCTTTAACTGTCTCGGACTGAAGCTTCGACAAAGTCTCTGTAGACATAGCTTGACTACTGCCAGCTCCTGATTCAGTTTGAGGTGCCAGAATGAGTGGAGTCTGATCCTCTAATTCTGCTGCCATCCCGGACTATCTCAGGCTTCTCAGCGATTACGGGTTCATCGATCTCAGGAGGATTAATATGTTCCTCGTTGATATCCACATTCTCTTCATCTTCAGCAGTTGAAGGCTCTTCGTCAGCTGTATGTTCTTGAGGTGATGGTGCACTCACTAAAGTTTGTTTTTCTTTAGTGATATTATTCCAATCATTATCATAGGTTTCATCATCAAAATCACAACCAGCTAAGGCGTCAATCATTGCCTCTTCCGAATGAGTAGATACTTGAGCTTGTAGAGTATCTTGTGGAGGCAAATCCTACTTTAGAGAGGAGGCTTCTGGACTTATAGGAGTTGGAGATGGAATTGTTATCCCTGTCGTAGTAAGTACATTGGCGGGAACATTAACTGTCATAAGGGTAATAGGAGGTTGGACACCTGCCGGAGTAACCAATATAAAGAAAGAAGATCGATTTAAATATATATCTTTGATAAGAATTGATATATATTAGGATATATCACAATTTTAATATTACCTTCTTGAGATGGTTCTTCTTCAGTAATTATCAATTTCCTTCTAACTTCTTTGGGTATTGATGCGTCTGGCACTGCAACAGCTTCAGTACGATCACTCTCCGGATCAATCAAAGAAGTAGAAGTTCCTCCTTCTATAATTTTCCCCTATTTCTGAATAGAAGAAGGGGTAATGTCCTTCTCTCCAGAGGAAGAATTGAGAAGCAGTTGTTTTGATTGAGAACGAGTTTTTCTCGTAGTCACTGATTCATTGATAACTAATGACGTTATTTTCTTTTTCTCCGGAGCCCTTGGAGAATCGGGTCTGTTATCTTGCTGAAGAGGTGCTGCCGTTTCCTTAGTTTTTCTCTTCTTCAAACCCTTAATAGGGGATTTCTCTTTCCTGACCTTTATAGACACATCCAGAGGATCTTGTACCTGATCAGCATAGTTCATTAAAATTGATGCCTTCAATGGTGCATCCACCAGATCTTTGTCTTCTACATCCCGGAAAGGCTGAAGAGTATGTTTTCCTTGTTTGGATCTCCTTTCAGTTGCAAAGTTGTGTACTGGATGGAAGTTTTCAGCAAATGTGTTTGCTGAAGTATAGAAGTTTGCATATGTATATAACATATGCGGACCTTGTGCAAGATTGTTGGGTATAGAAAATATAGCTTTTGTGTCCCGGGCGTTGAAATAACTCAATGCCCTAGCTCCATCAATAAGGTAACCCTTGGCCTGCAGGCATGTGGTGGCATTACCTACATGAAGTTGGTCATATCCGAACTGTCGTGCAAATCTACTCGGCAAATACGGTTCCAGGTAACACTCTTCTTCAAATCTATAGACCAGGTGAGGGGGACGTATTGCCTTAAGCTATGAAAAAGGTTAGGGCTTAACCGGACCTTCAGCTAAGTCCATCATTTGTGGAGACATAGTTTCATACCCCGGAGGAGGCCCCATGTACTGAAACTTTCATCCCGATCCTCGGTTCAAGGCAAATCTACACTCTGAAAGTGCAGTATATTGCCAGTGAGCATTGGAGAAGCGTCCGATGAAGTCTCCATCAACAGTTCCCATATCAGGGTTCATCAAACAAGGATGGTGGAGCAGTAACCATCCAAACAGGTAGGTGTATGGCATTTCAATGCAAGAGGAATCCTGCCTCGATGCTTTGTCGTTTAGCATAGCCTGTACAAAAGAACGCAGTCCTACGTTCAGGCGGCAAACCATAGCCGATAAAAGATCCATCTTATATCCGAAGACAAGGCGTGTTGCTGCAAACAAAACGCCTCGATGGAATCGATCAACTGTACTGGCTCCCGGAACTATAAAGCACCGTAGCCATAAAGATAGAAAACCCGCTAACTGGGCTTCTGGAGACATGGGTCTATAACCTTGTCTAAGATAGCTCTGGAGAACATCACCGACCTTGAATGGAGGTAAATCCTCTTTCAGCGTAACATCTTCGTGATCATGCTGCTCCATCAAATATTGTATGTCGCTCCTATCGAAGGGCTCAAACAGACGAGGAGCACACGTTTGATTTTCCAGCGGCTTGTCCTCTCTTGCATGGACCAAAAAAAGATACGATATTCACTTGGTGGTGTAACAAGTTCCTGCAGTCGCACTTTTGTAATAGAGCGAACAGATCTTGTAATGACGCAGTAGTTCTTGGAAAACTGCGATCATTTGCGGGTTCTCCTCTGCCATGGCATCCAATTCATCTTTGGTAGGTACATATTCTTCATAGGGATTGTCACCCATTGGTAGACGAGACAGATACTCCATCTCATTAAGAGCGAACCCCATTTCTCCATGGGGAGTCATGAAAGTCCCAGTACTTTTATTATATCTCTCAACTAGAGCCAAGAACATATGTGCGTTTGGGCGAATGCCATATACTGTAGTACATATGGAATTGTAGAGACCCAAATTGAGGAGCTGATCCTTGAATTCCTCCAAAACCCAGATACACAAACTACTCCAGCGCTTCATGTGTGGGTTGACCAGACCTGTCATACGCATAGCACGGTCTGGATATCTCCCTTCGGCTTTTGCAAAAGTATTGGCAAAGATGGGTATCCTGACCGGAAGAAGCAAGGAAGAATCTTCGGGAGGGATGCAGCTTGGCTTCAAACCTCTTAAATGTGTACTGTATTTTTCAGAGGTACTAAAAAAGAGGTCTCTGTTCTTCGGATCCAATTTGTAACAAATCCTGCCGACTCTCGCCTGTTGAATAGGAGTCAGATCGAAAGACATCCTTTGGGATAACTAGCGAAAGCGTATTGGGATAACGCCATAGATCTTGATATCTCTGTGAGATATATGGCTTTGTCCTCCTTAGTGAAAATTCTATGCTCTCTCTTGGCCTTCGGCTGGGAGGTCCTTTTGATAGCATCTCCAAACAGAAAGGCAGGTTTCTTATGGACCACTGTGTCCAGACTTTCAAGAGGATCTCCGTTCATTAAGTTCAATAGAGTCTAGTTTATCTTGAGCCATGAGAAGCGCTTTCCGTGCTTCAGGACCATCATACTGAGGGAATTTGACATGAGACAAGTTCTCCCTGTACTTCGAGACATTGAATGTTGAAGCAAACCTTTCAGCATTTGGGTCTTCTCTAAGATCAACTGTAAAGAAATACATGAACAAGAATGTGCAAACTTTATAGAGAGTAAGAAAAAAAACAAAATTAAGTTGAGCAGACTATTAAGTTACGCAACATCTTAGGTTGCGTAAAATAATTGAGTTGCGCCACGTCCTGAGTTGCACGACAACTTGAGTTGCACCGCATATTGTGTTGCACGAAACTTAAGTTGCGCCACATCTCAGGGTGCGCCACATACTGGATTGCGCCTCAAAACTTAAATATGCAATATTTCTGATTACATAAAAAGCTAAGTTGTGCAACGTAGTTCGTAAGAACAAACAGTGTTGAAGCAACCATACCCTAAGAAGGGGTGGCACAAAGTTCGTGATGCGCCACACTCTAAGAAGAGGGACGCAAGTTAACATGAGGATCGAACATGTTCCAGTGATCGTCCCTAATCACCTTCCAGTGCTGGGTTGGCCGTCTCTCGTCGAGAGGAAGGCAACGCATACTGTGGTGCGCGAACTGACGGGACATGGGTCGATGAGGTAGCAATGCCTTTCCCTTTGTTGGCGACAGTCTTCTTGGGGGCCCTTACGTCGAGGAGATAGTCGAAAAGAAGAAGGCAAGAGCTCGAAGAATTTTATCAAAGGATTAAAACAGAAGTAAAGAATGTAAGTTGGCTAATCAAGGGTTATTTATAGCCTAAAGGACTGAATCCTAACAGTCACTAATGTAACAGTTTTATAACAGATTGTGCGAGATAGGCGCAACTTGACTTGGTAAGTTTCATAATTCAAAGTATTTCAAAACTTTAAAATCTTCTTAAAGTTTCAAAAACTTTGAAGGGGGTCTTGTAGGACCTAAAAATCGAGTTGCGCCATATATTTACTACTCAGCAATCAAGTTGCGTCCCAAAAATCAAGCTGTGCCACTATTATGAAGCTCAGAGATCAAACTGCGCCAATGATCAGGTTGCGCCAAATTTCAGACTGCGTCCAGTCATATTGTGCCAAAGTCTATGTGGCGTCTGACATTTAATTGCCATCATTGCCTGACAGCACTAACAACTGACAGTACAGTAAACGAAGGAAATCTCTTCGAATCCCTCAAAACGTGTCGCTCGAGGAGATTTAATGGACAGATGTCCTGCACATCTTGTGAGTTGTACCTAGGCACAATCTAAACAAATTTCTTAGTTGCACCTAGGCAAAATCTAAACAACTTCTTCTCAAAAGCTGTCACGTGCTTATGCATTAAGTTGCTCCTAGGCGCAACCCAATCAGGCGCAGTTTGACGTGTTGACTGAAGCTCGCACAACCTGATGAAGTTGAGACAACTTTCATTTTCTAAAGCTGGATGACGTGGCGCACATGCCACTAATCTTTCAAAACGTGTCCACTATTCTGTACACGACCACGCGCATCTCAATCATATGATGCCACGCGTCTAAATACAGTTAGTACACGATTGATTAATTGAATGGAAGTTGGCGCAACATAAGGTTGGCGCAACTCAATGTGGCGCAATCCAGCCCCGCACATATTAGAATAACTGCTAAAACAGTTATTTCTAGAACTCTATAAATAGAGTTTCCAATCATTGTCAAAGCATCACAGAGATCAAGTACTCTTGCAAAATTGTTGCTGCATTCTCCAGAGGCTCTAGTCTTCAAGTTCCCATAGTCCAAGGGATAAAGTGATCGTCTTCTGATCAGATTCCTACAGTTGTACTTCCCCAAAAATCAATTGTACTTTTGTATTCTTTTCTAAGTTTGTTATAAAACTTTTTTGTTTTTGCAAACAATCTACTCGAAGTCCACTACACATGTGCCACTATTGTGCCACTTTATGGAGTTTCTTTGTACTACTTATACACAAAAGTCACGGAAGGCATGTTTTTGGATTTAAGAAACCTAGTTGACCAACCCGGCTGACAGTTAACTCAACCATTCGAGTTGAAACTTATTCTAGGCTACCCTTACCTAGTAGAAATGGTTCAAATTGATTTTTGGTATCATGTCCAGCTAATATAGACTAAAATCCAAATCAATGATTGGTTCCAACGGAACTAATAAATTATTGGTTTAAAGTGTTTACTTACATCCGTATCATCTTGATACCTCTACCGTGGCTTTAATATTTAGAGCGCAACACTAGCCTCTTTCTTCTAACAAATTCTACACTCATGAACTAGGCGAGCCACTCTACACACATGACATGCATATCCCACACAATCACACCATCTTGTGCTCCATTTCAATTGCACCACATGTATAACCTATTTCTCTCTTAGAACAAACCACAGATGCCCATTCTCGTCATATTTGATATATATTTTCTGCAATATTGGCTCATTTCCTCAAACGAACTAAATAACCATGATCCATGCAAGACTAAGAACACCCTACCTTGTAGAATATGGTGCCAATTTGGATTCCTATTATAACTACCCCATACATCTTCCTGAAATATCTAATTATGATTAATGCACTTACTCTTCCTTCATATTCAGCCTCATTATATATATATTATATTTTGTTTTGTTATCTTAAGTTTTATTTTAATTTCGAGGATGAAATTTTTATAAGTTGGGTAGGATGTAATCCCCCAAAAATTTAGAGGATTTTTAATTTCTTAAATTACTTATTATGATTTGTTTTGTCTATTTTTAAGTATAGTCCTAGTCATGCTTAAATTTGATTATGCACAATGACTAGATAATATGGCACGGCTAGTGCCAGCAAGTGCCTTGACTAGCATATCACCTGTATATGCCACTAAAATTTGTTTATTTGAATATTTAGTTGTTTAGATTTACTAAATCATATTAGGGTCATCTATTCCATTTTTTAAATATTATTTAATTATTATTTTTGAGATTTTTATATTGTTTGTAAAAAAATGCTAGTAGTGAAGTGTGCACTTCCCCATTATGACAGCCCTACTAAGGTGTTGTTCACATAATTTATTATTATTATTATTATTATTATTATTATTATTATTATTATTATTATTATTATTATTATTATTGATCATCATTTTCTTATTATTAGTATTATTGTGGTTTCTACTTAATTTAATTTATAGTAATTATATTAGAAATACCATGGAATTTTATTTTATAGTACTGTTACAAATTATAATAGCTAAAATTGTATAAACATTTATTTTGCATCTTAGACATATTTTTGGGAAATTTTGAGATTTATTTTAAATTATTATAGAAGATCCTAGGGATCATTATATATATATAATCTATATATATTTACTTATTAGCTTAATTTTTAAATAGAAAAAAAAAGAAAAAAAATAACTTGATGAACAGTGCTCGTGCACTGTTCATCAATACCAAACCCGCACTCTCTACAAACAGAGAATCCTCTGTACACTCTCCTCGGATTCAAATCTCCTCAAATTTCTTTCATCCAAATCCCAGTTAGATTCTCTCTCAACCAAATCAAAGATTTAATCCTAACCCTATTGGAAATCGAGTTTAAATCGAATTAGAGATCGGAATCAAAATGTGTATATATAAATATTCATAATTTTGAGAATCTTAAGATTGTCGATCTTCATTATCAGAGCATCCCCCAACCCTAATCTTCTGATCCCCGAGTCCCCTGACAACTTGGCGCACATCCCTGGACGCCTGTACGTCGCCGTCCGTCGTCGTGACGCCGAAAAACCTACGAAAACCGACCGCAACAGAGCGTACTCTGTTTTCTTCGAAGCAGCAGGTACTCCATTTTCGAGCCTAATATCTTCAGTTTTACTCGACAAAATTTTGATCTATCACTTTCTGTGTAGAGACCACATAACCACCTTCATATCCCATAAAATAGATGGGATTAAATCAATGTAATTCTGGAAGAGAATCGACTCCAAAGTTGATAAAAAATACTGACTGTAGAACAGTTAAACAAACAGTCCAACCACCCATATTGGGAGCCATATTTTGATCGATCCTGTAGGAATTTTGCAAAACTAATTAAACAGTAATTTAGACAACATATAGCACTTCAAATCTCTTTTTTTAGTTAAAATTTTCCTTCATTATAAGTACATATTTTCGAACCCAAAGTTTGCGAAAAATAGTTTCGAAAACAAAGATTTTTTTATGAAATTAACCGATACAGCGTGCGTCTCGACAAACCGGGCGACATGGTCAAGCACTATACGCATTGAAAGACGCGTATGGATGTTGTCGACGTGTAGAAACTGACGGAACTCGATTTTGTTGCGCGTGCGCGACGAAATCAGTACATATCCGTCGAGATACCCCCGTATCGACCTTTTACAAACTTGGTCATAACTTCGTGTACGATCATCGTATCAAGACAAAACTTACGCCAGCAGTACCGAATCAAAATTCTGGTCCTGTATGCAAAGTTTGATCCGATTCTGAGAAGGTTGATCGGAATGCCAATTTGGCTGGCCCGCGACCCGATCCAACGGGCGATTTTGTGCACGGCTCATCGGAATCCAAAATTGGACATACCGTAGAGTTCATTTCCTTAAACCGGACCCGTAGACATCGTTTTGACCCAAAATTATGATTTTGCTCCTGTTCCAGAATTAGACTTTTGGACAGGCATTTCCTAGACATATCTTTTATTCCAAACTCGTTCGTGATATTTATTTCAGCATCTGAGGACGTATACGAGATTTAGCTTTCATCGCTTCACTATTCTGACGGTTCGAGCTATCGGACGTTGCCCTTTTTGCACACAACCTCAGGCAAGATACCTTGCCTTATTTATTGTTTATAATTTGTTGCATCTTTCTTATTTATTATATATTTATTTCTTGTTTATTTTCAGTTGGATCCATGACTTGTTGTTCATAGTTACTTTATTTTGCTTTCAATTGTTTTTTCTTTCTTGTGTTTTAATATGCATGTGGACCTAGTCTTAGCGGACTACCTTTTTTTAGTGACCCTTGGGAGGGTGAAGACATTTTGATGTATGGGCTACCCAAAACCAAAAGCCGTAGTAACTGCGTACTACGGTAGTCGTGTCGCGAGGGTCACTAGCCTCGAGCTATGTGGACTGATGGGTCACGTGGACCGCTAGCCTGGAGTTATGCCGGCTGATAGTATTGGTACTTGACGTGTGCGTGATGTTAGTTGTTACCTTGTCCTGGGGGAGTCAGCCTTTACCTGCCCATACATTGAGATGTCTTCTAAATTGAATACTAGATTGGTTAGGTAACCATAGTTAATGTTATGTCACACTTCGTTCTAGTCATGGCACGGGATAATGTCACATCGCAGAATAGTGCACTACCCTTTGTCCTTGTTTGGTTGTAGGGGTAGTATACTATTTCGATGATGGGATATTGGGCCGTGTTATGGTTGGGACACTTTACCTTACTTTGTGACTTTATGACATATTGTATATTCAGTTTATATGGCATGTTCTTTATGTATCTTGTTACGTCCCTCTGAGGACCTGGTGAATTCTCCAGGTGTGTGCTTTTGTGATGTTTCGCAGGTGCTCTAGCCAAGGCCATGATCTTCTCCGTTCCTTCGAAGATGATTACTCTTGGTTCGTCTTGCCATTTTATTGATCATTTCTTTGTATATTCTTCTTTCATTTAAATTGGTTGGTAGTGGATTTGTCTTCGCCCAACTACATATATAAATGATAATTTTTGAGTTGATTTATATCATTATTCTTTTGATTTTTTGGATGAGATTTAGTTATCATGGTTTTACTGCATTTTACAGCTTATGTATACATACGGGAGTTTCATACATTGGAGTATACTTCGTATGTATACAGCTGGCATGTCTACGTACTTAGTTCTAAGTATTTTGGGACTAGGGCGTTACATATTTTTTTGGTGGCCCATGCAGGTCGAGAAAAATTGTTTGGTTACTTTACCGTACCAAGCAAGCCTGCGTATAGGATTAGAGTCTAGGATCTCATCCACATACTTGACCCCTCTCCTCGATTCTATTTTCGAACTCTGCTTGACTCATTGATAACATCTTGCTTGATTCTTATCTTCTCTTCGTTCTTGCTGGAGGTTAGAAAGGTGACCCCTACTAGATAGACATGTTTCATTATCCCAAAACATCATTAGTTTAACCCTTATAAGTTGGGTAGAATACCCTACGACCTAACAATCCCTTTGTCCTTGTGACCTATCTTAATAAGTTTACTTAGATTGTAGAAATTAGAGGACCCTAACCCATCTAGCCAACTAAGTCATAGACAAGGAGACATTATGACAACTATATGATCCAAATTTCGGGCGAGACTTAGATTTTTAAGAAACTTGAACTATTTATATTTTATGTCAATCATTTCCTCTTGTACTTATATTTTAGACTATCTTGACTAATGATACTAATATAGCCTAGTTTTGTAAGCTAATTCCTTATCGAGCTTGTTGATGACATATTTTATTGGGAGCGCTCTCACTAACATATTTTCTAATCAGAACCGGTGCATGATGGTCTGATCAACCTAATGCATTTTGGTTCGCTCTTCATATGATTACTCTACGTGGATTGAGATATAGTTAAACTTGTCCTTTAGGGTCTCATCCGCAATGGTCTTGACAAACTTCCTCTTTGAACTATTCAATCGTTCTTGAAATCCATAATTGTAATTCGAACCCATCTCCCTCGAACCCTTATTATTTTGTCACCTATTTCGAAAAACAAACACTCGTAGACACGAAGTATTCTTTTATTGCCATGAAGGCTATATATACGGAATGTTTCCATCTATTCAAAATTGCAGAACCAACTCCCAACTTGATTCATATCTACCGCATCATAATTTCTATTACGTCGGATAGTATTCTTTTTATAATCAAGAGTCATGGTGCAATGTCATGACTTTGAAATTTTTTTCTAATCTTATTAATCCTAAACCTTATCATAGTTTTATAAAGTATAGATTGTAAGCCTCCTGGATTTTAGGAATTCATTAGGACTACCGATTGATTAGGATTAAGTTAGTTCCTATTCGGATGATAAATTAGTACCTTATGAGCACCCACTTTCTATTTAGATCCTTTGGTGTCCCCGACC
Organism: Iris pallida; assembly: GCA_029216955.1. NCBI lineage: Eukaryota > Viridiplantae > Streptophyta > Magnoliopsida > Asparagales > Iridaceae > Iris > Iris pallida. The sequence goes on from JANAVB010045017.1 coordinate 5,598,824, forward strand.
ATGACATTGGTATTCGGAGCGCGAGACTAGCTATTACCTTCCAACAAATTCTATATACAAGACCTAGACGGGCCCACCTTCATTTAGGCATATCATGTCCCACTCAAACAAAGCCCTTGTACTCTATGTTCATGATACGACTTTCCTATCAAAAAGACTAGCTATAACCCCTACCATGATACCATTGTCCTTCCCGACCTCAGTTAGAGATCCAACCTCGACTCAGAACTTTTGACCCAATATATGGTTGTCATCTACTCGAATCCCACTACACATGTGCCACTATTGTGCCACTTTATGGAGTTCCCTTGTACTACTTATACACAAAAGTCACGGAAGGCGCGCTTTTGGATTTAAGGAACCTAGTTGACCAATCCGGCTGACAGTTAACTCAACCATTCGAGTTGAAACTTATTCTGGGCTACTCTCACCTAGTAGAAATAGTTCAAATTGATTTTTGGTATCATGTCCAGCTAATATAGACTAAAATCCAAATCAATGATTGGTTCCAACGGAACTAATAAATTATTGGTTTAAAGTGTTTACTTCCATCCGTATCATCTTGATACCTCTACCGTGACTTTAATATTTGGAGCACAACACTAGCCTCTTTCTTCTAACAAATTCTACACTCATGAACTAGGCGAGCCACTCTACACACATGACATGCATATCCCACACAAACACACCATCTTGTGCTCCATTTCAATTGCACCACATGTATGACCTATTTTTCTCTTAGAACAAACAAATGCCTATTCTCGTCACATTTGATTTTTTTTCTGTAATATTGGCTCATTTCCTCAAACGAACTAAATAACCATGATCCATGCAAGACTAAGAACACCCTACCTTGTAGAATATGGTGCCAGTTTGGATTCCTATTATAACTACCCCATACATCTTCCCGAAATATCTAATTATGATTAATGCACTAACTCTTCCTTCGTATTCAGCCTCACTATATATTATATTTTATTTTGTTATAATAAGTTTTATTTTAATTTCAAGGACGAAATTTTTATAAGTTGGATAGGATGTAATCCCCCAAAAATTTGGAGGATTTTTAATTTCTTAAATAACTTATTATGATTTGTTTTGTCTATTTTTAAGTATAGCCCTAGTCATGCTTAAATTTGATTATGCACAATGACTAGATAATATGGCACGGCTAGTGCCAACAAGTGCCTTGACTAGCATATTAGCTGTATGTGCCACTGAAATTTGTTTATTTGAATATTTAGTTGTTTAGATTTACTAAATCATATTAGGGTACCTATTCCATTTTTCAAATAATTATTTAATTATTATTTTTGAGATTTTTATATTGTTTGTAAAAAAAATATTCCAGTAGTGAAGTGTGACCTTTCCCATTATGACAGCCCTACTAAGGTGTTGTTCACATAAATTTTTATTTATTTATTATTATTATTATTATTATTATTATTATTATTATTATTATTATTAGTATTATTATTGATCATCATTTTCATATTATTAGTATTATTGTGGTTTCTACTTAATATAATTTATAGTAATTACATTAGAAATACCATGGTATTTTATTTTATAGTACTGTTACAAATCATAATAGCTAAAATTGTATAAACATTTATTTTGCATCTTAGAAATATTTTTGGTAAATTTTGAGATTTATTTTAAATTATTACAGAAGATCCTAGGGATCATTATATATATAATCTATATATATTTACTTATTAGCTTAATTTTTAAATAGAAAAAAAAAGAAAAAAATAACTTGATAAATAGTGCTCGTGCACTGTTCATCAATACCAAACCTGCGCTCTCTACAAACAAACAACCCTCCGTACACTCTCTACGGATTCAAATCTCCTCAAATTTCTTTCATCCAAATCCCAGTTAGATTATCTCTCAACCAAATCAAAGATTTAATCCTAACCCTATTGGAAATCAAGTTTAAATCAAATTGGAGATCGGAATCAAAATATGTATATATAAATATTCATAATTTTGAGAAACTTAGGATTGCCGATCTTGATTATCAGAGCATCCCCAACCCTAATCTTCTGATCCCCGAGTCCCCTGACAACTTGGCGCGCATCCCTGGACGCCTGTACGTCGCCGTCCGTCACCGCGATGCCGAAAAATCTACGAAAACCAACCGCAGCAGAGCGTACTCTGTTTTCTTCGAAGCAACAGGTAATCCATTTTCGAGCCTAATATTTCCAGTTTTACTCGACGAAATTTTGATCTATCACTTTCCATGTAGAGACCACATAACCACCTTCATATCCCATAAAATAGATGGGATTAAATCAATGTAATTCTAGAAGAGAATCGACTCCAAAGTTGATAAAAATACTGACTGTAGAACAGTTGAATAAACTGTCCACCGAGCCATATTTTGATCGATCATGTAGGAATTTTACAAAACTAATTAAACAATAATTTAGACAACATATAGCACTTCAAATCTCTTTTTTTTAGTTAAAATTTTTCTTCATTGTAAGTAAATATTTTTGAACCCAAATTTCGCAAAAAATAGTTTCAAAAATAAAGATTTTTTTTTATGAAATTAACCGATACGGCGTGTGCCTCGACAAACCAGGTGACATGGTCGCATACTATATGCATCGAAAGGCGCGTATGGATGTTGTCGACGTGTGGGAACTGACGGAACTCGATTTTGTTGTACGTGCGCGACGAAATCAGTGCGTAACCGTCGAGATACCCCCGTATCGACCTTTTACAAACTTGGTCATAACTTCGTGTACGATTGTCGTATCAAAACAAAACTTGTACCAGTAGGACCGAATCATAATTCTGGTTCTGTATGCCAAGTTTGGTCCGATTCTGAGAAGGTTGATCGAAACGCCAATTTGGCGGGCCCGTGACCCGATCCAATGGACGATTTTGCGCATGGCTCATCAGAATCCAAAATTGGACATACCATAGAGTTCATCTCCTCAAACCGGACCCGTAGACATGTATTTTGACAACTTTAGAGACCATAGATATTGGCCCATATTACGGTGCTGATGGAACTGCGGATTCCCATGACCATTTCTTTGGTGTGCGTATTGATCGATAGAAAGTTAAACAGATCTAATACGTGTTCTAACCCTTCATAGGCGAAAACTAGGGTTCACGAATTATACCTGCGACGGAAGGAAGACAAGTAATTCCTGGCAATCTCGAGCGGACGACCCCAAGATCTTCTGCACGTATTCCTTCCTCGAGTTGGACGTCGTGTGGGCGACGATCTTCCAACCTTTTCTTCTCCTTGGCAGCCATCTCTTTCTCTCCTTACGTGAATCACGAATTTAGAGAAAATTTTAGATTTCTGATCAGTAGTCTGGCGGCCAGAGAATAGAGGATATATATAGACTACGGCAGGGACCATGAGAAGAAATTAGGGTTAGGCCTGATCTAGATATCCTGTGTTCAGCCCGAACACACAATCCAGGCCCACTAACAATAGCTCGGTCCACTAATGAGCTATTGTTGTACTACCTCCCTAATCCCAAATTATATTTGTGGACTCCTTTTATTATATGCTCGTTTAGCTCCCCATGTTAAGATATCATATGTCCGTCGATCAAATTAAGTTACAGACAACTATATTGATTCGACATCTTTTATCCTTAAGTAGTACCGCTCAACTTTATTTGTTATATCGGATATAATCCACCTACAGGGTTTATATGACAATCCTTATAAGCTCCTTAAGAGGACATCATCAACCCGATGTTTCGGGACATAGATTCCATTTATAATCAACAGCCCATCATACATACAATGTTATTACCCAATTCATAGAGGTTGTTGATCCATAATGAATCTCACTCTTTTATGAGTCAAAGTAATGCACACTGCATATACATGTCCGTTATTATATCCGAATTAAGAGTACAAGCATCTATAATAACAGAGGTGTTTGTTCTCTTATGTAGTCAGTACAACGAGAACAACCTCAAGTGGTCCTGTTCAATACACACAAAGTGTACTAGTGTAAACCTATAGTCAAGATAGACTAATACCAGATTACACTACAACCTTTCCAATAGATTGTCCAAGTCCATCTAGGTTGTGAACTATTTATATACTCCATAGGAAACTGATAATATGATCTTCTGTGTGACACCACACACCATATTATCTACACTATAGAATATCAGACATTTGTATTAACACTTGAAACAAATACAATATGCAAACATTTGCCCATATGATTCTCATTCAAAATTTAAGGAAATAAGGTTACTACAAAAGTGATGCTTTTAGTATATAACCCTAACAGGTGCAAAACGGTTCCAACGGCGGACATCGTTTTGACTTGAAATTATAATTTTGCCCCTGTTCCAGAATTGGACTTTTGGACAGGCATTTCCTAGACATATATTTTATTCCAAACTCGTTCGTGGTGTTTTATTTCAGCATCTGCGGACGTATGTGAGATTTGGCTTTCATCGCTTCACTATTCTGACGGTTCGAGCTATCGGACGTCGCCCTTTTTGCACACAACCTCAAGCAAGATACCTTGCCTTATTTATTGTTTATAATTTTTACATCTTTCTTATTCACTTTATATTTATTTCTTATTTATTTTTAGTTGGATCTATGACTTGCTGTTAATAGTTACTTTATTTTACTTTTAATTGTTTTACTTGCTTGTGTTTTAATATGCATGTGGACCTAGTCTTAGCGGACTATCTTTTGTTAGTGAACCTTGGGAGGGTGAAGACATTTTGATGTATGGTCTACCCAAAACCAAAATATCTAGTAACTGTATACTACGGTAGTCGTGTCGCGAGGGTCACTAGCCTCGAGCTATGTGGACTGATGGATCACGTGGGCCGCTAGCCTCGAGTTATGCTGGCTGATAGTATTGGTACTTGACGTGTGTATGTTGTGAGTTGTTACCTTGTCCTGGGGGATTCAGCCTTGATATGCCCATATATTGAGATGTCTTCTAAATTGAATACTAGTTGGTTAGGTGACTATAGTTAATGTCATGTCACACTTCGTTCTAGTCATGGCACGGGGCAATGTCACATCGCGGAATAGTGCACTACACCTTGTCCTTGTTTGGTTGTAGGGGTAGTCTACTGTTTCGATGATGGGATATTGGGCCGTGTTATGGTTGGGACACTTTACCTTACTTTATGACTTTATGACATATTTTATATTCAGTTTATATGGCATGTTCTTTATGTATCTTGTTACGTCCCTCTGAGGACCTGATGAATTCTCCAGGTGTGTGCTTTTGTGATATTTTGCAGGTGCTCTAGCCAAGGCCATGATCTTCTCCATTTCTTCTAAGATGATTACTCTTGGTTCGTCTTGCCATTTTATTGATCATTTCTTTGTATATTCTTTCATTTAAAATAGTTGGTAGTAGATTTGTCTTCGCCCAACTACATATATAAATGGCAATTTCTTGAGTTGATTTATATCATTATTCTTTTGATTTTGTGGATGAGATTTAGTTATCATGGTTTTACTGTATTTTACAGCTTATGTATACATACGGAAGTTCCATACATTGGAGTATACTTTGTATGTATACAGCTGGCATGTCTACATACTTAGTCCTAAGTATTTTGGGACTGGGGCGTTACATATGACAAGGACCAGCGTCGGACAGCGCCTCTGGACCTTGCAGACCATCCTTCGATCGAGTGATCGAACTCCTCATAACAGGCAGGTTTTGGAACTATCTTCTCTGTGAGTTCAACCTACCTCTGTGAGTTCTCTTGGGCTCGACATCTTCTCTACTCCCTTAAATCTCTCCTCCGACATGTTATGTATGCACAGTCTTACGCCTTGGTATCATTACTGTTGCATTAGAAACCTAGGTTTAAATGGAATGGTGGTGTGAGTTTAGGATTAGAGGAGTGGTGGTTTTTCAAGTACATACATGTTCGGCAGCTTAAGGCTTCAGTGGAAGGATAAGGGGGTTCATGGTTTGTGAATAGGGGAGTTGTGCAAGGCTTAGCCAGAAGGAAAAAGGGATTGTTGTGGTGTGGGGGTCTAAGAATGGTATGACTTCTTGAAGTAGTCGTGTGTGTTGTCATTTCCTAACCTATGCATTGATCCATCGGTGGCTTAAGGTTTGTCGTGAACGCTTAAGAGTCTGTGGTTATAGAGGACACCACCTAGTAACCATTTAAACCCCCTTCTTGTCTGACACAACTTATTGGGATGTATAGAATGATGGTGAACTAAATAGTTGAATGGTTAGGAGTGAGATTGAGCATACGATTGAAATCGTGAGTGGAGTACGGGTGTCGTAACATATGAGGATTTGCAAATACACGCTTGGGTGTCTAGTGAAGTCCTCCCCGAGTTAGTGTTTGAATAGGAGAATCATTTAAGACCTTATCACCACATATCGATCGAATGAATTTTCTATATATACAGCAACTAAGCTTCCCATGATCGAGACTACTAGTAGTATATGAATGGTTATGAAAACAAATTTCATTGATCTAGATATGGTAGGTCCTAAGCAAGGTGATAATTGAGGTTTCCCTTGCAACTAAAGTTGAGAACGAGAACGTTATGAGCTGACAACTGCCCTTTTTGGATTATAGAATGGCAAATGGTAGAAAATATTATTATAAAAGTTTTCATAAATAATAACACATTTTTATATATATAGTTGAAACCAAAACCCTACCATAATTAATTTCTAATTATTCTCTAGGTTCCTTGGGCTCATTGAACTCAAATCATGTACCAGACTTCCATATTCAGCTTCCGGATATAGGCAAGTATACCTTGCCACTATGTTATATTGAAATTTAAACTTCAGTTCATGCCCTGCTAATTTTATTGCTATATTACACTTGCGCATCCGAGTCAACCAACAGAGTGCGTTGGTTCTTTACTTTTCAGCTTAGGCCATTGGAGACTACCCACGTACTGTGTCACGACCCGCACCCACTGTGAGGGTACGAGTAAGTAACAGCGTCCAGTCTAGGGGACATTCTATCAAACACTTATACATACACTATAACACGTGTCCGATATGGACACCAAACGGACACAATTTCTACCCAAATTCTAGGGACAGCTAGGGGACACCTAGATCTAGCCTAATATGCAAAGAAATAAGAACATTAACACAATTTGAGGAGTTTTACCTATAGGTGCAAATAGGAAGAAAAAGCTTCAAATGGGGAGGGTGTTCTCCTTGATAGCCAAATGCTCCAAATTGATCCCAAACTGAAATAGCTCTCCACCTACAGTCCATAAACATCATTTAGAACCCAATGCAAAAGACTAGGATGAAAAAGGAGAATAAATGAATAAAATAGGAATTTTGAAGAAGGGAACAAACCTTGGTTTTTGCCAAATGGAGAAATAATACAAAAGAGGCAAGAACAATAGGAAGAGAGATTTTATAGGGTTGGAAATCCCGAGGTGGCTGGTCATAAAGGATAAAATTAGGGTTAGGGTTTCAAGTCATGGGCCATGGGCCAGGTTTCATAAGTCATGGAATTAAATCATAAGTCATAAGTCATGAACCTATTCATTATTCCTCCTATTTCAAACTAGATTCTAAATAGCTAAACTAGGGTTGACTTAAGTTAGACTAGGGTCACACCATGTTATTCAAGTCACCATAACCAGGGTCAACATCTAGGTTAGTCTCTTAAGTCACAACTAGTAAAAGTTAAAATCAACAACCATCAATCCAATAATTAATCAATTAATTCCAATAAGTCAAAATGACCAAATTACCCCTAGGCTAAAAATGATAAATAAAAATCCCAATCACATGGTTAGGCTCTAGGACAGACAGTCTCTAGGGTTTCACTAGCTGCACATCAAAATCACAAGTCATGATTTTTAAATAGTTTAAAAATGATTAAAAATCACCAAAAATCATATTACGATTTAAATATCATAATTAAATAATTAAAATCAGAAAAATTTCAAAATTACCCTCATTTAGAAAATTGGGTGTTACAAGTCTACCCTCCTTAGAAAAATTTTGTCCTCGAAATTTAAGATGGTAGTACTCCTTCTAGGTCAAACACCCCCACAATCATAGTCTCAAATCACACAGTTCGACAATTATATGCGTCTGTCCAAAATTATGATACTCAGAATCTTCGTCATGCTAGTGAGCAAGGCTACGATAATCACAGAGTCCTTGACTAAGGTACATACCTCTAGAATCATGGTATTTAAAATTTTTGTATTGCCGCATGCTTGGCAGCGAAAACCTTAAATTCCCACATCTGAGAAATACGTCCTAAATCCGACTATATGTCCTCACTTTGCCAGCTAACACGACTATCGAAGATTCTAGATCCCATAACTGAGGTGACCTAGCCCATATGATTATCTCAGAAGAAAATCAAATATAACACAAGAACAATAGGACAAAATTGATCTATCAATCAAGGAACAGAGATAATCAAATTTTAAGACAGTTATAAGAGGCAATTGCGGAAACAGAATCGAGAAGAACGAAACCTGCAGCAAGATCTCCAATGGCATGTACATCCTCGACTGTCTTGGCGAAAGCTCGTCCCTGTTGGCCTCCCCTGGTCTGCTGCTAATGCTGCATGTACCTCTACTGCTGAGTTGGTAAGGGTAATCCCTTCTACTGGCCCACCGGAGCTCTAGCTCCTACTTCCTGAACTTTTTGTCCAAATGACTCAGGACACCCTCTCAGCGGATGATCGAATCCTTCGCAAAGTAAACATCTGTCCAGCCTCTTCCGACATTTGCCCCAATCGTGCTCTGGTTTCTTGTAAAAGGGGCAAATGATAACAAGCTGCTGTCTCGGGGCCTGTTGCTGCCTCTGTGTCTGTTGTACCTGCTGAAATGGTACACCGTCCTGAAACTACTGTTGCTGAAAATAGACCCTCGGCTGTTGATACTGCTGCTGAATCTGTAGGTGGGGCATCTACTGCGGATACTGCTGCTGAATCTGTAAGTGGGGCATCTGCTACGGATACTGCTGCTGAATCTGTAGGTGGGGCCTCTTGGCCGGGCCCACACTGCCACTATCTCCCTGAGTGTCTCGCGTCCTCTTCTCCTTCAGCCCAAGATCATCCTCCGTTGCCATGGCTCCAACCAAAATCTGCTCGAAAGTGGCATCGCGACTGCTCTTGGTATACGACCTGATCTCCCTGATCAAGCCCCTGCGGAACCTCCTCGCCTTCCCAGACTCAGTGAGATCCTCGACGAATCTACTCAAACGGCAGAACTCTTCGGCGTACTCTTCAACGGTCTGGTTCCCTTGAACCAAACTCTCGAACTGCGCCTCCAAGGCACCGAGTGCGGTATTGGGAAAGAATTTATCCTTGAACAGTTTCTTAAAGGTTACCCAAGTCTGACCGGTTGAACCAACCCTCGGGTCCGTCTGGTACCAAGTATGGGCCAAGTCCTGCATCTGACTGGCTGCTGCCTCGATCTGTAATCCAGATGGTATCTGTGCCAATCGGAATATCTCCTCAATATGCTCTACCCAATCGTCAACGTATATGATGCCTTCTGTACCTTTGAAGTCCCAGGGTCCCATCTTCTTAAAGGATTGGATGTCTGAAGTCTTCGGCTGATACTTCTGTATCTGTCCTCCCAGTGGCTTAGCAGCCACCAGCTCTACTGTCGTCCTGACCAACTGGTGAGTATCTTGTATGCTATGTCGAAAATCAGCAGACTGGCTCTGCTGTATCTGCTGTTGAGTCTCCAGGAATCGCTGGAAAAGGATAAACATCTGAGCCACATCCACTGTTCCTGAAGGTAACTGCTGCTGATACATATCTGGAATGACGGGGGAAGACCTCCGGACAGGTGGAGGTGCACTCCCAAAAGCTGAAAAAGCTCTTATATGAGCAGAAATAGGGGGTGCTGTGGTCCCAGCGTCCACAATCGGGCGAGGGGTGGTAGACCTCTCACCAGCGTTGCTGGGCCAGAGCGATGCGATCGTGTCTCAATCACCATCCTGGAGACAGATCAAACAAGGAATCAATACTGAGATAGAAATGATAATTCAAGGGAGGACAGTTATTCAAGGAAGCAATCTTCAACAGGAATTTAGATGGCAGGAATTCAGTAAGAGTTTTTCCAAATATGATTGAGTACCTCAAAAATAATCCTAATCCTACTGCAGGCTGTAGTGATACTCTAGTTCGAATACCACTACACAAACTCGACCTGCATGGACCACCACTAGAAACGTGTCACGACCCGCACCCACTGTGAGGGTACGAGTGCGTAACAGCGCCCAGCCTATGCCGCAGTGTCGGCTGTAGAACGCTGTTCTAGGTCATGAACTATAACTAACACAATATAAAATACTCTCCAAAAGGAGGCCAATCACAGAAGGTACAACTCAATCACAATCTAGAGGTAGAGTATAGCACGATGGAATACATAAGGAAGTCCTTAAAACTGAGGTACAAACAGAAGTGAAATAAATCAAGTTAACAACTACCAGTCTCAACATCCCCATAATAATACAACTCTGAAATCAAAGACAACAACTAACATGAGAAGAAGAACAGTCTAGACTATCTACACTATACATGGGTATCATCCTCAGCAGCTGCCTGAACCTCCCCAGGGGTCCAGGTCGCGAGTGTCATCTAGGCAAGCTCCATATTAAGGGGTGTAGGGTTCCTCATCATCCTCTATAAAATTTTCAACATGTCCAGTCAGGACGGGAGCGGGCACAATACATCTCACACAGATCATAATAGGTTAGAAAATATAAACATACAAGAGAGTACGATACATGAAACTGAAAGAATATACATGATGTAAAAGAGAGGACTGTAATGGAAATATCTACTATAAGTAGAGAACTATCAGTGACTAGTGATTTAGAGTACAAAGTCGACATATGAACGGCTGGATTTGCACATGAATATACTAAAGAGGCTCACATGGTTATACTACTTTAGAATTGTTCACATGACTATTTATACTCCCCTTTACCCCAATCAATATATAAGGATCCAGACAAGTTATGTTACGTACATAATTTTCACATGGAAGCCCATAGAAGGGTGTACATGAAGTATACATGAGGGCTCAGAACTGAGTGCACATGAATTCCACATGAAGGCCCATGAAGGGGTACACATGAAGTATCGGTTATACATTGTTTCACTTAACAAAATGCCTAAAATTGGCTTTTGAAAGAAAATGAGAAAAAGTACAAATTGTTTCTGGGAAGTATTGCTATGGAAGTCTGATCTGAGAGCGATCAATTTGTTCCTTGGACCATACGATAATGATGAAGAAAACTGCCTGAAGAAGACGAACAATCGGAAGAACTAAGTCACCAGAAAGGTATCGAGCAACGGCACTGATGGCACAGTCGATTGCTTTCCTGCTTTGCTTCACCCTGTTCTTGAGAAAAGTTGAAGAAATGCTTCTGAGAATATCACTCTGAAAGTATGAGTTTTCTCAGAATCTCCTCTCCTGTCTCTCTATTGATCTCTTGATGATGTCTGTGTTAAAAAATAAGTCTATTTATAGACTAGACCCTCTGTGCGTAAAAAGCAACAAAATTGGGTCTCTACACGAGTAACTGTCACCCACGATGAAAATCATCCTCTACGCATGATGACACGTGTCCCATGTAGAGTTTTGATCTCTACGCATGGTGACACGTGTCCCACTACTTCAACAAAATGAGGAGAGCACGTACACACGTTCCTCGATAAGTGTTGCATGAAAGCCACGTAAGCAGACCATGTTCTCTAGTAGCCTGAAAAGATCGGGCGTAAAAATGACCGAAAATATACTTCCTGCGTAAAGTAGCAGACTGGGCGTAAAATAGTCCAAAATAAACTTTCCGCGTAAAGTGGCTAAAAATAGCGTTGAGCATAAAATTAGCTCAAATAAATTTTACGCACACAACAGCCTTGAGCGTAAAAGCTCGAATAGCTTTCGTGCGTAAAAGAAGCAATCTCTTAAGCGTAAAGTAGCCCATCTGCACATTAAACGACAGTGTTGGGTTTGGTGTAAATCAAATCTTCTTGACTTCTGTGTTGTCCACTGTCAGAAAATCATTACGTCATAACAGTATCACGCGTATTAAATGTGATGATTTGACAGCCTGTCCTTCGCGTAAAAGCTCAGTGAATAGCTCTCGCGTAAAGTAGCTCGTGTAGAGTTGTACTCTGTTTGATCTCCGTGTAAAGTCAGAGTCTGAATCAGTTTGAATTGCGTAAAGTTCTCAACTTCTTTGACTTGGTCTATGAAGTACTTTTTACGCTCCTACAAGACCCCCTTCAAAGTTTTCAAATTATTTTCAAAATTTGAAATACTTTGAACAGAAGCGTAAAATCAGGGAATTTCAACAGTCTGCGTAAAATTCGAGATACTCAACGGTCATCTGCGTAAAATTCGGGATATCAACAGTTCGCGTAAAAGTCGAGATACTCAACGGTCATCTGCGTAAAATTCGGGATATCAACAGTCCGCGTAAAAGTCGAGATATCCAACCGTCAGCGTGAATTTCGAGAATTTGAACCGATTTCAAAATTTCTCTATAAATAGAGCCTTACGAGTACATAGAGAACTTTACTCGTCTTTTGCAATCCTGAACTTTTTTTATTCTCCCTCTTTCTTCGAAACTTTGACCCAAATCCATGGCCCCCAAGAGCAAGACTGCCGCCGGCAGCAAGGACAAGAAGCCCGCCGCCGATTCATCGTCGGTTGACCGCGCAAAAACTACCGTCCCGTCATCAGCAATGCCCTGACAGAGCAACCCTGCCGTAGCTTCGGCAATGAAAGGTAGAGCACTAAACTTCGGCCGCAAATTTGCTGGAGAAGAAGACTCGAGCTTTTCACTTCACGCCCACGTTATACGTGTCAGCGTAGAAACTGAGATAATAAAAATACGCCCACATTATACGTGTCAGCGTAAAAGTAAAACATACGCCCACGTCTATACGTGTCAGCGTAAAATTAAAATACGCTCACATCAATATGTGCCAGCGTAAAAATCAAAATACGCACACGTCTATACGTGCCAGCGTAAAAATTAAAATACGCTCACGTTTATACATGCCAGCGTAAAAATCAAAATACGCTCACGTCTATACGTGCTAGCGTAAAATTAAAATACGCTCACGTCAACACGTGCCAGCGTAAAATTAAAATACACTCACGTCTATACGTGCCAGCGTAAAATTAAAATACGCTCACGTCAGCACGTGCCAGCGTAAAAATTTAAAAATAAAAGACTTTGCGTAAAACAAAGAATCTTTTACACTTCAAAAGTTTTTATCAACTTTAATAAGCGTAAAGTTTGCATAGTCAGAGTCTTTAATCTTTATGCGTAAAGCTCCGACCAAATCATCTGCATAAAAATTTCAAATTAGATTTTCACTAACTTAATTTTTGTTTTTCTTTTGGCAGTGGATTTGCAAATTCACTCACTTGCAGAAATATTTGGCTCATCAGCTGGTATGGTGGGCTCAAATTATTTAGAAAACCTGTCCCATGTGGAGTTCCCCCAGTCGAATCCGGAATATCCTGCAGAGAGAGCACAGCTGATAGCTGCTGAAGGGGACATGATGCTGCTGTCCATGATAGATGGGGAAGTGTTGGTATCGCTAGATGACCAATAATTTTTGAAGCCAGCCTTCTTATTCGGGGATGCGATAGACTTCAAATCACAAACACACCCGAAGAAAGAGGCTTGGGTGTTCAAGTTTGGAGAGAGGGCGATGTATCTCCCCGATATGGACATAGATTATCCCCTATCTGCATTTGTCCATGCCACCCATCCCCGACAGATGCTATGGAACCTGATTCCCAGTAGTCATGGTAGGCCGGGCAAAATCATCTTCAAGCGGGATAGAGCCAACGATATGGGGTATCACGTCAGTGTTCCCAGTGGCGGTGTTGTCCCTTTCTCTGGTTTATTACCTGGGTTTACACCAAGTGAAGATTCTGCTCTGATTCAGCCAGTGCAGACCCAAATGTTCATTAATAAGTTCATAAGGGCTGTATTATTATATCCTCAGGCCAACCCTAGGCTACCAGGGTGGCTGTCACCTTATAACCAGAACTGGATCCAGCTTAGTGCTTGGATCATGAAGAACTTCAAGACAGACTTGGAAGCCATCGGTCTGTATGAAGCGGTAGCCTCTACGAGCCAAGGTATACCGATGAACAGTATCCTATTCTTGGCTCTGATGGAGTTGTATATAAGTTCAACAGAAACTTTTGCAACTCCACTAGGTGAGATAGGTCTCGCCCTAAACGAGATGCAATTTATCTCAAAACTGCCGATGGGTGAAGCGCCCTATGAAGAATATGTTCCCTCCAATCAGGAACTGGCAGAAATTAGAGAGAAAAATCCTCGATTGGTTAAGGTATACCAAGAGCTTATGTGCCATTACTTAATTTGCACCAGTATGTATGACAGTGGGTCTCACTTGGCATATACTACTAAATGGACAACATATCTATTCTACCATGAGAATAGGATAGCCAAGAACGAGAAGGGGAGATTTCAAGAAAATAAGGCTCCAACCATTAACCCTTGTTCGATAATCCCTTCAGATCTGATCAATGGTTTAATGATCTCATTTAAGTCTCCGGATCAGTATCTGTCCAAAAAGACCGAAAATATCCCTGCGGGGACTGAAACTCTGAGCCATCTGAGGCATGGTAGTCAGAAGATTTCCAGGGAAGCTTTGCTGGCAGGCTTTCTGTCTCTGTGGCTGCGGAGATGGGTTGTTCCCGGGATCAACACAGTAGACAGAATTCACCGAAACGTACTGTGGCCGGCAGTACGTTTGGTGTTAAAGGACAGAATCAACCTGCTATCGGCAATGGTGTGTCGAATAAATACAGGTTTGCGGACCTTTGGTGAGGAACTAATCATAATGCTCCTCACCGAAAGGATTTTCCTAGGGTAGAGATGCCCTACACTTATTTGATGGGCTGGTTACTGCATCATAATTGCAGTTTGTTGCCACCGGGCCCTGGAGATAATATGGAGGTCTTCCTCCAAAAGTTCAACAAAGCCACAGGGATTGCAACTACCGTGGCAGACACCCGAGCAGTGCTGAACTATTCCCATGGATGGAACTTCTTCTGTACAAGACCACTAGTTCCAGCCGACTGCCTCGGTGTACAGTTTAAAGATAAAGTAGAAGGGAGGACTTCATTGCATGTGCCAGTAATCAAATGGCTACAGTGCATCAGACCCTCACATCTGATGTACAGAAATGAAGACAGTTGTGCGTTCGAACCATATCTGCCAAGTCGGTTCGCTTGCCAGTTTGGATATGACCAACTTCATGTTGGCAATCCTTCCACTAGCTTCTACCATCATGGAAAGGTAATTGATGGTACGAGAGCCTAGAGATACTTTAGCACTACTTGTACCGGTACTAAATTCAGAGTATCGACTGCTACCAGCACGACCGAGCTACGTATACTTCATACGTATGCTCGCTTTTATGCATCCATCCGCTCCTTTGCCTATAGCTACAACCTGAAAGGGAGTCTAAGATGGCCCAGGGAAGCGAATGTTGAAGAGCCAGTCAGGGTATTTCCAGACATACCCGATGACGATGTTGTTCCAGATGAGTATCTGGAAGTCATTCCTACGGGTGCTGGAGAAATAGCTACGGGACCAATCATTATTGGCAAGACCCAAAAACGAAAGCAAGGCATAGCTGTTACTCTTCCAGAGAAGACCCTCTCTGAGAAGAATAAGAAGGTTACCGTCAAAGGGCCTTCTAGACCAAGAGCCGCTACCCCAGAGAGTGACGCTCCGGTCGATGAGCCGCAATATCTGGCATCTTCTTCAGCTCATCCTGGAGAAGGATCCTTTGTATCTCAACCGACAACATCAACGAAAGGTGTGTGTGTTCTATCTCCAGGACGCCTCAGCTCATCACTTTACCTGTCTTTGCCACAAAAGACACAAGCTACTGAAGACGCTGCCACTCCACACACTGTTGATCGAGAGATCATCCCATCAGATGAACCAGCTATTACTTTTGATGATGATGACTGGGATGGGGACTATGACTCATATCTGGCACATTCTGCACCTACTCCAGGTAAATATAAATCACACAAAATCTATACAAAATTATGATTTTTGTATATTAACTTATTTTGTTTAATTTTTGTAGGTGTTATCATTACATCAAAGCTTGTAGCTCCTCCTCCTCCTCCAAAAGATATTTATGAGGAAAACGCAAAGTCTGAGGAAGAGGATTCTTCATCAGAAGAAGACTCTGCTCAAGAAGAATGTCCTCCATCTATGGAGGTACAATAAGAGCCCGAAATACAGGCTCAGCCAGAATTGTCTCCTCCTGCTGAGGGTAGAGATAAAGAACAAACTGTAGTAGAACCCACTGTAGTTGATGAAGAGGCTGCTGAGGAAGAAATAGACTTCAATGAAGAAACTGAAGTACTCCCAGAGCCTAAAGAGCCAGTAGTTTATGAAGGTGATGAGGGTATAGTTGACCCATCAACTGAAGCTAGAGACGTTGTAATAACATCATCAGTTATTACTATTGATCCAGTACAAGTTTCTGAGGAGACCATGTCTGAACCGGAGTCAGCTACAATAACTACCACTCCACCCGCACCAATCACCGCCACCGAAACTCAAGTAGTGTCGACTCTAGAAAAGGCTGGGGTAACAAGTGCTGAAGACATTGTTCCTGAAGATCCTGGGAATCAGTTGGCCATGGTGGAAGCGACAACGATAGCTTCATCTCAGTCTGTTACCACGACAAAAACATCTGCTCCTAGTCTTCAGAGAAGAGATCTAGTAGACATCGCCGCAATGCCGAGCTCAAATACAGAAATGAATCTCTTAGTTGAGATTCATACTGAAACTTTCTACAAGACTCTGGCAGCTCTAATCAACATGGTCCTAAAGAAGGGCCTCAATTATGAAAGCTTAAAGGCGGCTATTACTCTCACTATCAAAAATGTTGTATGTTCAACGATGTAGCGAGAGCAGCGACGCTAGAGAAGGTCGTGGAGGAACTTGAACAAACCTATAGAGAATATCTAAGGCTGTCAAGTGAAACTACCGAAAGTCTCATCCAAAAGGAGTATGACGCTTTATCAGCTGAATACCTCGCTCGGGAGACTACTTTTAATGAAGCTCTCCATGAGTACAGCATCAAGGTGGCTAAAGAAAAAACTTTTTTGGCTGAAGCCAAGCCTCAGCTGGATATCCAGAGAGAAGCCTATAAAACTTCGAATATAAAAATTCATCAACAGAATGATACAATTCGTGAAGTCGAGGCTGAACTGGCTCGCTTGAAGGAGGAGAGGGAGCAGCTGATCATAGCTCGGGACCAGCATCTAACTTAGACCTCGATTTTGGAGGAATAAGTCTTCGGAGCTGAGGCTACCATCAAAACCCTTGACGAAGCCAAGGATAAGATGATAGTCACTTTTGCTAGACTTTCTCATATCTACACTCCCGAAACTCGACGCTCCGTAGCTACTAAGACTGTATTGAACTCTCATGAAAAGCGTCTAGCAGGGCTGCAGAAACTGCTAGAAGATGTATCTGCTCCGCCTTAGGCAAATAAAGAGCTTTTGTAATTTTCTATCTTTTTTCATTCTGTAATGTTTACAAGAAATGAATAAAGTATTTATTTTGTGACCCTATCAATTATTTTGAAATTAAACAATAGGTATGAGATAGAAAACACTTATCAGAGGTAATATGGACATGACAAGTCTTCTGAACTCAATAAATTATATATATCCAGAGGTAATATGAACATGATAGATAATGAATCTCGTTTTCTGTTTAGAGCATACGATACTATCAGAGGTAATATGAACATGACAGATCGTAGCAACTCAAAGAAAAATAGATTAATATCTATTCAGAGGCCAAATGGACATGATAGATAAGAGAAGAAGTAGACTTAATATTTATTCAGAGGTCACGAGAACATGATAAACAACAAATCCCCTTCTTTTTTTTTCTTTTTTTTTATCAGCTGGTAAAACAGAAGATCAAAAGTCTCTTTTAATTAGACAAATAATCAGCTTAACCAAACATTGGTAGCTGGAGAAATAAAAAAAATTCAGACATAGTATTTCTTCAAGAATTTGCCATTAATTGGCATCATGAGCAAATCTCCATTAGGTTTAGACAACCTATAGGCACCATTGGAGAATACCGTCTCGACGACATAAGGACCTTCCCATTTTGCTTGGAATTTCTCTTTGCTCTTATGAGTCATCACCATCGGTCTTCGGACAGCTAGAACTAGCTCACCGACTTTAAATACCCTATCTTTAACTTTACGATTGAAAGTTCGAGATATGCGGGCTTGATATAGCTCAATGTGCTGTTGTGCTTGAAGACGCTTCTCGTCCAATCCTTCAAGTTCTTGGAGTCGTAAGCAATCATTGTTCTCTGTAGTTAGCTCATTAGCAATGGCTATTCTAAGAGATGGAATCTAAATTTCTAGTGGAAGAACAGTCTCACATCCGTAAACTAGTAAGAATGGTGTAAAACCAGTCGGAGTTTGGACTATTATTCGGTAAGCCCATAAACATTCTCCAAGTTTCTCATTCCAATCACGTTTATTAGAAGAGACAAACTTTTTGAGAAGTTTAATGATTGTCTTGTTGAAAGCTTCGGCCAAACCATTAGCAGCTGGATTATAAGTCGTAGAAGTCAGATTTTGGATCGGATTCTTGTCACAGAATCGATAAAATGCTTGACTGGCAAATTGTGGTCCATTGTCATGAATTATCCGTCAGGGAATCCCAAAACGATAAATGATATGGTGTTTAATGAAACTAACCACATTTGATGTTTTCACTTCAACAAGGGGAATCGCTTCCGCCCATTTAGAGAAATAATCCGTTATGGCTAGGATAAACCGATGTCCCTTGACAGAAGGAGGGTTAATCAGACCAATAATATCCATGCTTCAAGCTTCGAAAGGCCAAGAAGCTGCTGTAGGATATAAAAATTCAGATGGTTGATGAATAAAATCAGCATGAATCTGACATAATTTATACCGTCTGGCATAATCTACAGCATTTGCTATCATGGAAGGCCAATAGTACCCTATTCTTCGAATACGATCTTGTAATTTTGGATCCGGTTGATGGGCACCACAGACACCATCATGAGCTTCACGAAGTGTTTGCTTAGCTTCACTCTCAGAGAGACAACGCAGCAAAAGTCCATCATAAGAACGACGATGTAACATATGTAAAGAAGAATCATAATAGAATCGAAATGATCGTCTCTTGATTGATGCAGCTTCTTTTGGATCTTCAGGTAAAATCCCATGGACCGTATAATCAATGAATGGACTTCTCCAATCCCTTTGTTGAGAACTTGATTCTGTAGTATAACTATATTCAATATGCAAGTTATTCTTTATACAGAATAAGTCTTGATCCAACAAAGTAATGGTATTTTGTCTTCTAATTGGAACAGCTAAGTCTGCAGCTAAACTAGCAAGAGCATCAGCTTCCAAATTTTGAGAACGTGGTACGAATTCGATAAAGAATCCTTTGAATAAAATAACCAATTCGATTACCACTTGATGATAAGGGATGAGGTCAGGATTTCTGACTTCATACGTCCCTCTGACTTGATTAACAATCAGTTAAGAATTTCCATAAGCTTCTAGAAACTTAATATCTAATTATTTTGCTACTTGAAGGCCAATTAGCAGAGCATTATATTCTGCCACATTGTTGGAACATGGTTCATTGAGAGAATAAGCACGGTATATAACCATCTTATCAGGAGAGACCAAGACGATACTTACTCCTGAGACAATATTGCCTTTAGGTCCAACCCGCAATGCTCCATTAAAATACAGTTGCCAGATGTCATCCTTCAAAGTCATGTTGCAATCCACAACTTTATCTGGAATGTCCTCATATAGCTTCGATGTTCCAGGTATAGGGTGAGCTACTAAGAAATCATCTAATGCTTGACCCTTCACTGATGTTTGAGGTACATAGACCATATCATAAGGAGTAAGCAACATCGCCCAGGTTGCTAACCTGGAGTTAAGAATGCTCGGCTTTCTCATCAATACCCAAATAGAATTTATTATGGAAATGACATGAATAGTCTGTCCTGACACATAATGTCGTATCTTTTGAACAGCAAAAACTAAGGCCAGACATTCTTTCTCCACAGGAGTATATCTGTGTTCAGCACCGACCATCATTCGGCTAAGATAATAAATTGCTTTTTCATGGCCTTTATCACTTTTCTGTGCAAGAAGAGCACCAAGTCAATGATCCAAGAAGGCTCGAACATAAAGCAAAAATGGTCTTCCCACTACTGGGAGTACCAAGACAGGTGGATTTGTAAGGTATTGCTTGATGTCTCCTGATATAGGTAATGTGACCTTGGAATCCACGTAGTTCTTTTAGATTGCGTGGAGGACGCATTTCAAGAATTGTTTTAATTTTGTCAGGATCAACATGGATGTCCTGTGAAGTGATGACAAATCCCAAAAACTTGCTCATAGCCCATTGATACGTAGCACCAGCATTTTTCAGACTAAATGGCATAACCGTATAGCAATAAACCCCAAGGGGTGTACGAAAAATGGTATGCTTTTCATCTCCTGGATGCATCTTAATTTGATTGTACCCTAAAAATCCGTCCATGAAAGATATGCGTTCAAAACCACATGTATTGTCTATCATGTCATCGATAATCGGAAGTGAAAATTCATCTTTTGGACAAGCTGCATTAAGATCCCGAAAATCTATGCAAACTCAAACTTTTCCATTCTTCTTCATAACAGGAACAATATTGGCAACCCAATTTGGGTATTGTTCTTCACGAACAAAGCCACATGTGATCAGCTTTTTGACTTCTGCTTCAATTACATCAATCATATCTGGTCGAAAATGCCGCTGCTGTTGTTTTACAGGCTTGGCATTAGGAATAATATTGAGTTTATGAGTAGCTACTTTAGGATGTAACCCCGACATATCCTCATAACTCCATGCAAAGATATCAATATATTCTTTAATCGGTTTTATCAACTCTTCATTTTCATCTTCAGAAAGGTTTTTACTGATGAATATCGGCTTGGACGTAGTTCCGTCTCTGACGTCAATCTGGACGATTTCATCTTCCGTAGGTGGCTGTCGTTGTTCAAAACGAAGCTCCCACTGAGTGTCCATTTGTTGTACCCAAGGATCATTTTCAAAAGGCTCAGATTCACCATCAGTTTGAACCATGTTAACTGAGAATACACACTCAGATTCATCATAATGGTCTCCTCTAGAATATGAGGATTGTAAAAAACTGGAAGAACATTCTTCCATATTTTCTTTGTACATGTGGGATGTATCCGATTCGATGAACATGATTTTTTCAGAATCTGAGGATTGTGAAGAACTTGAAGAGAATTTTTCTTGTATATCCTCGTCAAACATGTGGGACGGATCGTATCCCAACCCATGATGAGTTTTCTGGTAAAATGGATCACCATACAATGGTAACCGTCTACCTTTGCTTTGATTTAGACCTTGTATAGTCTTCAAATCATATCCCATATTCTGGATAATCTTAAGAGATTATTGACTATATTTGTCAATTCGGATTCTTCCTTTATCTTTCTCTCTGAGATCATCTGTCTGAGCAACAGGGATATTTCTAGCCAGGCCAAACACAATTTGGCACTTATTTTTCTTATTAGACGGAATCACAAAATAAGATTCTTCGTGACGTCTACACAAGCTTGTGATGATGAGGCTACAGGAAGAAGATAAGGAGAAGATATTAAGAACCTTTGAGCATAAGGTCCAATATCGACATGAGGAGGTAAGGAATTTTTCTTATGGTTAATGTATAAGGTTTCTTCTGTATTTTTGTCATTTTTATATTGATGACTTTGATCATCAGCAGATAAAGTCATTCTTTCAATAAATTTGACAGCCATATACTACAAAAGAAAATCTTCATTGATATTAGAAAGTACAGAATGATTAATATTTACATCATTTACAAGTTGACTACTACGCTTCGGATTGATCATTAACGAACCGTCATCCATCTTCTGTGTAGACTTGCCAAGGTTGATGATTAGTGGTGGTTCTGGATCATTCGTACGAGAAGTACATCCCTTGACATTGATCATGAAAGGTTGAACTTGGCTCTTGGCTGGAATACTCACTGATTCCTCAGACGAAGCTCGAGTTCTTCCTTTAACCTTGATCAACAGAGGTTGGTCATTGACAGGTTGGGGTTGGATTCGACCTTTGATTTTAATCTTCAAAGGTTGCTCTTCCGGAGGATCTTCATTGACAGATTGATCTTCTGCAGGTGATCGATCTTCGGCCATATCTGATATCTCCTTCACATGCTCTTGTTTGTAGAGTATTGAATCAGAGAAATAGGATTCAACACCCTTAAAAGGATTGATATCTGCGAATTCAGTCTTCACAATCCCTTGAGAATCCACATACTTGAAACATTGTTGGAGAGTTAAAGGCACAATATTATGCTCATGTATCCACGGTCTTCCAAGAAGGATGTTGTAAGATACATCTGAGTTGATAACATAAAATGTCGCCATAGTTCAAAGATCACCAATTTGAATCTTCAGACGAATCTTCTCCAGTGGCTTACTCTTTTCAGAGTTGAAACCAACTATTATGGTACTAGTATAAGTCAAATAACTAGTAGGAATCCTCAAGGGTCGTAACATACTCTGAAGAATAATGCTAATAGAAGACCCAGCATCAATGTAAATCCTGTCAATTTCAGTAAATTCAATATACCCTGTATAGCACAAAGGCCTATCTTGGTTATTATGCTTCAACAGTATATCTTCTAGTGTGAAGGTAATGTTAGAAATTGCTTCCATCACACTATGACATTGTGGGCATGACACTGGTATATTGTCAGGATTCTTGAGTTGAGCTAAGCATGAATCAGCTTGTAGCAAAGCTTCACTCAAAGTTTTACGGCTTTCTTTAGAAAGACGAAGCAGCTCAAAGATCAAAAGTCTAGCCGGAGTATTAGCTAGTTGGGCTAGAATATCGAACTTGTAGGGTTTCATCACCACCCCTTGATTTGAAGCAGATTTTAATGGGACGTCAAAGCGTACTTCTTTCTGTTTCCCTTTCTCAACCACATATGGTTTAGAAGGTCTTGCATCAGCAGGAACAGAAGATGTTTGATCTGGCAATGTTTCAGCAACGTCCTCCGCTTCTTTCGAAGTTCCCTCATAATCTTTATGGTACTCTTTTCCAGATCTTGTACCAGCAAAGGTTTCTTCTTCAGACTCAGGAGAATGAAGTACCATATTACAGGTTTTGTTCTTCTTTTCCTTAGTCTTCTTCTTGCGAGGATTTTTATGAGAGACTTCAAATCCCAATCCAACAGTAGATTTTTGACTTTGAAGTTGTAAAGAAAGTCGCATTCCTTTACCATAGTTCAAACCTTCCGCCTTCAGAAAGTCATAGCCCATCTTTTTCATGAGATGGACTGATTGTTGACTGTACATGTGAATATGTAGCGGACTTTCAATAGATGGTTTAACAGAGGAAGAAGAAACAGAAACCTCTGCAACCACAGGAGAAGGAGGAATACTCGGGACAGAAGGAAAAATCTATGTAGGAGCTTTCTCATAAGCAGTAAAGACTTGTTGTGTCCTGTACGAGGGGACACTACTCATTGTTAACCATTGCTGATGAGTAAGTTTGAGTTTGGTAGGAGGAGCCAAACTTGGAGGACATATATTCAAACCCCTTAATCTATCCTCCAAAGGAATGCCATCCCAAAGATGATCCAAATCATCATGATCTGGAGTTACAATATGAGAAATCATATTGCAGGTTTTGACTTTCCTACCTTTCTTGGATTTTGAAGTTTTACCTTCATTCTCCCTTTCAGGTACTAAATCAGGATGTACCCACATGATTTCACCATTTTTTAATATGAGAGGCAATAATACTTCATTTTGTTCTCTAGTAGGCGGGAGATTCACAATATTCATTATCGTCTTAGGAATTGGAACAATCCTATCTGGAACTTGCTGTGGAAGAAAACCACCAAATTGAAGACAAATTATATTAGTTGTAACCGTATGCTCATCATTGGTTAAAGCGATGGCATTGGCATTTATCAACTCCCGGATTTTCTTCTTTAAGATATAGCAAGCCTTGGTAGGATTATTTATGTATCTATGATAGATACATTATTTGGGATTGTCAGTCAGATTCACCTCATTAGGCCTTTTTGGCTCTAGAATCTGGAGTTTGCCACTCTTTATAAGACATTAGAATATCCCTGGGATATCACTGTCATCAAAAGAGTATTTTTCCTTTGGTTTGGAAGACTCCTAATTATTCGGCGTCATTTTGGATTTTGAAAGATTAACCACTAGGGTTTCCTTTCCTTTTCTGTTGCGATTGTCGGAATTCTTACCAGAAGTGCCTTTCTTTCCTTTGTCTTCTGAAGTAAAGATCATCCCGTGTTCACGAGCCAGCCTACCATTGGTCTCGGCTGAAACTGTTGTTATAATGAACGAGGCCCAATCTGTGAATTGAGAGCCTGTAAAGACAGCAATGGATGGTCGCAGATTCATCTTGCACTTATCAATCAATGCTGAATCTGGCATACCAGGAGGCATTTTCAAAGTTGCGTGTCGGAAACGTTCGATGAACGTCCGGGTATCTTCCTTCTCCTTTTGTTTGATTTCTATTAAGGAGAACATATTCATGTCTATGCCTCCTTCATAGAAGCGGGAGAGAAACATTGCTTTAAACTTGTCAAAAGACGAAATGCAATTGTCGAGTAGACTGTGATATCAGTCATAAGCTGAACCCGTTAAGCACCCGATAAAAATTGGGGTAAGAAGAGCATCATTCTTCTGCAGATGTACAGTCATAATATCAAAGTAATTGATATAAAGACTATGAGAGGCTTTTTCGTCAAATAACACCATCGACTGTGGCTTGAATTTTGGAGGAAAAGGCTCATCATTCCAGTGAGGAGGATAAGGTTGCTTAAACCCTAACCTTTAAAGTTGATCCTTATGCTTCAGAACTTCAAACTGTGCTTTTAGCTCTCGCACTGCTTGAATAGCTTCACTAGTTTGAGGAAGCACATTCGATTGAATAGTTGTTGGATGTACCGTGACCCCCACCGGAAGTGGTATATCTTCTGGAATGAGAGGATCTGGAACTACAAAATTTTGATTGATAGCAGGCTCTTGAGTAAGATTATTCAAAGGTGTATCAACCCCTTGACTATCTTGAGTTTGTGCTGCTACCTGAATCGGTGTTACTACTGTCGACTGAACAGTTTACTGAGTCATTATTATTTGATGCATACTTTGCATCATGGCAAGCATGTCCTTCAGTGACTGTTCAACTGCAGAGAGACGTTGTTCTGTATTAGCAGTTGATGTCTCCGGTTTATCTCCGATAACATATGATTCAACCTCCCTTGAAGATACAGAGGGATTGGTATAGAGGTATGAATCAACACTATCAGTTTCTGACTCCAACGACTGGTTACCCCTATCTTCTGAATCAGAAGACTGCAGCTGTCTTTGACTTCTTGATCGAGTATTCTGATATACCCCTTCGAAACTATCAAGAAGTCGATTGAACTGTTGTGACCAGGAGTCTGGGATGAGTTGCGTCTTGGACGTCATCCTCTATTGGTATGAGATGCCATATTGACTGAAGCATATGACAACTCATGTTCTTGGTCATCAACTTGTTGTTGAGGCATATTATAGCTTAATCGGTCAAAAATTGACCGTTTAGGAGCCGAACAGCAACATTTGATTACAATCTGGTGACACTCACAATGATGATTTTCTTTAGGGAGTGTCACAGGAGATTTTTTGTATTTACGCTTTTGTATAAGCAACTCACGTAAATCAGAAGGAGTGGAGGGAGTAGTCTTCTTGATTATATTCCGGACAGAGAAATGTTAGTCCCTTGTGTATAAAGAAGATTACTAGCTGCATTAGCAGAACTAAATTATACATTTTTATGCGCTTGGAGTTGCGTGCATAAATCTTGTAATTTTTGTGCACAAAGGACTCCATCAGCATTACGCGTAATTTGAAGGTTTGGTACCTTACATAAAGTAGTATAAGAAGGCTGTTGGTTGAAAACAGAAGTTTTACCAACTATAGAACTCTTGTTTTTACGCTACATGCTTGCAGGCAAATTTACTTTAGATACAAAGGCATCATTGTGAACTTTATCTACACTGTCACCGACAGGAGATTTACCTTTACGCGTAGAGCGCCAAACATGAGTATCCGCCACGTCACAGACGAGAGATTTTCCATTATGCGTAGAGCGTAAAATTTGGGTGTCTACCACGTCACAGACGGGAGACTAATTTTTATGCGCAGAGCGTAAAAATTGATTTTTACGCGTAGAGCGTAAAACTTGACCGTCTGCCACGTCACAGACGGGAGACTTATTATTACGCGCAGAGCGTAAAACTTGATAGTCTGCCACATCACAGACGGGAGACTTATTTTTATGCCCAGGGCGGATCACTGAAGTAGTGACTGCCTTGTCACAGACGGGAGTCTCCACAACAGGAGTAGGAAGGATTCCTTTGCCTTCAGAGACAGCAGGGAGATTCGAGGATGCTTTGGACTTATGAATCGAAACTTTTTGTGCCTTCCGCGATTTTTGAACATTGGAGCAGCGAGTACTACCCCCAGTTCGGAGCATTTCTTCGTAAGCAGTCTGGTTGAAGTACACAACCAGAGTCTTCATTATCGATCCAAGTTATCATATTGAGCAATTGCCTTCTCGTCAGAGGAGAAGGTCATCCCCAGCAGATTTGCCATTTTGTTTCACTTAACAAAATGCCTAAAATTGGCTTTTGAAAGAAAACGAGAAAAAGTACAAAAGTATAAATTATTTCTGGAAAGTATTGCTATGGAAGTCTGATCTGAGAGCGATCACTTTGTTCCTTGGACAATACGATGATGATGAAGAAAACTGCTTGAAGAAGACGAACAATCGGAAGAAATAAGTCACCAGAAAGGTATTGAGCAATGGCACTGATGGCACAGTCGAATGCTTTTCTGCTTTGCTTCACCCTGTTCTTGAGAAAAAGTTGAAGAAATACTTCTGGGAATATCACTCTGAAAGTATGAGTTTTCTCAGAATCTCCTCTCCTGTCTCTCTATTGATCTCTTGATGATGTCTGTGTTAAAAAATAAGTCTATTTATAGACTAGACCCTCTGTGCGTAAAAAGCAACAAAATTAGGTCTCCACGCGAGTAACTGTCACCCACGATGAAAATCATCCTCTACGCATGATGACACGTGTCCTATGTAGAGTTTTGATCTCTACGCGTGGTGACACGTGTCCCACTACTTCAACAAAATGAGGAGAGCACGTACACACGTTCCTCGATAAGTGTGGCATGAAAGCCACGTAAGCAGACCACGTTCTCTTGTAGCCAGAAAAGATCGGGCGTAAAAATGACCCAAAATATACTTCCTGCGTAAAGTAACAGACTGGGCGTAAAATAGCCAAAATAAACTTCCCGCGTAAAGTGGCTAAAAATAGCCTTGAGCGTAAAATTAGCTCAAATAAACTTTATGCACGCAACAGCCTTGAGCGTAAAAGCTCGAATAGCTTTCGTGCGTAAAAGAAGCAATCTCTTGAGCGTAAAGTAGCCCATCTGCACATTAAACGACAGTGTTGGGTTTGGTGTAAATCAAATCTTCTCGACTTCTGTGCTGTCCACTGTCAGAAAATCATTACGTCAGAACAATATCACGCGTATTAAATGCGATAATTTGACAGCCTGTCCTTCGCGTAAAAGCTCAGCGAATAGCTCTCGCATAAAGTAGCTCGCGTAGAGTTGTACTCTGTTTGATCTTCGCGTAAAGTCTGAGTCTGAATCAGTTAGAATCGCATAAAGTTCTCAACTTCTTTGACTTGGTCTATGAAGCACTTTTTATGCTCCTACAAGACCCCCTTCAAAGTTTTCAAATTATTTTCAAAATTTGAAATACTTTGAACAGAAGCGTAAAATCAGGGAATTTCAACAGTCCGCGTAAAAGTCGGGATACTCAACGATCATCTGCATAAATTTGGGATATCAACAGTCCGCGTAAAAGTCGAGATACTCAACGGTCATCTACGTAAAATTTGGGATATCAACAGTCCGCGTAAAAGTCGAGATATCCAACCGTCAGCGTGAATTTCGGGAATTTGAACCGATTTCAAAATTTCTCTATAAAAAGAGCCTGACGAGTACATAGAGAACTTTACTCGTCTTTTGCAATCCCGAACTTTCTTTATTCTCTCTCTTTCTTCGAAACTTCGACCCAAATCCATGGCCCCCAAGAGCAAGACCGCCGCCGGCAGCAAGGGCAAGAAGTCCACCGCCGATTCATCGTCGGTCGACCGCACAAAAACCACGGTCCCATCATCAGCGACGCCCCGACAGAGCAACCCCACCGTAGCTCCGGCAATGAAAGGTAGAGCACTAAACTTCGGCCTCGAATTCGCCGAAGAAGAAGGCTTGAGCTTTTTACTTCACGCCTACGTTATACGTGTCAGCGTAAAAGTAAAACATACGCCCACGTCTATACGTGTCAGCGTAAAATCAAAATACGCTCACACCAATATGTGCCAGCGTAAAAATCAAAATATGCTCACGTCTATACGTGCCAGCATAAAAATCAAAATACGCTCACGTCTATACGTGCTAGCATAAAATTAAAATACGCTCACGTCAATACGTGCCAGCGTAAAATTAAAATACGCTCACGTCTATACGTGACAGCGTAAAATTAAAATATGCTCACGTCAGCACGTGCCAGCGTAAAAATTCATAAATAAAAGACTTTGTGTAAAATAAAGAATCTTTTACACTTTAAAAGTTTTTATCAACTTTAATAAGCGTAAAGTTTGCATAGTCAGAGTCTTTAATCTTTATGTGTAAAGCTCAGATCAAATCATCTGCATAAAAATTTCAAATTAGATTTTCACTAACTTGATTTTTGTTTTTCTTTTGGTAGTGGATTTGCAAATTCACCCACTTGCAGAAATATTTGGCTCATCAACTGGTATGGTGGGCTCAAATTATTTGGAAAACCTGTCCCATGTGGAGTTCCTCCAGTCGAATCCGGAATATCCTGCAGAGAGAGCACAGCTGATAGTTGCTGAAGGGGACAGAATGCTGCTATCCATGATAGATGGGGAAGTGTTGGTATCGCTAGATGACCAACAATTTTTGAAGCCAGCCTTCTTATTCGGGGATGCGATAGATTTCAAATTACAAACATACCCGAAGAAAGAGGCTTGGGTGTTTAAGTTTAGAAGAGGGCGATGTATCTTCCCGACATAGACAGGGATTATCCCCTATCTGTATTTGTCCATGCCACCCATCCCCGACAGATGCTATGGAACCTGACTCCCAGCAGTCATGGTAGGCCAGGCAAAATCATCTTCAAGAGGGATAGAGCCAACGATATGGGGTATCACGTCAGTGTTCCCAGTGGCGGTGTTGTCCCTTTCTCTGGTTTATTACCTGGGTTTACACCAAGTGAAGATTCTGTCCAAAAAGACCGGAAATATCCCTGCGGGGACTGAAACTCTGAGCCATCTGAGGCATGGTAGTCAGAAGATTTCCAGGGATGCTTTGCTGGCAGGCTTTTTGTCTCTGTGGCTGCGGAGATGGGTTGTGCCCGGGATCAGCACAGTAAACAGAATTCACCGAAACGTACTGTGGCCGACAGTACGTTTGGTGTTTAAGGCCAGAATCAATCTGCTATCAGCAATGGTGTGCCGAATAAACGCAGGTTTGTGGACCTTTGGTGAGGAACTAATCAATAATGCTCCTCACCGAAAGGATTTTCCTAGGGTAGAGATGCCCTACACTTATTTGATGGGCTAGTCACTGTATCATAATTGTAGTTTGTTGCCACCGGGCCCTGGAGATAATATGGAGGTCTTCCTTCAAAAGTTCAACAAAGCCACATGGATTGCAACTACCGTGGCAGACACCCGAGCAGTACTGAACTATTCCCATGGATGGAACTTATTCTTTACAATACCACCAGTTCCAGCCGACTGCCTCGGTGTACAGTTTGAAGATAAAGTAGAAGGGAGGACTTCATTGCCTGTGCCAGTTCTTAAATGGCTACAGTGCATCAAACCCTCACATCTGATGTACAAAAATGAAGACAGCTGTGCGTTCGAACCATATCTACCAAGTCGGTTCGCTTGCCAGTTTGGATATGACCAACTTTATGTTGGCAATCCCTCCACTAGCTTCTACCATCATGGGAAGCTAATTGATGGTGCGAGAGCCTAGAGATACTTTAGCACTGCTTGTACCAGTGCTAAATTCAGAGTATCGACTGCTACCAGCACGACCGAGCTACGTATACTTCATACGTATGCTCACTTTTATGCATCTATCCGCTCCTTTGCCCATGGCTACAACCTGAAAGGGAGTCTAAGAAAGCCCAGGGAAGGGAATGTTGAAGAGCCAGTCAGGGTATTTCTCGACATACCCGATGACGCTGCTGTTCCACATGAGTATCTGGAAGTCATTCCTACGGGTGCTGGGGAAATAGCTGCGGAACCAATCATTATTGGCAAGACCCGGAAACGGAAGCAAGGTGCAGCTGTTACTCTTCCAGAGAAGACCCTCCCTGAGAAGAAGAAGAAGAAGGTTACCGTCAAAGGGCCTTCTAGACCAAGAGCCGCTACCCCAGAGAGTGACACTCCGGTCGATGAGCCGCAACATCTGGCATCTTCTTCAGATCATCCTGGAGAAGGATCCTCTGCATCTCAACTGGCAACATCAACGAAAGGTGTGGGTGTTCTATCTCCGGGATGCCTCAGCTCATCACTTCACCTGTCACTCCACACACTGTTGATCGAGAGATCATCCCATCAGATGAACCAGCTATTACTTTTGATGATGATGACTGGGATGGGGACTATGACTCGTATCTGGCACGTTCTGCACCTACTCCAGGTAAATATAAATTACACAAAATTTATACAAAATTATGATTTTTGTATATTAACTTACTTTATTTAATTTTTGTAGGTGTTATCATTGCATCAAAGCTTGTGGTTCCTCCTCCTCCTCCAGAAGATATTTATGAGGAAAACGCGGAGTCTAAGGAAGAGGATTCTTCCTCAGAAGAAGACTCTGCTCAAGAAGAATGTCCTCCATCTATGGAGGTACAACAAGAGCCCGAAATGCAGGCTCAGCCAGAATTGTCTCCTCCTGCCGAGGGCAGAGATAAAGAACAAACTGCAGTAGAACCCACTGTAGATGATGAAGTGGCTGTTGAGGAAGAAAAAGACTTCAATAAAGAAAATGAAGTACTCCCAGAGCCTAAAGAGCCAGTAGTTTATGAAGGTGATGAGGATATAGCTGACCCATCAACTGAAGCTGGAGACGTTGTAATAACATCCTCAGTTATTGCTACTGATCCAGCACAAGTTCCTGAGGAGACTATGTCTGAACCGAAGTCAGCTACAATAACTACCATTCCAACCGCACCAATCACCGCCACCGAAACTCAAGTAGTTTCGACTCCAGAAACGGCTGGAGTAACAAGTGCTGAAGACATTGTTCCTGAAGATCCTGGGAATCAGTTGGCCATGGTGGCAGCGACAACAATAGCTTCATCTCAGTCTGTTACCACGTCAACAACATCTGCTCCTAGTCTTCAGAGAAGAGATCTGGTAGACATCGCCGTAATGCCGAGCTCAAATGCAGAAATGAAGCTCTTAGTTGAGATTCATACTGTAACTATCTACAAGACTATGGCAGCTCTAATCAACATGGTCCTGAAGAAGGACCTCAATTATGAAAGCTTGAAGGCGGCTATTACTCTCACTATCAAAAACGTCGCCATGTTCAACGATGTAGCGAGAGCAGCGGCGCTGGAGAAGGTCGTGGAGGAACTTGAACAGCCCATTAAAGAATATCTAAGGCTGTCAAGTGAAACTACCGAAAGTCTCATCCAAGAGGAGTATGACGCTTTATCAGCTGAATACCTCACTCGGGAGACTATTTTTAATGAAGCTCTCCATGAGTACAGCATCATGGTGGCTAAAGAAAAAACTTTTTTGGCTGAAGCCAAGCCTCAGCTGGATATCCAGAGAGAAGCCTATGAAACTTCGAATATAAAAATTCATCAACAGAATGATAGAATTCGTGAAGTCGAGGCTGAACTGGCTCGCTTGAAGGTGGAGAGGGAGCAGCTGATCATAGCTCGGGACCAGCATCTAACTCAGAGCTCGATTTTAGAGGAATAAGTCTTCGGAGCTGAGGCTACCATCAAAACCCTTGACGAAGCCAAGGAAAAGATGATAGTCACTTTTGTTGGACTTTCTCATATCTGCACTCTCGAAGCTCGACGCTCCGTAGCCACTAAGACTGTATTGAGCTCTCATGAAAAGCGTCTAGCAGAGCTGCAAAAACTGCTAGAAGATGTATCTGCTCCATCTTAGGCAAATAAAGAGCTTTTGTAATCTTCTATCTTTTTCATTCTGTAATATTTACAAGAAATGAATAAAGTATTTGTTTTGTGACCCTATCATTTATTTTGAAATTAAACAATAGGTATGAGATAGAAAACACTTATCAGAGGTAATATGGACATGACAAGTCTTCTGAACTCAATAAATTATATCTATCCAGAGGTAATATGAACATGATAGATAATGAATCTCGTTTTCTATTTAGAGCATACGATGCTATCAGAGGTAATATGAACATGACAGATCGTAACAACTCAAAGAAAAATAGATTAATATCTATTCAGAGGCCAAATGGACATGATAGATAAGAGAAGAAGTAGACTTAATATTTTTTCAGAGGTCACGAGAACATGATAAACAACAAATCCCTTTCTTTTTTTTTCTTTTTTTTATCAGCTGGTAAGACAGAAGATCAAAAGTCTCTTTTAATAAGACAAATAATCATCTTAACCAAACATTGGTAGCTGGGGAAATAAAAAAGAAATTCAGACATAGTATTTCTTTAAGGATTTGCCATTAATTGGCATCATGAGCAAATCTCCATTAGGTTTAGACAACCTATAGGCACCATTGGAGAGTACCGTCTCGACGACATAAGGATCTTACCATTTCGCTTGGAATTTCCCTTTGCTCTTATGAGTCATCACCATCGATCTTCGGACAGCTAGAACTAGCTCACCGACTTTAAATATCCTCTCTTTAACTTTACGATTGAAAGTTCGAGATATGCGGGCTTGATATAGCTCAATGTGCTGTTGTGCTTGAAGACGTTTCACGTCCAATCCTTCAAGTTCTTGGAGTCGTAAGCGATCATTGTTCTCTGTAGTTAGCTCATTAGCAATGGCTATTCTAAGAGATAGAATCTGAATTTCCAGTGGAAGAACAGCCTCACATCCGTAAACCAGTGAGAATGGTATAAAACCAGTCGGAGTTCGGACTGTTGTTCGGTAAGCCCATAAATATTCTCTAAGTTTCTCATTCCAATCATGTTTATTAGAAGAGACGAACATTTTGAGAAGTTTAATGATAGTCTTGTTGAAAGTTTCGGCCAAATCATTAGCAGCTGGATTATAAGCCGTAGAAGCCAGATTTTGGATCCGATTCTTGTCACAGAATCGATAAAATGCTTGACTGGCAAATTATGGTCCATTTTCATGAATTATCCGTCGGGGAATCCCAAAAAGATAAATGACATGGTGTTTAATGAAACTAACCACATTTGATGTTTTTACTTCAACAATGGGAATCGCTTCCGCCCATTTAGAGAAATAATCCGTTATGGCTAGGATAAACCGATGTCCCTTGATAGAAGGAGGGTTAATCGGACCAATAATATCCATGTCCCAAGCTTCGAAGGGCAAAGAAGCTGCTGTACGATGTAAAAATTCAGATGGTTGATGAATAAAATCAGCATGAATCTGACATGCTTTACACCGTCTGGCATAATCCACAGCATCTGCTATCATGGAAGGCCAATAATATCCCATTCTTCGAATACGGCCTTGTAATTTTGGATCCGATTGATGGGCACCACAGACACCATCATGAGCTTCACGAAGTGTTTGCTTAGCTTCACTCTCAGAGAGACAACGCAACAAAAGTCTATCATAAGAAAGACAATA
Organism: Iris pallida; assembly: GCA_029216955.1. Taxonomy (NCBI): domain Eukaryota; kingdom Viridiplantae; phylum Streptophyta; class Magnoliopsida; order Asparagales; family Iridaceae; genus Iris; species Iris pallida. The sequence goes on from JANAVB010045017.1 coordinate 5,632,937, forward strand.
TAACATATGTAAAGAAGAATCATAATAGAATCGAAATGATCGTCTCTTGATTGATGCAGCTTCTTTTGGATCTTCAGGTAAAATCCCATGGACCGCATAATCAATGAATGGACTTCTCCAACCCCTTTGTTGAGAACTTGATTCTGTAGCATAACTATGTTCAATATGCAAGTTATTCTTTATATAGAATAAGTCTCGATCCAACAAAATAATGGTATTTTATCTTCTAATTGGAACAGCTAAGTCTGCAGCTAAACTAGCAAGAGCATCAGCTTCCAAATTTTGAGAACGTGGTACAAATTTGATAAAGAATCCTTTGAATGAAAGGACCAATTCGATTACCACTTGATGACAAGGGATGAGGTCAGGATTTTTGACTTCATACGTCCCTCTGACTTGATTAACAATCAGTTAAGAATCTTCATAAGCTTCTAGAAACTCGATATCTAATTGTTTTGCTACTTGAAGGCCAATTAGCAGAGCATTATATTCTGCCACATTGTTGGAACATGGTTCATTGAGAGAATAAGCACGGTATATAACCATCTTATCAGGAGAGACCAAGACGATACCTACTCCTGAGACAATATTGCCTTTAGGTCCAACCCGTGATGCTCTACCAAAATACAGTTGCCAAATGTCATCCTTCAAAGTCATGTTGCAATCCACAACTTCATCTGGAATGTCCTCATATAGCTTCGATGTTTCAGGTATAGGGTGAGCTGCTAAGAAATCAGCTAATGCTTGACCCTTCACTGATTTTTGAGGTATATAGACCATATTATAAGGAGTAAGCAACATCGCCCAGGTTGCTAACCTGGAGTTAAGAATGCTCGGCTTTCTCATCAATACCTGAATAGGATTTATTCTGGAAATGACATGAATAGTCTGTCCTGACACATAATGTCGTGTCTTTTGAACAGCAAAAACTAAGGCCAGATATTCTTTCTCCACAGGAGTATATCTGTGTTCAGCTTCGACCATCATTCGGCTAAGATAATAAATTGCTTGTACATGGCCTTTATCACTTTTCTGTGCAAGAAGAGCACCAAGTGAATGATCCAAGGCTCGAACATAAAGCAAAAATGGTCTTCCCACCACTGGGGGTACCAAGACAGGTGGATTTGTAAGGTATTGCTTGACGTCATTGAAGGCTTTTTGACATGCTTCATTCCAAACAAATGATACACCTTTCTTTAATAGACGAGAGAAAGGTTGGTATCTTCCAGAAAGATTAGATATAAATCTTCTGATATAGGCAATGCGACCTTGGAAGCCACGTAGTTCTTTTAGATTGCGTGGAGGATGCATTTCAAGAATTGCTTTGATTTTGTCAGGATCAACATGGATGCCCTGTGAAGTGATGACAAATCCCAAAAACTTGCCACTGAAAACCCCTAAGAAAGACTTAGTGGGATTCATTTTCAACTGATGTTGACGCATCAACTCAAATACTGTCTTCAAGTCTTGAATATGATCATCTTGTGATCGACTTTTGACAGCAATGTCATCTACATAATATTCAATTGTTTTCCATAGATGTTCTTGAAAGATGTTGCTTGTAGCCCATTGATACGTAGCACCAGCATTTTTCAGACCAAACGGCATAACCGTATAGCAATAAACCCCAAGGGGTGTACGGAAAGCGGTACGCTTTTCATCTCCTGGATGCATCTTAATTTGATTCTATCCTGAAAATCCGTCCATGAAAGACATGCGTTCAAAACCACATGTATTATCTATCATGACATCGGTAATCGGAAGTGGAAATTCGTCTTCTGGATAAGCTGCATTAAGATACCAAAAATCTATACAAACTCGGACTTTTCCATTCTTCTTCATAAAAGGAACAATGTTGGCAACCCAATCTGGGTGTTGTTTTTCACGAACAAAGCCACATGTGATCAGCTTTTTGACTTCTGATTTAATTACATCGATCATATCTGGTCGAAAACGCCGCCGCTGTTGTTTTACAGGCTTGGCATTAGGAAGAATATTGAGTTTATGATTAGCTACTTTAGGATCTAACCCCGGCATATCCTCATAACTCCATGCAAAGATATCAATATATTCTTTAATTGGTTTTATCAACTCTTTCTTTTCATCTTCAGAAAGGTTTTTACTGATGAATATCGGCTTGGACGTAGTTCAGTCTCCGACGTCAATCTGGACGATTTCATCTTCCGTAGGTGGCTGTCGTTGTTCAAAATAAAGCTCCCACTGAGTGTCCATTTGTTGTGCCCAACGATCATTTTCAAATGGCTCAGATTCACCATCAGTTTGAACCATGTTAACTGAGAATACACACTCAGATTCATCATAATAGTCTCCTCTAGAATATAAGGATTGTAAAAAACTGGAAGAACATTCTTCCATATTTTCTTTGTACATGTGGGATGTATCCGATTCGATGAACAGGATTTCTTCAGAATCTGAGGATTGTGAAGAACTTGAAGAGAATTCTTCTTGTATATCCTCGTTAAACATGTGGGATGGATCGTATCCCAACCCGTGACGAGTTTTCTGGTAAAATGGATCACCACACAATGGTAACCGTCTACCTTTGCCTTGATTTTGACCTTGCATAGTCTTCAAATCATATCCCATATTCTGGATAATCTTAAGAGATTATTGACTATATTTATCAATTCGGGTTCTTCCTTTATCTTTCTCTCTGAGATCATCTATCTGAGCAACAGGGGTATTTCTAGCCAGGCCAAACACAATTTGGCGCTTATTTTTCTTATTAGACGGAATCATAAAATAAGATTCTTCGTGACGTCTATAAGTCACACAAGCTTGTGATGATGAGGCTACAGGAAGAAGATAAGGAGAAGATATTAAGAACCTTTGAGCATAAGGTCCAATATCGACATGAGGAGGTAAGAAATTTTTTTATGGTTAATGTATAAGGTTTTCTCTGTGTTTATGTCATTTTTATATTGATGACTTTGATCATCAGCAGATAAAGTCATTCTTTCAATAAATTTGACAGCCATATACTCTAAAAGAAAATCTTTATTGATATTAGAAAGTACAGAATGATCAATATTTACATCATTTACAAGTTGACTACTACGCTTCGGATTGATCATTAACGAACCGTCATCCATCTTCTGCGTAGACTTGCCAAGGTTGATGATTAGTGGTGGTTCTGGATCATTCGTACGAGAAGTACATCCCTTGACCTTGGTCATGAAAGGTTGAACTTGGCTGTTGGCTGGAATACTCACTGATTCCTCAGACGAAGCTCGAGTTCTTCCTTTAACCTTGATCAACAGAGGTTGGTTATTGACAGGTTGGGGTTGGATTCGACCTTTGATTTTAATCTTCAAAGGTTGCTCTTCCGGAGGATCTTCATTGATAGATTGATCTTCTGTAGGTGATCGATCTTCGGCCATATCTGATATCTCCTTCACATGCTCTTGTTTGTAGAGTATTGAATCAGAGAAATAGGCTTCAACACCCTTAAAAGGATTGATATCTGCGAATTCAGTCTTCACAATCCCTTGAGAATCCATATACTTGAAGCATTGGTGGAGAGTTAAAGGCACAATATTATGCTCATGTATCCACGGTCTTCAAAGAAGGATGTTGTAAGATACATCTGAGTTGATAACATAAAATGTCGCCATAGTTCGAAGATCACCAATTTGAATCTTCCCCAGTGGCTTACTCTTTCCAGAGTTGAAACCAACTATTGTGGTACTAGTGTAAGTCAAATCACTAGTAGGAATCCTCAAGGGTCGTAACATACTCTGAAGAATAATGCTAATAGAAGACCCAGGATCAATGTAAATCCTGTCAATTTCAGTAGATTCAATATACCCTGTATAGCACATAGGCCTGTCATGCTTATTATGCTTCAACAGCATATCTTCTTGTGTGAAGGTAATGTTAGGAATTGCTTCCATCACACTATGACATTGTGGGCATGACACTGGTATATTGTCAGGATTCTTGAGTTGAGCTAAGCATGAATCAGCTTGTAGCAAAGCTTCACTCAAAGTTTTGTGGCTTTCTTTAGAAAGGCAAAGCAGCTCAAAGATCGAAAGTCTAGCCGGAGTATTAGCTAGTTGGGCTAGAATATCGAACTTGTAGGGTTTCATCACCACCCCTTGATTTGAAGCAGATTTTAATGGGACGTCAAAGCGTACTTCTTTCTGTTTTCCTTTCTCAACCACAGATGGTTTAGAAGGTCTTGCATCAGCAGGAACAGAAGATGTTTGAGCTGGTAATGTTTCAGCAACGTCCTCCGCTTCTTTCGAAGTTCCCTCATAATCTTTGCGGTACTTTTTTCTAGATCTTGTACCAGCAAAGGTTTCTTCTTCAGACTCAGAAGAATGAAGTACCATATTACAGGTTTTGTTTTTCTTTTCCTTAGTCTTCTTCTTGCGAGGACTTTTATGAGGGACTTCAAATCCCAATCCAATAGTGGATTTTTGACTTTGAAGTTGTAAAGGAAGTCGCATTCCTTTACCATAGTTCAAACCTTCCGCCTTCAGAAAGTCATAGCCCATCTTTTTCATGAGATGGACTGATTGTTGACTGTACATGTGAATATTTAGCGGACTTTCAATAGATGGTTTAACAGAGGAAGAAGAAACAGAAACCTCTGCAACCACAGGAGAAGGAGGAATACTCGGGACAGAAGAAAAAATCTATGTAGGAGCTTTCTCATAAGCAGCAAAGACTTGTTGTGCCCTGTACAAGGGGACACTACTCATTGTTAACCATTGCTGATGAGAAAGTTTGAGTTTGATAGGAGGAGCCAAACTTGGAGGGCATATATTCAAACCCCTCAATCTATCCTCCAAAGGAATGCCATCCCAAAGATGATCCAAATCATCATGATCTGGAGTTACAATATAAGAAATCATATTGCAGGTTTTGACTTTCCTACCTTTCTTGGATTTTGAAGTTTTACCTTCATTCTCCATTTTAGATACTAAATCAGGATGTATCCACATAATTTCACTATTTTTTAATGTGAGAGGCAATAATCCTTCATTTTGCTCTCTAGCAGGCGGGAGATTCACAATCTTCATTATCGTCTTAGGAATTGGAACAATCCCATCTGGAACTTGCTCTGGAGGAAAACCTCCAAATTGAAGAAAAATCATATTAGTTGTAACCGTATGCTCATCATTGGTTAAAGCGATGGCCTTGGCATTTATCAACTCCTATATTTTCTTCTTTAAGACATAGCAAGCCGTGGTAGGATGATTTATGTATCCATGATAGATACAGTATTTGGGATTGTCAGTCAGATTCACCTCGTTAAGCATTTTTGGCTCTGGAATCTGGAGTTTGCCACTCTTTATAAGACATTGGAATATCCCTGGGATATCACTGTCATCAAAAGAGTATTCTTCCTTTGGTTTGGAAGACTCCTGATTATTCGGCGTCATTTTGGGTTTTGAAAGATTAACCACTAGGATTTCCTTCCCTTTTCCGTTGCGATTGCCGAAATTATTACCAGAAGAGCCTTTCTTTCCTTTGTCTTCTGAAGCAAAGATCATCCCGTGTTCACGAGCCAGCCTGCCATTGGTCTCGGCTGAAACTGCTGCTATAATGAACGAGGCCCAATCTGTAAATTGAGAGCCTGTAAAGACAGCAATGGATGGTCGCAGATTTATCTTGTACGTATCAATCAATGCTGAATCTGGCATACTAGGAGGCATTTTCAAAGTCGCCTGTCGGAAACGTTCGATGAACGTCCGGGTATCTTCCTTCTCCTTTTGTTTGATTTCTATTAAGGAGGACATATTCATGTCCATGCCTCCTTCATAGAAGCGGGACAGAAACATTGCTTTAAACTCGTTAAAAGACGATATACAATTGTCGGGTAGACTGCGATACCAATCGTAAGCTGAACCCGTTAAGCACCCGATAAAAACTCGGGTAAGAAGAGCATCATTCTTCTGCAGATGCATAGTCATAATATCAAAGTAATTGATATATTGACTAGGAGAGGCTTTTTCGTCAAATAACAGCATCGACTGTGGCTTGAATTTTAGAGGAAAAGGCACATCATTCCAGTGAGGAGGATAAGGTTGCTTAATCCCTAACCTCTGAAGTTGATCCTTGTGCTTCAGAACTTCAAACTGTGCTTTTA
>JANAVB010045017.1:5641554-5676554 GCA_029216955.1 Iris pallida
TTTAATCGACATAGCATCCAAAACATCCTGGAGACGACGAACCCCTAAGCCACCTTTCTCTTTCGGAATAGCCACCTTCGACCAAGCTATCCAAGCTCTTTTATCACAACCACTGGTTGATCCCCAAAGAAAAGTTTGAAACATGTCCTCCATCCGTTTGATAACACTAGAATGAGGATTACATGCAGCCAAAGTGTAAACAGGAATTGAGGTAAGGACCGATTTAAGTAAAATCAGACGTCCACCCATAGATAATGCTTTGTTATGCCATCCCGAGATTTTATATCTAATCTTGTTCACCAGATCATCAAACATAGCAGCATTCCTCAACCCCGCTGTCATCGGAGAGCCCAAGTAAGTGATAGGTGAATTGTTCACCTTGAAACCGAACTCTGATTTAATCTCTTCAACTCGGTCGACAGAAATGAGCTTGGAAAGATAGATTCCAGATTTGTCAACATTGATCTTCTGTCCTGAGGCTTCCTCGTACCTGTGCAATATATTCACTATTTTCTTCATAGACTTCTTATCTCCCCCCGAAAATAGAATGATATCATCAGCATAAGCCATATGTGTAATGATAGGACACCCAATGGTGAATAATAAGGAATAAAATCTGGCGAATCTTTCAACTTGTTCAAATTGCAACTAAGACTTTCCGCAGCAAGAACAAATAGCAGTGGAGAGATCGGATCACCTGGTCTCAATCCGCATAAGCTTTTGAAGAACCCAGAAGCATTGCCATTGATTAGTGAAGAAAACCAGACATTATCAAGAAGATGGAGGATCATGTTGAGCCATTCAGTACAAAAACCCATCTTTTTAAGCACTTTAAGAAGGAAAGCCCAGTGAACCCGATCATAGGCTTTGCTCATGTCGAGTTTTAAAGCCGCATTGCCGCCCCAGTGTTTGTGATGGATAACACTAATCATCTCCTGGGCCAGGACCACATTATCAATGATCTCTCGACCTTTTATAAATCCACTTTGTTCAGGGAAAATCAGACGAGGAAGAAAAGGAGACAGGCGTCTAGCTATCAGCTTAGAAAATAGCTTGTTAATGAAGTTACATAGACTAATTGGCCTGTAATCCATGATAGATGTCGGATCATTCTTCTTAGGGATAGGAAGAAGATGAGTGCTCGTGATGGATCTCGGCAACGCAAAACCATCAAAGTAGAGATGTACAGCCTCCAAAATATCCTGGCCAATGATGTCCCATGCAGCTCTATAAAAACGGCCAGAAAAAACCATCTGGACCAGGAGTGCTATCTTGGTCTAAGCTTTTAAGTGTATCAACCAACTCTTCCATGTCAGGCTTAATCATGAGTTGAGCATTCTCCTCAATTGTAATAGAAGTAGGAACCACATCTAGAAATTGAGATTTATGGACAATATGAGGAGGAATGAAAAGCTTACTGTAAAAGTTGTTCACTTCTGATTAAATATCCTTCAGATTGTTGAGAAGTCTACCATCTTCAGTAGTAAGACTATGAATATGAAGCCTATTGCGTTTGGCTGACACACAAGCATGAAAATATTTAGAGTTCTTATCCCATTCCCCGTCCCATTTAGCTCTGGCCTTCTGTCTCCAATAATAATCTTCATAGAGGACTCTCTGCTTCAACTGCGCTTTGGCACGCATCCAATTCTCCTTCAAAGTATCATCAGCTTCATAAGCAAGTTCAGCTGCCAAGACTTTATCTTCAGCATTCTTCACCTCTTGAAATATATCTCCAAATGTACTATGGCTCCAAGCAGACAGTGCTTTCCACACAGCAGCTAAACGAAGGCCAATCCGGACCATACTGTTAGGGTTCGTAACAGAAGTCCAAGCCTGACCCATAATCGTCAGGAAATCGTCATGAGTAGTCCAAAAGTTCAAGAATCTAAATAATTTCCTGTCAGAATCACTCATGCTTTTAATAGTAATCAAAATAGGGCAATGATCTGATTCCATACGACTCAAATGTGTGCAAGTAGATAGAGGAGCCCATTCGTGCCAATCAGTGTCTACCAGCCATCTATCCAGTCTCGACCCATGTCGATGAGGACCTTCGTCACTCTTCACCCATGTAAAACAACTACCAGTGCATGGAACAGTGTATAGTCCAGCACCAAGTTGAAAATTAAGAAACTCATTGACCCCTACTGAACATATAGGAGAGCCTCCAAACTTCTCATCAGCAGACGCAACGACATTAAAGTCCCCTCCGACCATCCATGGCAGTCTGAATTTAGATTGCAAATAATTCAGATGGTCCCAAAGTTCTCTTCTTCTTTCTTTCTTATTGTGACCATGAACCACTGATAGGAGAGTTCTAAAGGGAAAAACTGAGCCTGACACAATCACACTAAGAACCTGATTGTGAGAATCAACTTCTTCCATGATAATCTCCTGTCTAACCAGGATCCAAATATTTCCTTTAGCATTGGAAACCGAAGATTGGAAACCAAGTTTAAGTTGGTAAGAAAATAATTGATCTGGAGTCACCTTAGGTTCAATGATAGCAAGAACCATAATCTTATGAATGAGACATAAGGATTTAACTCTTTTAAAAGTCATTTGTCAGCTATGCCTCTAACATTCCATATGAGAAAATTAATCATTAATGGCGGAAGAGGTTGGGACAGATGGTGGACCTTTCGACGACGATCTGGTGAAGCGAGGCTCACTTGGCTGTGGATAAATTTTCTTCTTTCCCCTACCCTTTCTGGGGATAATAGGAAGATCTCCTGGTCCTCCATGCATGTCTTCTTCATCGGCCACGTCAGCCCAAGACGAACGGAGCTCTCCTTCTTCTGGTGCGGACTGTTCAGAACAAGTGTCCTCTACTTGATTGTCTGCATTATCAGTGATAGGTAAGTCATTCGCAGTCGGAATGTTCAGCTGAGTTTCCCCATCTGCAACAGTAGTATTGCCAGGTGCCTGCAGTTGATTGGTCAGATGCTCAGTTATTGGGATCGGATCTAAAATCTGATTTTTGGCTTGTGTGGAGCCGTCAACTACCGCCACTGGTACTTCATTACTCTTGAGCCCATCTTCCAAAGCCCCATTCTAGGGGATAGAATCACGTGAGTTTGAGAGTCATCCTTCTCAGTTGATGATGTCTCTTGAATAAGTATTTCTTTTCCTTTTTGAAGAGGAGCATTGGAGGGACCCACCGCCTTTAGTGGCTCTGTGTGATTATGCTTCTCTTTCTGAAATTTGCAGGCTTCTTAATTGTGGCCTTGGTGAAAACATGCAGAACAGTGTTTAGGGAGATGATCATATTCAACATGTTGAGAGTATGAGCGACCTTGAGGCAAACTAATGTGAACCAATTTCGGCAGAGCTTTACTTGCATCGACTTCAACAAACACATGGGCCATACTGGGATGAGTAAGATCCTCAGTAGCCTTGTCAACACGCAGAGGATTTCCAATGCCCAAAGCAATGGAAAATAAAGCATTTTTATCATAAAGTTGGATGGGAAGACCCGGAAGAGAAACCCAAACCGGAGTCAAAGGAGATTCCTTCGATGGAGTAAAATCTTTAGTCCATCTGAAAATTCGCATCGGAGCACGAATGACATACCACATCTCACGAGATCTAAGTCGAAGAAAGTATGCTTCCAAAGCAGGACGTATGAGAATATGCTTAGAGTCAATAAGACCCACCTTGATAGAGCCATGAAACTTGAAAACCTCAAAAGCTTTGCGGATCGCATCTATGGACGGTCTTTGATGAGAAATTTTACCTATTAAGGCAAACTTGAATGGATCCGAGAGAATTTGTTCATCCTCTTCCGTAAAAGAGATCATCGGAACACCTTTAGAGAAAGTTGGAGTCTTGATCGCGATTGAAGGTGAAGGGGTTGAAGCACCCGCCACCACCGACGCGAAGGTCGGGTTTGGTTTGCGCAGCCATAGGTACTAGTGGCCAAATGGGTCCACTAGCACAGGAGGACGCCGGCCCGGCCGAGGCCAAGCCGGAATCAGGTGGTAGGCAGACAAGATCGTGATCGCCGGCACCAAACCCTAGGAGAGCTCTCTATATATATATATATATATATATATATATATATATATATATATATATATATATATATATATCTATATATATAATATGAATGTCATGACAAATATATATATATATATAGATATTATATATATATTATTATATATATTATATATATATATATTTATATATATATAATATATAGTTATATATAATATATATATATATTATATATATATTATATATATAAAATATATATATATATATATATATATATATATATATATATATATATATATATATATATATTTTATATATAAAATATATATATATATATTTATATTTTATATATATAAAATATATATATATATATATATATATATATATATATATATATATATATATATATATATATATATATATATATATATATATATATATATATATATATGAATGTCATGACAAATATATATATATATATATGAATGTCATGACAAATATATACATATAGGCACATACACATTGCATATACTAAATTTATAGACAATCACATTATCATCAACATCACTCATGCTACCTAGGTATATCATATAGGCATACATTATAACTCAACACATTATATATATACATATATACTCACTGTATATAAGGCATACTTATATATATTACATACAATATATATATATATATATATATTTTTTTTATATATATATTAAGGGGTTACATTGTATTCATGCAAGGGGGTTTAGTGAGTGAGTGATTGAGTGTCAATGTGCAACAGTTTCAGATTTTAGTTTTGTGTGTGAGGGATGAAACCTAGTGAACCAAAGAGAGGGGTTTGTGTGTAGATATCAGAACATGTAGGGTGTTGTTCAGTAGTGTATCAATGTTCAGATTTATGTAGACAGCATGCTCAGGTTTCCTGTGTGTGTGTGGTTCAATGTGTGTGTGAGTATAGCAGTAATATGGGGTGCTCTCAGTTTTCTGTGTGTGTGTGTGTATTAGGAATTAGTGCATCTCAGTTTGTGTGAAGGTGTGGGGTAGAGAACATAGGCTATAGGGTGTGTCCTAAGTTTACATGTGTGTGTGTGTGTGTGTGTCTAGAGCTATATGAGAAAACAGTGTTCAGGATTTTTAGTGTAAAGTGTGTGTGTTCACATGAGAATTCAGTGCAACAGTACATATTAAAACTGCAATTCGAACTAACATTTGAAATCAATGTTAAATGGTTAACATGTGTTCATAAATTAAAATGTGTGGGTGTGTGTATATGTGCTATATCACAAACTAAGTTCTCAGGTTTGAGTGTAAAATGAAATCTCAGTTTTGATTCCAGTTTGTGTGATGTGTGTGATAGGGACTAAATCCTAGGTTCTCAGGTTTTGTAGAGGGTGTGTGTGTACAATAGGTGTCAATGTGCATTCATGACAGTGTCTATTCTCAGATTTTAGTTTTGTGTGTGAACATGATATCAGTGTAAAATTTTAGTTTAACAGTACAAATCATAATTCGAAAACCCATATACCTTGCCAAAATAAAACCCCAACATGCAATTAACTCAGCTATAAATGGGTGTACCACATTTCAATTAAACCAATCAAAAATCAGTGAAACACATTAGCAGTTCATTAGTTCTCAGGGTTCAATTTATACAACAGTTTAAATTACAGATTATCAGTCCATTTGCAAAATCGAAAACCATGAATCCAATGCTAACATGAATCCCAACATGTAGACTAAACTCAGGCATAAATTTATGATCTAACATGTTAATTTAATCATTCAAAACTCAGTTTAACACAATTAAATCTCAGAAATTACATTACACTGACATTGGTATCAGGAAAAATTGGGAAACCCGAGTTCGAATTGTATAAAATCAATTAAACATCAAATTAATTATCAATACAGTGTTGTGTAAATGTAAGTATGCTCCACAAGTGATATCGTGTCCACACAAGTGGACACAAAGTGTCCAAGTCACCAAAATAGGAAATAACAGTGAATCAGTCAAGGTATTCCTCGTGCACGCGTGTCGTGGCCTCGTGCATACGACACAAGACACACGAGGCCCTGTGCTCGTGTCCCAGTGTTCTCCCAACATAGGGCAACACATTCGTGTCCCTGACACATCACCACGATGTGTCCACGAGGGACACGAAGCCCGTGTTAGAAGCCGCTGTTCGCACGGAACAGTGCAGTGTAAGATCGGTGCACAAATGATTTCGTGTCCGACACGACACGATGTATCCTAAAACTCGAGAGGGGTCTTTCAGTGATGGCCCCCACCTCTGTGCCAAGTGGCACGTGTCCACGTGGTCTACACAGGGAGAATTTGGGCTCGGGTAGCAGGGCATGTGCACGGGGTCTGTGCACGTGCGTGCGTGTCCAATTTCGACACGAAAATGACACAATCTCTAACTCAGTCTTCACGAAATATAATATACACACATAGATCTACAAATTCATGTAATTAGTTTTACAAAAATTGAAAATCAAATCCTAAGTGATATTCTATCAAACACTTACACGTACACTATGACACGTGTCCGATATGGATACCAAACGGACACGATTTCTACCCAAATTCTAGGGACAGCTAGGGGACACCTAGATCTAGCCTAATATGCAAAGAAATTAGAACATTAGCACAATTTGAGGAGTTTTACCTATAGGTGCAAATAGCAAGGAAAAGCTTCAAATGGGGGGGTGTTCTCCTTGATAGCCAAATGCTCCAAATTGATCCCAAACTAAAATAGCTCTCCACCAATAGTCCATAAACATCATTTAGAACCCAATGCAAAAGACTAGAATGAAAAAGGAGGATAAATGAATAAAATAGGGATTTTGAAGAAGAGAACAAACCTTGGTTTTTGCCAAATAGAGAAATGATACAAAAGAGACAAGAACAATAGGAAGAGAGATTTTATAGGGTTGGAAATCCCTAGGTGGCTGGTCATAAAGGATGAAAATAGGGTTAGGGTTTCAAGTCATGGTCCATGGGCCAAGTTTTATAAGTCATGGAATTAAATTATAAGTCATGAACCTATTCATTATTCCTCATATTTCAAACTAGATTCTAAATAACTAAACTAGGGTTGACTTAAGTTAGACTAGGGTCACACCATGCTATTTAAGTCACCATAACCAGGGTCAACATCTAGGTTAGTCTCTTAAGTCACAACTAGTAAAAGTTAAAATCAACAACCATCAATTCAATAATTAATCAATTAATTCCAATAAGTCAAATGACCAAATTACCCCTCGGCTAAAAATGATAAATAAAAATTCCAATCACATGGTTAGGCTCTAGGGCAGACAGTCTCTAGGGTTTCACTAGCTGCACATCAAAATCACAAGTCATGATTTTTAAATAGTTTAAAATGATTAAAAATCACCAAAAATCATATTATGATTTAAATATCATAATTAAATAATTAAAATCATAAAATTTTAAAATTACCCTCATTTAGAAAACTGGGTGTTACATACTGCATCATAGATACACTGTTATCTCGCAAGACCTTGACACTTGTTCGGATACGATGAGTTGTTACAGAGTTGTAGGACACGTACCCCCGTATCTGACTGATAATCAGTACGACTGGGATGCGTGACGGCATAGTCCATGCTAGTTACTTTTGCTATACTGGACTTTATATTAGGGATTGAGCGTGTCGAGGAGTCGACGCGTATAGTACATTGGACGGAGAGGACAGTCTCTAGATGGAGGAGCTACCTGTAGTTCACTTAGATATTGCTGCATGTCACGCCCCGACCCAAAAAAAATTTTGTCCTCATATCGATTTTACTGAATCCTTCTTCCTCGTTGGGGCATGATGCCGTACGAATCTGGAGTTGTACTCATATAAGGCAAGATAACAAGTTCTTAAATGGTTATCTTTGATTCAACATTAGCAGCAAAAGAAACAGAGTGTACCAAACAATTATCTTTATTCAATATACAACAGAATTATAAAGGCTTTCAATAGCCAAATGAATCATGCCAGATTGGACTTACAACACTCAAGTTTTCTCTTGCCCACAAAGGATTTCACTGTTCCAGACATCATGCCTTCTATATCTCGGCCGCATCATCATGTTGCAAGTTCGAGCGTCAATGTGGTCGTACGCCTTAAAATGCTACGACATTCCATACCTCAGCGCGTCCAAGTGAAGCTCCGCTGCGATCAATTCATTACATGCATCCTGCAAGCAATCTGGTGGGGATCAGTACTAATCCTCTCGTGTACTGATCAGACCAACTTTACTAAACCAATATAATTAAGTAGATTTATGAATCATGCAGATTAAGTTGTGATATTTCTATATTTACCTTAGGATCGATTTCATGGCATATAAGAAAGTAGTAAAGCATGTTTTTCATGGCAAGCATGTTATCATTTATTCGCGTAAGCAAGCATGCAACATATAACAATCTCATGTTGTTTCATGGCGCGACTTCTTACGAACATCGATGCACTCGTCCTTGTACCGACGTAAGGTGAATATACCTACCATCTTTTTTTGTCATGTTATAGTGATCATTATGCAGGATCTCTGTATGCCTGTACCATTTATCCCACCACCCCCTATCTATATGAAGATCATTGACATTCACCGTGTCATAATGGACTTATGTTTCTCGGTGGCATTACGACGCTAACCATTCAGCCCAGATTATGATCCTTACTAAAGGTCCCGCAATGCTCGTGTTCCCTTGCCACGATAATCATTCCTCCTAGGTCGAACGGTCCCGGTGCCCCAACGAACCACGTTCGAGGAAAACGAACCCGTGTACGGGCTATATTCAAAATCTATTTGATCATGCAATACGCATCTACTCAAATAACCAAACATAGTCTGAGTCTGAAACTCAGACTTCGCATCAATTCGTATTTCTCACATCACATCATCTTTCTATGTTCTCACATTCTTTGTACAATTTCTTTCTTTTGATGTTTCAATTCCCCGATTTAATATCCAATTCAATGACCCGAAGGTCCCAAACAATTCAAGCATTATACTATGACTTAACATTCAACGATACGCGATTTGTGCATTTGATGCACGCCTGACACGATCTTTCAATATGCTAGACTTGTGTTCATTCCTTCCGACTCATGCACTGAGGCACGCCTCAATAGGGTACTCAATGTTCTAAAGCTCGTGCACTAAGGCACTCGCTTCGATGTAATCTTTCCATGTTCTAGCATACTAACTCGTGCATGGAGGCACACATTTGATTGATGTTCAATGACTCATGCCTTGAGGCACGTTTCAATCCAATTGTTCAATGTCCCGTGACTCATGTATTTTATGCACTCGTCGATACAGTTATCCTATGTTCTTATGGATTGCGCACCGAGGCGATCGTCTTTACGATATTTCGATGTTTTATGGCAACTCGTATATTTGATGTACGTTCAATTCAATTATTTTATCTTAGTGTTTGACACGTACTACGATTTCTTTGTTTCGAGCCACGATTGTGGACTCGATAGGTTAACTTAGCATACATCTGTACATTTTAATTAGGCATGATGGAGTAGGAAAGAATGGTCAAAGGCCTCCCACCTTAGCCGATACGTCTTGTCGTTTCGTCGAGTCGATATGGCTCGATTTTATAACTTTGTTGTACGCCAACTCTTCTGACTTAGCCATTCGAGCACTTCATTCTCTATTGAACTACCCGACTGATTCGGCCTATCATGCCCATGCCTCAGTCCGTTGCTAGGCGATGCTTTAGTTTTGTGGACTCTGTTACAAATGAGACAAAATATTGACCTCTTATAATTCACTATAAAAGCTTAGCCTTCACACGAAATCAACTAAAACTAATACTCGTCCGAATCGGACTTATGCTTTGCATCGATTCAATTTAACAGATCTTCGAACCGACTCAATGCTTTCTCTTTCGGCCAACGTAACACTTGTATCGATCCGACTTAATGCATTCTTCGGGTCAACATAACTCTTTGAGTCAATGACTCAGCATAATGCACCGTGCGAAGCGAGGCATTACACTGTATGCTGATGCCTCGGATAAGTGCCACTGCACATGTACCCCTTAGAGAGAGATCCACTCATCGAATGTTGTCTTCATTACATTTACACTTAGTTGATAGAACACCCTGAACTCTTTTACTTATATTGTATTATGGCTTGCATATTATGTATCTTGTTATGTCCCTATGAGGATCTGGTCTCTTTCCAGGCTTAGTCGAGCAGAAGTACGAGCAGATTTACGGACCTGGCCCTGATGCTGGAGTCGAGGACGAGAAGGTATTACCAGAAGAGCACATCTGATCTTGGGTATGGTACCATCTTGTAGGTTACAAACGAGCCAAGCCGAGCCAAGCTTTTGTAAGCTTGAGATTGGCTTGACTAGAATTAATCGAGCTCGAGCTTGATAAGTTTTTTATTTTAGAGATTGAGCTTGGCTTGAGCTTGTTTATATTAAGCTTGAGCTTGGCTTGGTTTGAGATCGAACTTGGCTTGATAAGCAAGCTTGATTCAAGCTTGATAAACAAGCTCGATAAGATCAAAATCAAGCTCGTTAAGCTTGTTTCAATCTCGCTCAACTTTATTTCAAACTCATTAAACTTGATTTCAAGATTAACGAGCTCGATTCCAAGCTAGTTAGGTTTAGATTTAAGTGCCTGTAAAATTAACAATTTATTTATAAAAATTTAATTAAAAAAGTTCCTTAATATCAATTATCAAGGACATATAAATATATAATGAACACAAACATATATAAAATTAGAATTAAACAAAGAACAAATGAACTTCTAAACAAGCTCCTAAATGAGATTTTAAACGAGCATGCTCGCAAGCTCATAAATGAGCCAGCTCGCGAGCTCAAACCAGCCGAGTACTTCTAAGCTTGAGCTTGGCTCGTTTATTAAACGAGCTCGAAAATGAAGCTTGAGCTCGAACTCAAGCAAGCTTTTATCGAGCCGAGCTTCAAGCAGCTCGCAAACGGCTTGGCTCATTTGCAGCTCTACCATCTTGGATGCAGCCTTCTCACTTGGAGTCTGTGTCTAGTTATCTTACTTTCAGCACTTTCTTTATGTACTATTTCAGAATATTTGAGTAGTGGATATGTCTCCACCAACTTTATACTCATTATAGTTTTGTATGACTTATTTTTGATTACATGACTTATTCGTATTCAGATTAGTTTTCATTTATTCTGTGGATAAGATTAGCATGTCTGTGACTATCTAGATACATCGATATACATATTTGAGGATTCCATTAAATTGGAAAAATCCTCTAGCACATATCTGTTGGCCATTGCTACGTAGCTTGGTCCCACGTATTTTGGGACTGGGACGTGACACATGTGGCTACCAAAAAATGGTATAAGATCCTGATTGGGCGGCAGAAGATC
Organism: Iris pallida; assembly: GCA_029216955.1. Taxonomy (NCBI): domain Eukaryota; kingdom Viridiplantae; phylum Streptophyta; class Magnoliopsida; order Asparagales; family Iridaceae; genus Iris; species Iris pallida. Next base: position 5,652,953 of record JANAVB010045017.1, read on the forward strand.
AGTAGGTCAAGCTAGGGGTGAGCATTATTCGATTTTGAACCGAATAACGAACTAATCCGAACCGAATTAGGTAATAGGTTTGGTTTTAATTTTTTTCGGGTCGGATTCGGTTATTGAAACCCACTTATTCGGTTAAAGGGTTCGGTTCCGGTTATTGGGTTCAGTTTCGGTTTAAAACCGAAACCGAATAGCAATGTATAATTATTAAAACACCCTCAGCCCTAACCCTAAGTATATAATGTATTTTTCATTCTCTCTCCTCTCATTCTTATTTTTCTCCCTACCTAACTCCTAAGCCTACGACGGGATCGGAGGAGAAACCCTACCCCCACCGACGTTTGCCTCTCACCGCCGTTCCCAACCTCTCACCGCCTCTCATTCCCACCAGACTCACCACCTATCTTCTCACTTCTCACTCTCTTACCATCTCTATTCTCAGTTCTCACAGATCTTTGTCATGACCCGCACCCGGATATACGGGTACGAATACGTGGGCCACGCCCAGCCTACTCTACAGTATCTGCAGTAGAGCGCTGTCAAGTACCCGATACTAACTACAACATCTAAAAGATCCATAACTATAAAGGTACTCATGTCACATCACAAAAACTAAGGAAGATAAGACAAAAAATAATAACAGTATCACTAGAACAACTAGAATCTACAAGGATCATATGAGACAAGAATAAAATAGAGGAAAATAATAACAAAACTAAATAACTACCAGACCTAGAACTCTTGAGAGACAACTTACGGTGAAGAATACCGAGAACCACCCCAGCTAGCAATATCCTGTAGTCCAATACTGAGGGCACAACAACTCCTAAAATATTGTCAACATATCCAGTCAGGATGGAACGAGCACAAATCTTAAATAACAGTTCTAGTTAGACGATATTGAAAATATAACAGTAAATAGAGAGAATATATAAGGTAAAGTGGAAAGTACATGAAAGTAGCATGGCAAGATTAAAGCTGTAAACTATAGCTAGAGCAATGGAAAGAAAATTGATCATATCATGTACAAGAGTCGAGAATCGTACCAACTACATGAGTGAATACTAGCTACGACATATGGCCGGCTTGGGAACTTGCACAAGGTCTACTGGCCTGGTTAATCATACGTGGAGTGTATGATTAACACTCACAAGATCTACAATACTTGCACAAGGTCTATAATACTTGCACAAGAAGGGTAATGACCACACATCTACATTAATACTCCCCGTCCCCGACTAGTATAGTGGATCCAACCATGACACATCATGACACATGATTCTCTGAGAAGGTAGCTAGCCTTCGCAGGAATCGTGTCTATACAATGCACAAGGAACAAGAAAGACTTGCACAAGATATACCAAATAATACAAGGAATAACATCTCATGATGGGATCCATACAAATACCAATCTGTGTGAATAATGTGTCAAGAGAACAAGAATATCTATACTAAATACAAGAAACATAGACGATATCATAAAACAGAAATATTATCAGAAAATGTACTCGTCTGATGTCCTGAGCAATAAGTGAGGGTCTATGCCTAAACCGACGTCACAGAGACCTAGCATGAATTTACAGGGTTACTTAGTGTTCTAGAGTAAACAATATATATAAATACATTAATTCTATGCTTCTAGGCCTATTCTAGGTCAAACTCAGTCAACTAAGTCAAACTGGGTCAAATGTTGACTTACAGTTGACTTTGGTCAACTGGTCAACTCCTAGTCCACTCTAGGTTAAAGTAGGTCAAAGCTAGTCTCTATGATCATCTGTAAGGTCAACATATCAATTTCAGTGATTGTGAAATTGCTGGAATCGATGGATCTCAAAAGACAAACAAAAGGAGAAATATTATAATAATAGGGTGATAGATAGGATGAATACCTACAGATATTGTTGAATGGTGAAACAACCATCACTAACGTGTCCAGAATGGTCAAATTAGCTAGGATAGCCTATCCATAAGTCTAATTTGGACACCGGGGCAAAAAGGTAATTTCGGGTCAAAATGGTGTCCGTGTCGGACCCACTTTGTATCCAAAAATGTGCCAAAAAAGTGCACTAAACCTAACAAATTATATGTCCACAAATCCAGAATGACGATACGAACTCAACGGTATATCTGGAATTGGATTCCGATGAGCCGATCTAAAAATGGTCCGTTGACTCGGATATTGGAATCTGATTTGCACGAAAATGCGTGTCGAAGCCAATATCCACAAAACTCAGTAAATTATATGTCAACGAGTCCAGAATGACGATCGAACTCAATGGTATTTTCGGAATTGGATTCCGATGAGCCGATCTCAAAAAGATCCGTTGACTCGGACTGTGGGGCCCGCCTTACACCGAAATATATGTCGGGGTCCACGTCCTTCAAATCTAACAAACTTTATATAAAAGTGTGCCAGAACGACGCCACGAGTCTACTGGTGGTGTCAGAAATTGAATCTGGAGTTCCGAGCTCAAAATTAGGATTTTGTAACTTGGAAATTACGAATTCGGACGGCCAACTTTGACGTCGAATTTAACCAACCAAACAAGCTCATAAAGAAACAAACTGAAATGACAGGAAGAGGATTATACCAGATGTGCATAGGAACTGACGGCGCATCAAACGGAGCTGCGACGGCAAAGATACGAGTCCACAAAGTTGGCTCCATAAAACTATCCAAAAATAGTACAAATTAAACGGTCAAATTGACGGCCGATTTTGGTGTATCAAATGACGAAATTAACGGATGAAACTGGAGGTGCCTGAAGAGGTATATACCGAGACGGAGACGAAAGAAACGGATCGACGATTCAACGGTTGAATCGTCCAGAAAATGCGTGCGAAGTCGCTGCGACGAGGCGCACGTTCAGACCTTAGTTTCGCGCGCGTCACGGCGGGATCCTGTGCAAAACGCATGAATCGCCTTGGCGACGCATCGAAGAAGAGGGCAGTGGCCATGGGGAGGCTCGCCAGAGGTGCGTACGGCCGAGGGGGCCACGGGGGGCTGCGTGGTGGCCGGCCACGGCGGCACGTGGCGGCGGCGCGCGGTTAGAAATAAATTGGTCTAAATTGACCCGAAAGTTGCACGAAGCAAAAAGAGCACAAGGTAACAAGTTTGAGTGGGACACGATGTATCAACATGAAGATAATCTTGTCTACTACAAACTTAGAGAAGAAAGTTTTCAGAGATTGGCATCCTTGATGCTCTAGAAATCAAAGTCACGGTAAAGAGCATTTAATGATCAAAATTAATTAAATAAAAATGAATTATCAAAAATAATTTATTTAGAAAATTCAAAATTAAATCCCGAAAATTCAGGGGGCTTACAATCTTCATGTCCTCCACCTCACGATTCCACCTCCAGCTTCTTTTGAGTCTCTCCTCCGGACCACCATCTAACTCCGGATCTCATCCACCTCCGGATCTAGATCTCCTCCACCTCAGTCTGGAATACCCAAAATCGATCTCCATCATGTAAGTATTTTCTTTTTCTTTTTTTATAATTTCTGTTAAATGTTTTTAAATTATGTTTTCGAATTTTTTTGTTAATTTCTATATATATTTTTTTTTGTATTTTTTTTTTGCTCTGATATGGATATATGCCATGTATTTAATTTACAAGCCTTGATTTTTTGCTCTGATTGATATGTCAAATCTACTTCTTATCTATGCAAATTTTATATAGCAAGGCCTACGGAGGAATTTTTATGTATAGTATTTAAGAAATGTATCCTATGAGCAGTGTATATTGTAGAACCCTAGAGGGAGGGTGAATAGGGTTGTAAAATAATTACTGAAAATTAAAAGCTATTTTACTGAAAGTAAAGGAGAGAGAGAATATCAAACTCTCGATGTATCTTGGTATCCTCCCAATGGGCACTCCAGTCCTGAAACTCTCTCCGACTTTAATCCACTATTTGAGTAAATAGTTACACACGAGTTTGGATCCGAAGAACTCGTCAACTTCAACACGAGTTTGGATCCGAGGAACTCGCCAACTTCTTACACACGAGTTTTCTTACGAAGGCTCGCCAACTTCAAACTCAAGAAGAAAAGGAAAAGTGCTTATGATCTTCTTTCACACTAGAAGATCTACAACACTTGAATACTCTAGCACTTTTTTGATTTGATGACAAATGGAGGCTTGAGAGTAGTGGTGAAGCTTTCTTGGTGGTTGGAAATTTAAGGCTTTGAAAGGATAAGTCTTTATGAAGAGAGAGGAATCCTTTTTATACAAATCCAAAGTCATAAAGTGCATTCAGCCATCAACCGGATTATCCGTCGAATTTTAACGGAAATCCGTCGGATTATCCGGTTAATAGTAAGGACTAGAAATAGAGCCGTTGGATGCATTAAATGATGCTGACAGATGCCGTTGGATTTGAATTTAGAACTGCCAGCAATGTAAGCAGATTATCTATCGATTTCAGCGGAAGTCCGGCGGATTATCGGAACTTTGTGCTCACAAACCTGCTGGAAACGATCGGATCATCTGTCGGATCTCTGCGGAAATCCGACAGATTTTCCGTCTCCTTATAAAAATGACTTTCATCATTTACACCAAGAAAATTTTTCATTCTATGAAAGTGCGTACAAAGTCTCCTAGATACTTACAGACTCTTGAGAAGACACGGTACAGATCTGAACAATTTGGCTTTCGCATCGTCTTCTTGATTGTCTTTAAGAAATGTCTTTAACAGAGTATGAAAGGTCTTTTCTCCATAGTCTTGATAGGTTTCATGGAAAATATACGGAGATGAACTTTCTTCTATTCTTGTCTTTTAAATAAGTTCCTGTGGAAGAAATGGACTAAAGACGTACAAAGGTTAATAAAGAACAATATATCAAAATCGATGTGCCAACAAACTCCTCCATTTTGATAATTGACAAAAGTGTACGAATTTAGATTAAGGCTCCCCCGTAATCTAGTATTTCCCCCTCCATATAATTTTCTTCCCCTTTGTCACTTAATCAAAGATGGAGGAAAAAAATAACCAAAAAGCAATTCATGTAAGACAATAATAAGAAGGTAATTCAGAGCTTGCCATAAAAAAGAAAGGTACTACAGGCAACAGTTAACAAAAGTAGATACTAGGCCGCAGAGGCCGACAGAGACCAACAAACAAATAACTTATTAAAAGTCCCCGAAGGACCACACAAAACATACTAGACGACACCGCTGACCACCAGGAGCCTTAAATTGTCGGGAGCACGAGACGGACCGGCCTCCTGATTATCATCGTCTGCGGGAGCTGAAGTGAAGGAACCATAAGGTTTGATGCCATCAGGGTACATGAACCCGTAGACATTGGGATCAGTGATGCGAGGTCCAGGAAAATCAGGATGAGGGGCGTTGGGATTGACATAGAGATTGCGCTCCTCAAGCATGCGCTGAAGGTAGTAGGCCTGATCCATGAAGTCATGGTGGATGAGGGTACCAAGGCCCCGAGTGTTGGCCTGAAGACGCTCCTGGGTGGAGAGAGAGAGTTTGTAGAATTTTCGGTCGATGTAGCGGCGGTCATCCGGAGTGAGAATCGAGGCAGGCGGAGAGGTAGGAGCAGCAGCAACAGCAGGAGTAGCACGGCCACGAGTCTTGGATTTGGCAAGAATAGTGGGACAAGACTCGCCAACGGGACAGTGAGTCAAATTTACGTCGTTGGCCTCGAGAATCATGGTGATGTACATGCCAAACAGAAGAGAACGATGAGGAGATTCGGCGATCAGGATCATGGTGAAGATGATGGATTTCGCCAGAGAGAAAGGTTGCTTGGCGACGAGATAGTACGTGGCAATCATCTTCTCAGTAGTGATGTTGTCCATGTTCCCAGACTTCGGAGTGAGAGTGTGACAGAGGATGCGATGGAAGTCATGGAAGAAAGGACTGAAATCTTTGTCCTTCGGACGTTGAACAAGAGACCCGCCGCAGATGTTGAAAAGAAACTCTTCGTAACTGAGGTCAGGAGAAAAGTTAATGTGATCGATGGTGCTTGGAAGAGAGCAATAGGTGGAACGCTCTAGGAGACCAAGGATGCTGGCCAGGGAGGATGCAGTGACTGTAATCTTGACCCCACCAACTTTGGTCTCAAACTCCGGACCGTTTTTGGCGGGAACCAGATTGCAGTAGAACATCCGCATGGCATTGGGGTAGTAGTCCCCTTTCCGTTCAAGAAGTTCGTCAATGCCAGAGAAGCGAAAGTACTCCCGATGATCCTTGAAGTTGACCCACGATATAGGCTTTCTGGAGCACACAGGAGCCTTGTGGTAGAAGTTGAACTACTGGCGGGAGTGAGAGGCAGACTTGAAGATGATGGGGTTGAAGAATTGAGTAGGAGGAGGACAGAAGAGTGCAGCGGAAGGAGGCGAAGCGGAGGAGGAACTGCCATCCTGGCGGGCGCGCTTGCTTTGAGAAGCCATGGAGGATGAGAGAAAGAAGAAAGAGATGAAGGAGGAGTGAGGGAAGGAAAGAGTGAAAGGAGAGGAAATATATAGATAGGAAGGGGTGGGTGGGGGTACTAATGAGGGGTCACATTAGTTCAAGAAGGAGGAAACGGATATAGAGGAGGGGAGGAGTCACATCAGGTAAAAAATGCTTCGGTTTCTGCGTCTGCTTAGAAAAAAATAAAAAATCTGCCGAAAAAAGGCAGATTTTTGACAAAAAAATCCAGGAATGGGTAGAGAAGAAATAAATGCGGGTAGGTGAGGAGTCACATCGAAAACAGTTGTGCAGCTGTGACGTTTTGAAAAGGCACGCACATTTAAAGCAAAAAAATCAGATTACAAGGATGAAAGATTTAAAGGGAGATATCAAGGAGACCAATTTTATGACAAATGAAAGTGAACCGATCTTCAGGAAGAGGTTTGGAAAAGATCTCAGCAAGTTGATGGGTGGTGTCAATAAACTCAAGACAGATGTCTCCCTTGAGTTGATGGTCCCTTAGGAAATAGTGTCTAATCTCAATGTGTTTGGTACGAGAGTGACAAATAGGATTTTTCGTGAGATTAATAGAGCTAGTATTGTCACATTTGATAGAAATGCATTTAGAAGAAATACCATAATCTACTAGTATTTGTGTCATCCAAAGAATTTGTGCACAACAACACCCAGCCGCTATATATTCGGCTTCGGTTGTAGAAAAAGCTACGAAGTTTTGTTTCTTGCTAAACCACGACACCAAGGATTTTTCTAAGAAATGACATGTGCCGCTAGTACTTTTTCGGTCAATCTTGCATCCGGCAAAATCTGCATCCGAGTAGACAATGAGCTCAAAGGATATAGATTTTGGATACCAAAGGCCCATGTTTATGGTACCTTTGAGATACGAAAAAATTCGCTTAACGGCACATAAGTGAGATTCTTTTGGATTTGCCTGGTATCGTGCACAAAGACAAACACTAAACATAATATCGGGACGACTAGCAGTTAAATAGATCAAGCTTCCGATCATATCTCGATACTTACGAATGTCGACCGAGATACCATCTTCATCATTATCAAGTTTTGTCGTTGTTGCCATAGGAGTTTTTATTGATTTCGATGAGTCAAGTTTGAAGCATTTGAGAAGATCTTTTGTATATTTTGCTTGATTGATGAAGGTACCTTTAGGACCTTGCTTGATTTGGAGACCCAAGAAGAAGGATAGTTCTCCCATCATGCTCATTTTAAATTCGTCCTGTATTACTTTGGCAAATTCTACGTATAGCGTATTGCAGTGTTGTCAGAACCGGACCGGACCGACGGTTAGACTGGGTCTGACCGAATTTTATCAAAAAGTCGGTCCGGTCCGACTTGAACCAGTATTTTTTTAAGAACCGACGGTTCTTTTTAGAACCGGAATTAAACCGGTAAACCGTCCGAACCGAATTTCATTTGAACCGGCCGATTCTCTGGTTTAAAAAAAATCAAAACTTAAAATCAGTTGGATCTCTGTTGCAATGCTGCTGTGGTTGTGCAGCAGTTCACTACTCGAGCACTGCTCGCAGTGCTGCTACACGGTGCTGCTTCGAGGGGACACGCTTGGCTGCAGCAGCTCGTAAATGACTCGATACACAATTCTGGATGAGAATAATGGAGTCGGAGAAGAAGAAGTTGGGAGTGGAAGTAGAGGAGAGGTGTCCTACTACTCTCGGTTGAGAGTTATAAAGAATTTCTATTTAACACCAGTTTATAGAGGAAAAGGCTCTCAAAGGACCGTTGGGTTCCTATGAGAGGGTGGTGTGTGTCAGTAGCTTGCGTGCAAACATAGAAATTATAATGACAGTGGTGGGATGGGAAAGGCCATAAGGTTGGCAGGAATGTAAGGATGAGATTGGAATTTACTTTGTGTAGAGGAGATAGCTAGAGTGAGGGATCTGTTGCAATAATTAAAGGGTCTATTTGAATCCGGTTGAACCTGGTTGAACCCCGGTCGGACCTGTACAAAACAATTTCGGTTCAATTATAGGTCCGGTTTTTAAAACATTGGCGCATTGTTAGTGGAACCAAAATTGATATCATCAACATAAATTTGAACTAACAAAAGAGTGCCGCTAAGAGATTTAATAAAGAGTGTAGTGTCAACTTTACCCTTAGAAAAGTTGTAAGAAATAAGAAAGGAACTAAGGCGCTCATACCAAGCACGAGGAGCTTGTTTGAGGCCATAAAGGGCTTTGTGTAATTTGAAAACATGATGAGGAAATTTAAAATCTTCAAAGCCAGGAGGTTGCTTAACATAAACTTCCTCCTTAATAATACCATTTAGAAAAGCACTTTTAACATCCATTTAAAAGAGTTTGAAATCATTAAAACAAGTGAAGGCATAAAGCATGCGAATGGATTCAAGACGAGCAACCAGAGCATAGGTTTCATCGTAGTCAATGCCTTCCTCTTGGTTATAGCCTTGAGCAACCAATAGGGCTTTGTTACGAGTGACAAACCCATCTTCATTAAGTTTATTACGAAACACCCACTTTGTTCCAATAATGGGTGGTTGAGAGGTTTAGGGACAAGTTCCCAAACCTTGTTTCGCTCAAATTGATTTAGCTCTTCTTGCATTGCTATCATCCAAAATTCATCATTAAAGGCATCATTAACATTTTTAGGCTCTATTTGAGAAATAAAAGCCACATTTGCACAAAGATCACGAGTGGAGGATCTAGTGCTAACACGTGAAGAATGATCACCAATAATAAGCTCATTGGGATGATGTGGGACAAATCTTCATTCTTTTGGAAGGTTCTTGTCACGACCCGCTCCCGAATAATTGGATATGAGTCGGACATGCCCAGCCTTCGTCGTTAGACACGACGAAGTAAGTTGTACCAAACTAGGAAAATCTAACCAGATAAACACGAAAGTATACAATCACAGCATCTACAAACGTTCCCAGAACGATCACCATAATCCACAATTCTATATATCAGAAATGTACTAGTCATCAGGAATGAAATGTACTATAAACTCTAAAGCAATATCTAGGAGTAAAGCTAAACAGTCTAAACCTGAAGCCTCTAGCTAAATCATGTCTCCATCCTGCTCAGCTAATGTCCCGGGCTCTGGCTCATAAAGTAGAATGATATCCTACAAGTATACCTGCAACATATCCAGTCAGAAGCGAAGCAAAGTACAGTTCTAGGTAATGAAACAAGAACATGACATGAACAGAGTACAGGAGTGCAGGAAATGAAATACAGGAATGAACATGAAAGTACAGGAAATAAGTACAGGAAATGTAATGTACAGGAATAAAACTATAATCCTGTAGTACCAGACATGATAAGTGCACAATATCGAAATACATCTAGTCCATGTGACCGGTTGGGGTGAGTACAAGAGCATGCACAGGAGTACATGAATATGGTACGACTTAGGCCCGCGTGCACGATGCGAGACCTAAGCTAGGCACATGAGTATAGTAACCGGGATTGGTCACATGGCTAGTGTATTTCCCACCCGACACTAATAAGTACTAAAACAAGAGTACAGGAGTACATGATGTCGTGCCATGACGTGTCACAAGAAAGAGTACAATAATGTAAATGCACAAAATCGTAGAAAAGTACTTGCCTTTGCTCCGGTAAATACGGGTAATGATTGGAGCTGGATAATCTCCTGTTTATTGAGTACAAGTTGGTTAATAACTAAACAAGCTCTAAATTTGTATCTTGCAGTTTTATAACTATGATATTTGGTTAAGCCCAAATATCAACTATTCAATATTAAACTCCCTATAATTATACTTAAAACTATTAATTGAACTATTCACTGAAATATAAAGATAACTAACATGGCTTGAAATAGAGACCTACTTTGCCAACCATGCTATTACCTAACCTCAAATTAGTCTAAAGGAAAATACTTATCCATAATGTGTTGATTTATACATGTAGGTGGGTTCATATAAGGCCACTTCTATTTAATAAAATGAACCAACCTGCAATCTTAGATTTAGTGCATACACTACATGAGTTCTCAGTCTCATGTTCAACTATTGAATTAATATTGACACATAAGTTCTCAGGTTCCCTGATATGCCTAGGTTCACTATTCACCCACTGAACTAATCATGGTATATATTCAGTTCATCATTGAAACCAAAATTGTATAAGACAACTTCAATTTAAAATACGAACTAATATTGACATATAAATCTCTGGTTCAGGTAACACAAAGTATGATGGGTGTTCAACCATTGCATATATGAATTCCAGCTTCATGAGATTTAGGTTCTCAGCTATACACTAAGATTCATTCTCAGGTTTACACTGAACCAGGGCAGTGATGAGAAGCCCCAGTTCAAATTCTGGCCACAACACTACATATGGGTTCAGAAATTGAACTGAAATAGCATAATGCTTGCAAAGAACACATTCTCAGGTTCAGTTTGAAAACTGAACTGAATTCCCATAGTCAAGAGTCATCAGAAGAGATAATTCAATCAAAACTTCCTTAATTTATAGAGTGGCAACACCTATTACAAAAATCATTATTGCAAAACATTAAATACTCAAACTACAACAGCATCCAATCAACTGTTGTCTAAAATAACTAATTCACTTAACTCACAATTTGAATCCTAAACTCCTAACGGCTACTAGGCTTCACTGCCAACCACTGAATCAAGCCTGAATCAGCATGATTTCCTCCCTGAATCTGACCCTACCCCGGACACTTCTTGCTGGACACGATCCGCAACTGGTATCATCCCGACATTTCTGCCAAGTTCTAATTGAGGACACGGACATTCCACCCTACGCACCCGACACAAGCCTGTGCATACACACACACACTAGTTCTAAGCATAAATAAAGATTCTCTATTAACAAGAGAAATGAAGGAAATTACCTGAAATAACCAATTCGTAGTGGAAACACACTCCCTGCAGCTGGAAACTCTCTCGTGTCCAAAACACAAATGAACACCTGACACAGACATTCCAACGAACATTTGGCGATCAGAAAAAATATTCAAAAATAGTTGCATTCCACTGCTTCTTCGAAACTCAGAATTTGAAGATTGATCCTTAAAATCAACATCCCGATCGAAATTGTAAAACCTCAAGAAAAATCGGATCGATTTCAGGAAGAAATCTCCAAACAAAGCTCACTAAATTCAAAGAAAAATTCAAAGAGATCCACAACAGTAATTCGGAAATAGACTCACCTATGCGAGTGACCCGATCAGTAAATTCGACCCTCTCTCCGATAATCCAGACCAGAGTTCAATTGATAAAGTAAAATGGAAAGATCTGCAAATTTTCGCAGGCTCTGGATCGATCTTCCCGAGCTGAAGTTGATCGGGTCAATCATGAAATGAGAATGAATGTAGGAGAAGCGAATCAAAACACCATAAGATGGAGAACAGAAAATTTAGATCGAACCTACTGGTGATCGCTGGAGGACACGTGGAGTCGGTGCTGCGCGGTGCGGTCGTCGATCAGGAGGAGACCGTCGTTGCCATCGTCGTCGAAGCCGTCACCGCCGCTGTTGGCGTCGACGTGGCCGTCACTGCCGCTGTCGGATCAGGGCTGGCTCGAAGAATTTGGGGAGGAGGAGTCTTCGTGAAGAGTGGGGAATTCTGAGTAATGAAAAAATTCTCTCTCCACTCTAAATATAAGAGAAAAGGAAATGGCCGTTTTACAACCCCCCCTCCCCCCCCCCCCCCCGCCCCGCTAAACTCAATACTTTCGCAGGTCCCTCTGGTTAGGGATTTTTATAAAAATCCCCTCCCCCTTTTCATTAATTACAAAAACTGTTAAAAATTAGTTAGAATCTTAAAAAAATGAGGGGACCACTAAATTGGTTGTAACAACCTTTTAAGTTTGAAATTTCTCCTAGTTTATTTCCCTCCAAAAATATCAATCACCATATTTATTATTTTAAAACCAAAAACTTATTATTTGAAACTTAATCATCAACTATTATTAATATTAAAATGTTTTTAAAATCAAATTTATTTTCTCAAAACAGGGAGGTGGAGTTACAAATCTTCTCCAATAAAATAATTTCGTCCTCAAAATTCTAAGGAAAACAAACATATTTATCAATTCAAAAATGGTTCATACTAAAATACAAATTTTTTATTGAAATGTAAATTCTCTGAAACACAAGAGTACAATCAAGAAAATAAACTAGGATAGCTATCCCGTATTTTATCCTCGCGCTCCCATGTGGACTCTCCCGGAGAGTGGTGTTTCCACAAGACGCGGACAAGTGGAATAGTCTGGTTCCGCAGGCGATTCTTCCTTCGATCAAGGATCTCCACTGGCTGCTCCTCGTAGGTCAAGTTCGGACCCACCTCCAGCTCTGAATAGTTTACCACATGGCTCAGGTCCGAAATGTAGCGTCGAAGCTGGGACACGTGGAAGACGTCATGCACTCCCTCTAAGCTAGCTGGAAGCACTAGTCGATATGCCACCTCGCCAATCCGCGCCATCACATCGAAAGGTCCGATGTACCTCGGACTGAGCTTCCCTCCTCTGCCAAATCTGATAACGCCTCTAGTCGGTGAGATATTCAGGAATACTCTATACCCAACCGCGAACTCCATTGGCCGTCTGTTGCTGTCTATCCAGTTCTTTTGCTGATCCTGTACAATTCTGAGACGCCCTCTGAGCCTTTGAGATCAAATACGATAATTACACACAAGAAGTTGAAATAATAAGATCTAACAATGATCAAGAATTAAATAGGCACGAATGGAATGAAGTTTCGATTACAACTTAGAGGAGCAAAATCATGAAGACACAATTATTAAGTACGATCAAAATCGATAGTTTAACACCAGTGGACTAGGACACGATAGGAAAATTATGGTCAGATAGACATGATTTAAGATTGAAGTTTAGACAATGCACAAACGAAGTATAGAATCAAAATATGGCAATGTATAATTTTAAGGAATTCAATGATCTAACGATAAAATGCTAGAACAGAAATTAGCAAGGGTTGATTGAGGAAACGTACGAAATACTCAGGAAATACAGTATCAAATCAGGATGAATGTGCAAGGATCTGTGATTCTCGAAAACTAATAATCATATGAAAAGGGAATACAGTCTCCATGATATACAAGAACATATAGATATTTGAAGTCACTTTACTTAGAATTCCTGCCCCCGCCAGTGTATGTCTGGCTGCAGTGAACTTTCGGTTCCATGACTTAAATAACAATATGTTACCGAATAACATATCAACTTTATTCATTTTCAAACAATTATCAATGAAGCAACTCAAAAGATCTAAATATGAAGAGTTTAGGACAAAGTCTCAATAATACCCGAAAACCTATGAATGTCTGAAATTACTTCAATCTTGGAGTTCATGCCTCGCAAGTGTACAGCTGGCTGCAGTGAATCCTCAGTCTCTATAATCCAGATAATGGCTGCAGTGAACAAGTGCCACGCTCTAGTAGGTCATCGAATAGTCTTTGAACTTTATCCATAGAAAATTTCAAGGAATCAAAATGAGTTCTAATAGTCCAAGTCACGAAAATGGTGAGGTTATCTGACTATTAGAATACAAGGGTTTATTAGGTACTAAGAGACGACAAGGGATCCAATCAGTGAGTATAAAAGGACAGCCAGGGAGATTTAAAATTTCAGACAGGGAGCGAAGTTTTAACTTATAACGAAATTCTCAAAGGAATCCGGGATGATAACAAGATCCCGGATATGGAACGTAATCCTGGGTAGGTAACGAAGTCTCAAAGGTGGCATAAAGCAAGGTATCTGACAAAAGACAAAGTCTTAAAATAAGGAATAAAATCTTGTATTGGAAACAAGGTTTACCAACATTTCAAATAACAACGAAATCTCGAGCGAAATCTCGAAGGAAAAACAACCTCCAATAAGGTACACAGTGAAAAATAGAAGATCAGGTATCAACAAAGTCGTGAATCAGGAACAAATTCTTGAATAGAAAATCTCAACGAGGAAACAAGATTTTGAATAGGGAACACGGTCTCAACGAGTCGCGAGTAGGAACTGAAGTTTCAAAGTCTGGAAAATCTTGAATATGGGACTAAATCACGAACAAAACAAAGTCTCGTAAATAGGAAACATGATCTTAAAATCTCGAATGGAATCAAGTTACGAAATAGGAAAAGAGAATCACTGGGTGAATAGGAAATAAGTATCCATGAAACAAGTGATACCTCAAATAGGGGACAAGATTGAAACAAAGTGGTGATCAGAACAATTTTTCAAACAGAAAACAAGCCAGGAATAGGAAAAGAAATCTCATATAGGGAGCATGTCAAGTCCTCAGATTTGAAAGGAAATTTTTCAAAGGATGTCTTGAATGGTGAATAAAAGCAAATATTGAATAAAATCAAATTCCAACAAGCCCCGAATAGAAAAATGAACCTCGGGAAGAAAACAAATTGTAACTAGTTCTGTATAGGAAACAAATTCCTAAGTAGAATCATGAAAAGAAAGCAGGGTTACGAAGAATGGATGGAGAAGTATCAATCAACGAATAGGAAACAATATCTCGAAATAAGTTTTGAATATCAACTAAGATTCCAAAATAGAAAACAAGAAGTTTCAAGAAATGATCTAGGTGCTTCAAGAAATTTAAGGGAAGGCTGGATTGTGAATCAAGATACATGGTTTTTCCAACCATGCAAAAGAAATCTTCTGTCTTCAGTCTATCTTCAGTATTCCTCCGGGACTGTAGTCTCTTCAATCTTTCTCAACTGTCCTGACGTAGGCTGGTCCTTGTGACAATGCTCCATGCTGTTGCTGAATCTGGAGAGGCAGGTTCTTCTTCTGTGATACTGGTGCTCCTCGTGCTTGTCCTTGGGCAGTGTGATCAGCGGTCTCCAGCAATCCTTGACTTGGTGGGCAGGCGATCAGCAGTACAAGCATAGCTTTCGTCTTTTGCGGCACTCTTCGTAGTGGTGTCCTGAGCTGCGACAGAAAATACAAATGATAGCCGGCTGAATCTGAATCTCCCACTGGGCTGAAGAAGTGTTGTCTGAGTGTGGCGACGCTTTGCGGGTCCATGATAGTTGATATCTTCATCATAAGTCTTCATGTCCTTCATGAGCTTCAACTTTCCATCTCGTTCCATTGTCTGTATTATATTGTGGACCTCCTGGCTAGTGGTACCAATCTTCAGAGAAGTCGGATCCTCCAAGACTTGGATGATCTTCAGTGGCGGCTCCAGGTTCTCGATCTGCTTCTTGGTGCAAGATAAGCGCTCGGTATCGGGGAAGCCAAAGATTCGAGAGTCTGGAAATCAGAAGTCCTTCCTGGCTCGGAGAGTGTATCCACAAGTCTGGCTTGGAAAGGATGGCATGCCCCCCTCTGGTTGTCAAGGGACTCTTCAAACGTCTCCGTCAATTACGTACTACCCATGGGGATAGTAGAGTGATAGAAGGTAGTGGAAGCTCGAAACTCTCAAGTGTAGATGGATCGACTGTTCCGGTGTCGCGTGCTTTTGAACTATATAAAAAATAGAAAACTGTTAAAATAACCTAGACCTAAATACAACAAGTGTTTATAGAATATCAATATACCCGATGTACCCGATTTCCTATGATGTGATCAAATTTCCCTAATTTAACAAGTCCTCCAATAGTACTCTAATACCTAGGTACTATTAGGACAGACCTGCATGGGCCACCACTAAAAATATGTCATGACCCGCTCCCAAATAATCGAACATGAGTCGGACACGCCCAGCCTTCGTCGTTAGACACGACGAAGTAAGCTGTACCAAACTAGGGAAATCTAACCAGATAAACACGAAAGTATACAATCACAGCATCCACAAACGTTTCCAAAACGATCACCATAATCCACAATTCTATATATCAAAAATGTACTAGTCATCAGGAATGAAATGTACTATGAACTCTAAAGCAATATCTAGGAGTAAAGCTAAGCATTCTAAACCTAAAGCCTCTATCTAAATCATGTCTCCATCCTGCTCAGCTAATGTCCCGAGCTCTGGCCCATAAAGTAGAATAATATCCTGCAAGTATACCTGCAACATATCCAGTCAAGAGTGGAGCAAAGTACAGTTCTAGATAATGAAACATGAACATGACATGAACAGAGTACAGGAGTGCAGAAAATGAAATACAGGAATGAACATGAAAGTACAGGAAAGTAGTACAGGAAATAAGTACAAAAAATGTAATGTACAGGAATGAAACTATAATCCTGTAGTACCAGACATGATAAGTGCACAATATCGGAATACATCTAGTCCATGTGACAGGCTGGGGTGAGTACAAGAGCATGCACAGGAGTACATGAATATGGTACGACTTAGGGCCCGTATGCACGATGCGAGGCCTAAGCTAGGCACATGAGTATAGTAACTGGGATTGGTCACATGGCTAGTGTATTTTCCCACCCGACACTAATAAGTACTAGAACAAGAGTACAGGAGTACATGATGTCGTGCCATGACGTGTCACAAGAAAGAGTACAAGAATATAAATGCACAAAACCGTAGAAAAGTACTTGCCTTTGCTCCGGGAAATACGGGTAATGAATGGAGCTGGATAATCTCCTGTTTATTGAGTACAAGTTGGTTAATAACTAAACAAGCTCTAAATTTGTATCTTGCAGTTTTATAACTATGATATTTGGTTAAGCCAAAATATCAACTATTCAATATTAAACTCCCTATAATTATACTTAAAACTATTAATTGAACTATTCACTAAAATATAAAGATAACTAACATGGCTTGAATTAGAGACCTACCTTGCCAACCATGCTATTACCTAACCTCAAATTAGTCTAAAGAAAAATACTTATCCATAATGTGTTGAATTATACATGTAGGTGGGTTCATATAAGGTCACTTCCATTTAATAAAATGAACCAACCTGCAATCTTAGATTTAGTGCATACACTACATGAGTTCTCAGTCTCATGTTCAACTATTGAATTAATATTGACACATAAGTTCTCAGGTTCCCTGATATGCCTAGGTTCACTACTCACCCACTGAACCAATCATGGTATATATTCAGTTCATCATTGAAACAAAAATTGTATAAGACAACTTCAATTTAAAAGATGAACTAATATTGACATATAAATCTCTGGTTCAGGTAACACAAAGTATGATGGGTGTTCAACCATTGCATATATGAATTCCAGCTTCATGAGATTTAGGTTCTCATCTATACACTAAGATTCATTCTCAGGTTTACACTGAACCAGGGCAGTGATGAGAAGCCCCAGTTCAAATTATGGCCACAATACTGCATATGGGTTCAGAAATTGAACTGAAATAGCATAATGCTTGCAAAGAACACATTCTCAGGTTCAGTTTGAAAACTGAACTGAATTCCCATAGTCAAGAGTCATCAGAAGAGATAATTCAATCAAAACTTTTTTAATTTATAGAGTGGTAACGCCAATTACAAAAATCATTATTGCAAAACATTAAATACGCAAACTACAACAGCATCCAATCAACTGTTGTCTAAAATAACTAATTCACTTAACTCACAATTTGAATCCTAAACTCCTAACGGCTACTAGGCTTCACTGCCAACCACTGAATCAAGCCTGAATCAGCATGATTTCCTCCGTGGAATCTGACCCCACCCCGGACACTTCTTGCTGGACACGATCCGCAACTGGTATCATCCCGACATTGCTGCCAAGTTCTAATTGAGGACACGGACACTCCACCCCCCACGCACCCGACACAAGCCTGTGCATACACACACACACTAGTTCTAAGCATAAATAAAGATTCTCTATTAACAAGAGAAATGAAGGAAATTACCTGAAATAACCAATTCGTAGTGGAAACACGCTCCCTGCAGCTGGAAAATCTCTCGTGTCCAAAACACAAATGAACACCTGACACAGACATTCCAACGAACATTTGGCGATCAGAAAAAATATTCAAAAATAGTTGCGTTTCGCTGCTTCTTCGAAACTCAGAATTTGAAGATTGATCCTTAAAATCAACATCCCGATCGAAATTGTAAAACCTCAAGAAAAATCGGATCGGTTTCAGGAAGAAATCTTCAAACAAAGCTCACTAAATTCAAAAAAAAATTCAAAGAGATCCACAACAGTAATTCGAAAATAGACTCACCTATGCGAGTGACCCGATCAGTAAATTCGACCCTCTCTCTGATAATTCAGACCAGAGTTCAATTGATAAAGTAAATGGAAAGATCTGCAAATTTCTGCAGGCTCTGGATCGATCTTCCCGAGCTGAAGTTGACCGGGTCAATCATGAAATGAGAATGAATGTAGGAGAAGCGAATCAAAACACCATGAGATGGAGAACAAAAATTTTAGATCGAACCTACTGGTGATCGCTGGAGGACACATGGAGTCGGTGCTGCGCGGTGCGGTCGTCGATCGGGAGGAGACCGCTGTCTCCATCGTTGTCGAAGCCATCACTGCCGCTGTTGGCGTCGACGTGGCCGTCACCGCCGCTGTCGGATCAGGGCTGGCTCGAAGAATTTGGGGAGGAGGAGTCTTCGTGAAGAGTGGAGAATTCTGATTAATGAAAATTCTCTCTCCACTCTATATATAATAGAAAAGGAAATAGCCGTTTTACAAACCCCCTCCCCCCCCCCCCCGCCGCTAAACTCAATACTTTCGCAGGTCCCTCCGGTTAGGGATTTTTTATAAAAATCCCCTCCCCCTTTTCATTAATTACAAAAACTGTTGAAAATTAGTTAGAATCTTAAAAAAATGAGGGGACCACCAAATTGGTTGTAACAACCTTTTAAGTTTGAAATTTCTCCTAGTTTATTTCCCTCCAAAATATTAATCACCATATTTATTATTTTAAAACCAAAAACTTATTATTTAAAACTTAATCATCATCTATTATTAATATTAAAATGTTTTTAAAATCAAATTTATTTTCTCGAAACAGGGAGGTGGAGTTACAGTTCTCTTGAGGAGTCTCTAGTGGTGTCTCTAGTGGTGGAGAAACTTCGATTGGGGGAGTCACTATTTCATTGTTAGATGAAGAGGGACAAGTGTCTCCAATAGAAGAGTTTTTTAAACCAAAAGAGATGTCATCAACATCTTCGGATGAGGAGGATGTAGAAGAGTTAAGTTCATCAAAAGAGACATTAATAGACTCTTCGACAACAAGACTTCTTTTATTAAAAACACGAAATCCTTTACTATGTATTGAATAACCAAGGAAAATACCTTCATAGGCTTTTTCTTCAAATTTGCCTAGGTTATGTTTGGTATTCAAAATAAAACATTTGCAACCAAAAACTTTAAAATATTCAATAGAGAGAATTTTGTCAAACCAAAGCTCATATGGAGTCTTTTTAGAAATAGGTCTAATCAAGAACCTATTTATAACTTGACATGTCGTGTTAACGGCTTCTGTCCAAAAATATTGGGGGAGCTTATAATGATTTAACATGACCCTAGCCATATCACCAAGGGTTCTATTCTTTCTTTTCATAAAACCATTTTGTTGTGGAGTTCGAGGACAAGCAAAATCATGACCAAAACCATTCTTTCACAAAATCTTTTAAAATTGGCATTGTCAAATTCTCCTCCATGATCACTCCTAATTTTGTTTATAGTAAAGCCTTTCTCATTTTGAACATGTTTGCAAAAAGTAACAAATTCACGAAAAGTATCACTCTTATTTACAAGAAAAATAACCCAAGTAAATCTTGAAAAATCATCAACCAAAACGAAAGCATAAAGTTTTCCTCCAAGACTAGCTACTCTACTAGGACCAAATAAATCCATATGAATGAGTTGGAGAGGTCTAGTAGTACTTACTGAGTTGATAGATTTGAAGGATGACTTGGTCAACTTACTTTTCTCACATTCTTCACATACCATGTCCTTTATGAGTGAAATACTTGGAAGCCCTCTTACAAGCTTCTTGGTGGCAAGTCGGGAGATGGTATCCATGTTAGCATGCCCAAGTCTCATGTGCCATAGCCAACTTTCATCGTTCTTTGCAACTAAGCACCTGTCATTGTTAGTACCTTCAACAAGATAAGGACATAGATATTTTTCTCTAACGGCTTCATACACTGTAGATCCATTGGTGCTATCGGTGATGAAGCATTTGTGTTTAACAAACTTAATATCATAACCATTGTCCGTAAGATAACTAATACTAAAAAGGTTATGCTTAGATTTGTAACAAGACAAATATTTTTAATACACGGATAAGGAGGTGAGCCGATATTACTATTTCCTATGATGTGGCCTTTTAGATTATTACCGAATGAAACGTGGCCTTCTTTCTTCATCGATAGCGTTGCAAAAAGTGAAGCATCACCGGTCATGTGCCGTGAGCAACCGCTATCGAGGATCCACTTGCTTCTAGCATGTGAGGGAGGGTTCACCTACAACAAAAGTTGAAGATGAAGACTTTGGTACCCAAGAGTGTTTGGGTCCTTGATTGTTAGTCTTAGGAACCCACTTAAATATTTTCATATCAACATGTTTTCTCATTTGACAATAATAGAAGTGTGTCCAAGTAGACCACAATAGTTGCACATCATAGGTGATATAGATTTAGAGGAGAAAGAATGAGTATCATGAACATGCAGTGCTCTAGTGTGAGGAGCTCTAACATGAGTGTTATGATGATAATAAAAGGTATGTGATGTGTTCTTCTTTACAAAGGGTCCCTTTCTTGTGTGCATTGTGTTAGAAGAGGACCTATGTGCGTGTTCTTATACGTATGAGAATTATTTTTGTTTGAGGTTGTGGGTGTGTCTTGTGTGAACCGTATTCTTATCAACAAGTTTCTTACCATGCTCAAGAAGATCATTATACTAAATAGAAGTGTCATACTCTCTTTGATTAGCAGCAAGTGTTTTGTGTATGGCAAAATTATAAGCATCTCTGAGGGATTGAATTTCAACGTCCTTTTTCAATGATGTCTTCAGATTCTACTAGCTTTAGTCTCAAGGACTCAATGTCATCAGTGTCAGAGGCGGGAGTTTTTCCCTTTACATCAATAATGATGTTAGAGAGTCTCTCTATTTCTTGTTTGTATGCCTCAACCTCTTTTAAAGATTTCTCGTACTTATTTCTTACACCTTTGTGTTCCTCGTGTAATTCAAGAATAAATTTTCCAAATCATCGTAAGAAAGAGTGTTTAAAGAGAAGTCATTGAGTACCTCATCGGTTGCCATGAGACAACATTTACATTGTGTTTGCATTCTTTGTCGTTGTCCGAGTCACTGTCATCACTTTCACCAAATACTGGTGTTGGCATATTTTCTGGAGGATGAGCTTCCTTTGTTGGACTTCTCGTATTTGCTAGAATCCTTTCTTGTCATGGGACAATCTCTCTGATGTGTCCGGTTCTCCTGCATTGGTAGCAAGCAGGCTCTTCATCATTGTCCCGTCTGAATCGGTTGGTTTTGTTGAACTTGAGGAACTTTCGAAAGTGCTTGGCGGTGAGAGCTATTTCTTCATCATCATCCGATTGGTCATCATCGGAGCTATCCTTTGAGTAAGATTTTGTAACCTTGAGGGCCAAGGACTTCTCCTTTTCTTTGCCTTCTCCTTTTTCTTTTCTTGCATGGAAGATTCCTCTTGATCTTTCATGTCTAGTTCATGCGTCATAAGCTTTCCCATGAGGGTTTCAAGGTTCATCATTGTCAAGTCATTCCCTTCAATGATGGCGGTAGCTTTTGGATTCGATCATTTGGTCAGTCCTCTGAGGATTTTTCTGATATTTTTATGAGTAGGGTATACCTTACCAAGAGAAAAGAGGGTTAATGATATCACCAAAATGAGCGAACATACAAGTAATACTCATCTTGTTTTATTTTAAAAGATTCATACTCTTGTGTGAGTCTGCTAATCTTAGATTCATTTACTTGTGATTTTCCCTCGTGAGTGGCTTCTAGCAATTTCCAAATATCATGTGAAGACTTGCAAGTAGAGATTCTATTGAATTTATTGCTATCGATAGAGCAGTAGAGATCATTCATAGCCTTAGCATCTCCTAGCAAGCTTCTTGGCATTCTCGGTGAGTTTCTCCCTAAGGGTCTCTGAAGCAACTTCCTCAATAACTACTGAAGAGGTAGGGAGACCATTTATCACACAATCCCATAAATCGAAATCTATGGACTTCAGATAAATGTTCATCCTAATTTTCCAGTAGTTATAGTTGGTTCCATCAAATAGAGGAGGTCTATTTGTGGAGTGTCCCTCATTGTGAAATGAGTTGGTGCTAGGGTTAGTGGCCATGGATTACTCTCAGGGTGTGAGTCCAAATCAAGAGAACAAAATCTGATACAAATTGTAGAACCCTAGAGGGGGGTGAATAGGGTTGTAAAATAATTACTGACAATTAAAAGCTATTTTACTGAAAGTAAAGGAGAGAGAGAGAATATCAAACACTCGATGTATCCTGGTATCCTTCCAAGGGCACTCCAGTCCCGGAACTCTCTCCGACTTTAATCCCTATTTGAGTAAATAGTTACACACGAGTTTGGATCCGAAGAACTTGTCAACTTCAATACGAGTTTGGATCCGAAGAACTCGCCAACTTCTTACACACGAATTTTCTTACGAAGGCTCGCCAACTTCAAACTCAAGAAGAAAAGAAAAAGGGCTTATGATCTTCTTTCACACTAGAAGATCTACAACACTTGAATACTCTAGCACTTTTTTGATTTGATGACAAATGGAGGCTTGAGAGTAATGGTGAAACTTTCTTGGTGGTTGGAAATTTAAGGCTTTGAAAGGATAAGTCTTTATGAAGAGAGAGAAATCCTTTTTATACAAATCCAAAGTCATAAAGTGCATTCAGCCATCAACCGGATTATTCGTCAGATTTTAACGAAAATCCGTCAGATTATTCGGTCAATAGTAACGGCTAGAAATAGAGCCGTCGGATGCATTAAATGCTGCTGATAGATGCCGTTGGATTTAAATTTAGAACTGCCAGCAATGCAAGCGGATTATCCATCGGATTTCAGCGGAAGAGATTTCCAATCCTAGCAGGAAAAGGAGGGAAACGGATACTCAATTTCAAGTGAGTAAACAGAATTCCATACTCGATCTCATAGATACATATAGAATTCTGTGGAAAGCCGTATTCGATGAAAGTCGTATGTACGGCTTGGAGGGAGATCTTTCATATCTTTCGAGATCCACCCTACAATATGGGGTC
>JANAVB010045017.1:5681554-5702897 GCA_029216955.1 Iris pallida
TCTGTTGACCATATCATATGCTTTGCGAAGATCCAGCTTGATACAGGCTCTGTCCACCCCGGTCTGTTGAACTCACGAACCAGCTCGTGACCCAACATGCTGTGCTCGGCGATAGATCGTCCTTTTATAAATGCTGCCTGATTTTTTGAGATAAGATCCTGCATCACATGTTCCATACGCTTGCACATAAAGTGAGTAATGATTTTATACAGATAATTACAACAGGAAATTGGTCGAAAATCTTCGAGCGAAGTAGCTCCCTCCTTTTTTGGAATGAGAGTCAAAAAAGTATGATTCATCTCTCGTAGTAGACGTGTTGGAGGAAATCATTTATAATCTCCGTCACTGGACCTTTAAGTGACTGCCAATGAATCTTGTAGAATTTGCTCCCGAAACCATCAGGCCCAGGGGCCTTATTCGGATCAGCCAACTTAATGATCTCGGTTATCTCTTCACATGTTGCGGGGCCAGTAAAGTCCGATTACCAGCCTCCGTGACCAACTTCTTGCATACAATGTTAGGAAATTGAGTAAGATAGTCAGTCTGATTATATAAAGAAGAGTAGAAACGTACCGTCTCTGTCGTAATATCCGTCTGATCAGTAACGTCCCTACCATTACCGTCGATAAGCCGATGGATAGTATTCCGTGTCTGTCTAACACGGACAATATCATAGAAAAATTTGTGCATTTGTCACCGTCTTTCAGCCAGTGGCATTTGGCTCTTTGAGCCAGCTGGACTTCCTCGATGGTCCAGAGTGTGCCAACTTCTTTGGCCAGCCGCCTCTCCTGAGCGGCCAAGTCTTCATTCAGGACATCCTCTTCCAGTTTTTTGGAGCTCGTGAAGCTCCTTCTCCTTATCAGTTAAAATGGCCTGTGGCGCAAGCTTCCGCCAGAGGAGGATGGCCCCTTTAATTCGCTTGAGGCGTTGAACCATGATGAATTGAATGTTACCATGCACCTTCGCCGACAGCGCTGGCTGGACCGCCTCCCCGTAACCGTCCATCATGTGCCAAGCGTTGTTGTATCGGAACGGATTTGAATTCTTCGGCACCGCCGGGAGGAAGGAGATTTTCAGCGGGGAGTTGTCGCTTGTGCCCGCGACGAGGCCTTCCGACTTCACATGCGGGAACACGTCAAACCAAAGGAGTTTCCAAGTGCCCGGTCTAATTGGCACGCCACCCGCTTGGTCATCGACTTGTTGTTCCGGGTCCAAACATGGCCAGTTCTTTCAAGGCAACGAAGCCCCGATTGAAGTAAACCATTGGAAGTCTCGCATCGTGGCTTCCGGAACACCCCGGCCACCTACTTTCTCGTGTGGCAGTAGCACGGCATTGAAGTCCCCGATTACGAGCATAGGCAACCGGTCGTTACTATCAGCCACCCTACTCAAATTATGATGTCCTGCCACATTTGACGGCGGAGCATGCGGTCATTGTGACCATATGCGATGCATAACAGAAAACGGAGCCCCCCAGGATTAGTAAGAATAACTGCAATGATTTGCTCGGAAGTGTAAATAACCTGACCTGTCCAGCATCTATTCTCCCATCTTATCCAAATTCTGGCCATATCACACTTAGCAAGGTTGTGAGCTTGTGACCAGTTCGCCTGCGTGCGCCGAGTCAACATATCTGCAGACTTGATTTTAGTTTCAAGAAGAGCTGCTATAGTACAATGCCCTCTTCGTATCGTATCCGAAATTTCTCTCCATCTACCTATCGAGCAGGCGCCTCGAACATTCCAAACTATCAGAGACATTGATTAAGACTTGGTTCCCCTCTATCACACTGCTCCTCATCGCCAGGGATGGACGACAAGTAGGCAACCATGTCTAGACTACGAGACACCCGCTTCTCCTTCCGAACTAGAGCCTCCCATTCAGGGTTATCTTCTACGAGGGCTTCGCCATCTCCGGTGCCAGTCTTGCAAGGTCGATTGACATCCTCCTTTGTCTCCCCTGTGTGACGCTTCCGGCTGGTGTGGCCTGATTGATTAGCTTTGTCCTTCATTCCCTTGGCCTACGACATTTCGACGTCTAACCAGCATGGTAACTGTCTTTGGCACACCCTCTCCTGCTCTGAAAATTTTGTGACTGCCCCGCTTGGTTCTCGGACGGAGTTGGAGAGGATATCAGACCTACTCGACTGTCGGGCAAAGAACCATTGTGTTGTCGCCCCCCGAACGCCTCCGAGCTCCCTGCTACATCAGATTCCTTACGCTGAGCACCTAATCCAAGTGAGACCAGTGCGAGTTCGAGTCCAGATTTCTTCGGTACGTCTAGATCGATCGGATCCTCGCAGACGTCCATGCCTCTGTGTTAGTTTGTTCGGAATCCTCCCTATGCAAATTGGCCCCACTTTCTTGTGCTTCCGGCCTCTCAACAGCTTCTTCATTAGATGTGGTGGCATTACAATTCTGTGGCAAATGACCAAAACAGTTGCATCTTCGACAAGCCGGCGGAACCCATTCGTATTCAACCATCTGCGTGCAGACTTCACCAGAAGGAATTTCATAGTGGAGTACCCGCGGTAATTCCTTCTTAGCTTCTATTTCAACAAACACCCGAGCATGTTGTAGACGCGATCTTGTTATGGTCGCGTCATCTCCTTTGATAGGTTTCCCAATGAGACTGTGATTTTCATTAACATAGACTGGTTCCAATATGCAATTGGGAAGCCAGGTAGACGAATCCAGATCGGTATTGTGTGCAGCACTTCCTTCTCGCATCAATTTGTCGATGCCACTCCCTGATGATAATCAACCGGCCATCAAACGTCCATGGGCCCCCCTGGATGATGCGATCAACGTCCTCCTTCATGCCGAATTTGACGAAGAAGAAACCGTCCTCTCTCGCATAGAAGTCCATGGTCCCCTTCGGACGCCAAACCCTTGCCGCGTAAGCACGTATCTGACCGTAGAAAGGTTTGTCTCCAAAACGTATAACACTATTGTATTTTGCCAGTATTCAGTTTTCAACGATTTCTTCCTCGCTGAAAATCGCTCAGGCCACCCCACCGTCATTCTTCGGTTCTACATATTTCATTGGATGATCGTGGGAATTACCTCCGGTGCGGCAAAGATCCGCCCATGAGCGCCCCACCCCCGGCTCCACCAGGGGGCTCTTCCCTTTATCTAAGGCATTTGGCGTGCTTCTTCTCTCCTCGGATAGATTTGGCGCCGGCCTTCCTTCCGGAGGAGGCCGGGGGCGCGGATGTTGACGATAGTGCTGGTTATCACCTGATTGTTCCGCCCTGTTATCGAGATGCTTCCTGGTAAAACCATAGTGTTGGTTCTCCCCTCCTCGGCCGCTATCTCCCCCCTGACCCGGTTGAGCGTATGGCCGCCTGGGTCCGAACGCCATCTGCTCCCTTCGATCCCCCTGCCCAACGTATGGTCGGTTGTTTCGCCTCCCTCGTCGGACCACCGTAGTCCAGCCTCCACCCGACGTCCATACGGCCTCCTCGTCGGATCCAAGGTCTTTTTTTCTCCCTTGGCCGGATGAAGAGTCGGGGTCCCAAGACTTGCCGGAGGCAGCAGGCGCATGATGCCCTAACCCTAGCGAATTCATCTCTTTATATATATATATATATAATATATTATATATATATATATATATATATATATATATATATAATATACACAAAACCGAAAATCGAACCGATTTAATTCGGTTTTATTTGATTCGGTTATGGCCATTTGGTTCGATTTTGATTTTGCTTATTCAATTTTTGGTCCAATTTAATTTTCAATTATTTGATTTGAACCGAATTAATCGAATATTTTCCCCTGTAAATGACCCTATAGCACAAGGGGCAAGAAATAGGAAAGAAATTTTGGTTATTGGGTCCAACCAATCCATAGAGTTATCCATGCCCATACATTGGACTTTTGCCGAGAAAAAAAAAAGGCTCACAAATTGCATAGGTCGGAAAGGGCTATAATTGCTCGGCTTGGATTCTATTCCTATAGTCTGTGAACAAAACAAATGAAACCTTGTAGAAACAATGTCATTTTAGTCCGGGTTATTTAGTTATAGGTTTTCTATAAAATTAAAAAAATTGTGTTAAAAAAAAAAGTTTGGATCTCAAGCTAACGGATAATTGGATTGTCTAAAGGTAAATTTTGAATATTATACGATATCCTAAAACTAAACAAAAATATATGAATATATGAGAGTTGTGTGACTTTGTTATTTAGTTATAAATAGTAAAGATCGTGTGACTTGGATTATTATGTTTTGTTACTATCTATTATCAAGAAAGAAACTTGTTACACTGTTTTTTATCATGATCTTAGTAACCCACACAACTCAGAAATTTTTGAGTTGCAAGTATTCAACAATACGAACGGGACGGAAGACATTTTACGATAAGCAATGTCCATGAATTGTCACAATCGAAACTATCGACAAGAGAAATTTGTTGTTGTGGTAAATAGAAAAAATTACTACTACCAATAAAATTTTTACAAGGTCTCCAAAATTTTATCATTTTTATCGAAACTAAACTAAATTTATTACGACTAAAAAAAAAATTTACAACTTTGCTTATAAAATAAAATATTTTTTAATATTTTATTTTTAAATTTCGTGAAGATCATAAAATTTTGGAAAATGTTTGGTTTACAACCAAACTTGTACAACCTTCTTACAACTTACACCCATTTGCTGACATGTGGGCCAGGCCACCACCTGGTCCACATGTCAGAAAATGGATCAGTGGTTGTAAGAAAGTTGTAAATGTTTGGTTGTAACTGTAGCATTGTTCTAAAATTTTCTACATTCCCAAAAAAAAAAAAATTGCAAAACATAGAATAATCATGAAAAAAATCTATCATGAAAAAAATCTGTCTACAAAACTGTCACAATCAAAAGGTGGGCCCCGCCCTCGTGATGGGATAGGTACTCGTGGCGTGCAATGGACTAAGAAAAGAGCAACAGGGTCAACAATGACAACTTTGTGTACCTACTCCATCACGAGGGTGGGGCCCATTTAATTTTTTAATTATTTTCTACAAGGTGGGGGCCCACATTGGAGAGGGAAAAAAAAAAGTAAATTAAAAGCTGCTCACCGGATCCGACGGCCGAGATCTTCCCGTCGACATCCGAGAGCGACGGCCGGCCTTCCACTTGGTTCCAAAGCGACTGGGCCCCTAAATTAGGCACACTAAACGACAATTATACGATGCTAACAGTGATGGACAAGCTTGGTTTGGTTAATTATGTGGAAGCAAGTTTTTTTCTTCCCAAGTGAATCATTCCTTACATATGTTTGTACATTTTAGCTTTGGTATTTTAGAAAACGATGTGACAAAATAATAATAATAATAATGAAAATAATAAGAGTTTTTTTTGACTTGTCTTCCACTTTGTTTATTCCATTTCACGGTGCATCTCACAGTTTTACAAAAATGTACAGTACCCTCCCTTTGGACGGAATTCATCAAAAAATATTTTTTGACCAAAATACCCTTGTCACCTTCCTCTTTTCTCTTTCCTCTCACCTCCCCCCCCCTCCGCGGCCACCGCCCCCGCTCTCCCCTCCCCGCCACCGCGGCCACCGCCCCCGCGCCCCTCTCTGTCGCCGCCTCCGCTCCCCCCCTCCCCGCCTCCGCAGTGCTGCTTCCGCCGCCGCTGCCGCCACCGCTGTTGTTGTTGCTGCCGGAGACGGGGAGGGGGGAGCGGAGGCGTGAAGGGGGGAGCGCACGGCGGAGGCTGGGAGGGGGGAGCGGGGACAGCGGGGGGGGGGGGGGGGGGGTGAGAGGAAAGAGGAAGGAGACAATTTCGTTTTGGTCCAAAAAAATATTTTTTGACGGATTCCGTCCAAAGTGCGGGGTACTGTACATTTTTGCAAAACTGTGGGATGCACCGTAAAATAGGATAAACAAAGTGGAGGGTAAGTAAAAAAAACTCCTAATAATAATAATAATAATAATAATAATAATAATAATAATAATAATAATAATATTTTTGTTGATCTGTCAAAATCGGTGAGAATATCGAACTCAACTGGCTCTTATGGTCAGCGAGAAAAGAGATAACTTCCTTCACTAGATGAACGGTCTCAGAATCGAATCGAAAGGGAAGTGTGGGTGTGTGTGAAGTGCGCAGTGAGCCCAAATGTATGCAACGCAGCATGCACAGAGTCCTATACGTTATGCCGAACCTTGCAAAAAAAAAATGGTGAGAATGTTCGTACTTCCATTCAAAGGCTAGCACGTAACATTTTTATCTAACCTAAAACTACTTTGAAAGTAATTTGATGAAACTTCCCCACTGGTCTTGAATACTAATTTGACACGAACAAGTAAGTCGTGTTACAAATATATTGTTTGGTAGCACGTAAGTGATGTTGTAGGATTTATAAATTTATTATTTAGAATGATGTAAATGGATGCGTTGATAAAACTTTTGTTGTTGTAAGTGCCTGATAACATCAATACAACTCCAAGGAAGTGTGAAATGTTAGATACATTGCTAAGCATATGCATCATATTCTGAGTTAGATACATTGCTAAGCATATGCATCATATCCTGATAACATCAATACAACTCCAAAGTGTGAAATGTTAGATACATTACTCAAGGGTGCAAAGTAGCACTTTGTTGGCGCATTTTGCACTTAGCACGTCACGCAGCATCGGCGCATGGCGCCGCGGGGTGCTGCCGTGTTGCTATGCTGATGTGCGGTTGCACGCGGGCTGACGGGCTGAGTGGGCTAAGGGGCACAGGCGGTTCCTAATGTGGCTGATTGGAAGATTTGAGCGGTTATGAAAAGATTAAGTCGATTAATTAGATCCATCTTTTGTGGGATTTGAATTTAATTCATTCAAATCTTTCCATTATTCGCTCCTATCTTTTCGCAATCAGTTATGGCCAGAATTAGGATTATGGTTTCGGCCCTCCTCTATAAATTTTCTCTCCGTACCTTCATTGAGGACTTACGCTAAAATAAAGAGACGAACAGAGTTGTGCCGCCGCTGCCATTGGAGTTCTTCGAGTTCGTGAAAGGAGGTGACAGCGAGCATTCCAGAAGTTCTTTCAAACTTGCTGGTTCCTGGGAACAGATCACAATAGGACGAATCTTGCTTTGAGCAATGGTGATCTTTATCACCCCAACAAAGTCGTTGCATCAACTCCAGTTGAGAACGAGTATCATCTTCGTTGCATCAACTCCGGTTGAGAACGAGTATTCATCTTCGTTGCATCAACCCCGGTTGAGAACGATTATTCATCTTCGTTGCATCAACTTCAGTTGAGAACGATCAGCAGAATTATGGCGATCTTTTTTGCATGCTAAGTTACTTTTATCCATCTCACTCTTTTTAAGAGATCGAGATATCCATCTAACGATCTGTTTCGGGAATAACAATTTCAAACAAGATTCAGATCTGATGGAGAACAATCATGCACAACTTTTCGATACAAGTTTTAAACTTGAGAAGTTTGACGGGGAGCAATTCAACGTTTGGAAGAGAAAGGTCAGCCGTAATGTTCAACTCATGAGCGTCGACTATGTGTTGACAGATCCTGAGCCTTTGATTCCAGAGGGTGAAAATGCTCGAAGGATTGCTGAAGCATGACTTTGCAGTCGAAGTGGAGATGGGATAACAACCTCTACAAGTTGTTGATCCAGAACTCGATGGATGATTCTCTGGCGGAGTCATACAGCAATACGGTCTATGCAAAAGACGTCTGGGAGTTTGTAGAGAATCTCTACAAGGCAGATAAGAACAGAAATAAGATCCACATGACCGAAAAATGTCTGGAGGATGCGGTTTGAGGACGACAAAACCATGTTGTCTCAAGTCAAGGAGTTCCTCAAGTTACGTCAGAAGCTGGCAGATGACGGCATGCCTTTGGTCGATGCTTTTATCGTCGGAGGTATTATCGCCAAGCTCCCACCTGGGTGGAGCAACTTATCCGGACATGCACCGCAAGAAGATGGAAGTGGATCTAGAATGCCTCTTGTACTGGATACATGTTGAAGATAAGTTGAGGGCTCAACTCAAAGTGGACGCCTTGTCCAAGCAGATGGCTAAGGCGAACATGGTGTAAGAAAGAAATTATAAAGGGAAGCAGAAGACTCCTTACCAAAAGAAGAAAGATGTTCACCATATAAAGGTGAAGTCGGCTCAGTTCAAGCCCAAGTCCAAGGATCCTGGGACTTGTTTCAACTGTGACAAGAAAGGCCAATGGAAAAGGGACTATAAAGAAAAACCAAAACAAAAGGAGCAATATGAGGCTAATTTTGTTGCTATGAGTGCGCAGGTTGACTCAGCTAGGATTGACACGGATGGTGGATAGACACTGGAGCCTCGTGTCATATTTGCTCAAAGAAAGAGTGGTTCACCACGTACCAACCTGTTTCTGAGAAGGTTATGGTGGCGAACCAGACACAAGCTGAAGTACTTGGGATCGGAACGGTGGTACTGCAACTGACTTCGAAGAAGTCGCTGACGCTACAAAATGTGGAGCATGTACCGGCCATAACCAAGAACCTGGTCTCGGAAAGTCTGCTCTGCAACGCAGGCTTGAGGATGGACATTAACGTTGGTCAAGTCGTTATGTTCTATAAAGGAACATACTTCGGGAAGACCTTTTGTACCGAAGGGATATTCAAACTTCAACTTGTAAATATTGAATGCAGTTTCTCCTTCCGATTATTCTCTTGAGTTGTGGCATAATAGACTAGGACATATTCTTTGTTAAAAAATAAATAAGATGTCTAGTCTAGGACTTATCTCCAAATATGGGAGCAAGGAGTTGGAGAAGTGTGAGATTTGTGCGCAGACAAAGATCACAAGGAAACCGTTCAAACGGGTAAACTGAGGTATAAATCTTTTGGAGTTGGTGCACTCAGATATATATGACTTCAAACAGTTCTCCATAAAGCCCAGGATGAAGTATTTCATTACGTTCATCGACGACTTCTCAAAGTACACGTTCGTTTATCTGCTTAAGTCTAAAGATGAAGTGTTTGAGAAGTTTAAGGACTTCAAGGCTGAAGTCGAACGTAACTCAAGGGACTCAGAAGTGATCGAGGTGGCGAGTATAGGTCTCATGAATTCACATTGTTCTGCAGAGAATATAGAATTATCAACAAGACAACTGCTCCATACTCCCATCAATCAAATGGTATTGCAGAAAGGAAGAATAAAACGTTAACAGAGATGATGAACTCAATGTTGTTGACTGCGGGTCTTCCAAATTGCTTCTGGGGTGAAGTAGTGCTTACGGCTATGTTTATATTGAACAGAGTGCCACATGCAACTTCGAAAGTCACTTCTCATGAACTCTGGTTCAAGGTTAGACCCAACTTGAATTTCATTCGAACTTGGGGGTGTCTGGCGTATATGAAGCTTCCGGATTTGAAGATTCAGAAGCTGGAAACAATGACTACGAAGACTATATTCCTGGGTGTCACGACCCGTACCCTGTATAGGGGCACGAGAAGTGGGTACGTCCAGCCTACGTCGCAGTGTCGGCGGGTAGAACGCTGTCCTAGGTCAATCATCTAACAATATAAAAGTACCTGTACAGGTTATACTCTCCGAATGGAGGTGACAAACAGAATACAATCTCAATCACATCTAGGTAGAAGAATGACAGATAGATAGATAGACAGATGGTAACTCAAGAGAACAGTACAATAGATGAAATAAGTCCAAGTGTCTAGGATAACATAACATCAGAATGTCAACTCATAATACAATAAGTCTAAGAGTCTATATATCTCAACATCTCAAAATACAACTCAGATGTGAGGCAAAATGATAATACAGAAAAGACTGTCTAGCTAAACTAGCCTAGACTACTGAGGCAACATCCTCAGCTGCAGGTGGATCCTGCTGAGGGTCCACAACATAAGTATCATCTAGTCCTGCTCCATAATAGGTAGACACCAGGGCCTCATCCTCATCCTCTGTAATATTTTCAACAGGTCCAGTCAGGACAGGAACGAGCACAATACAGCTCACGCAGTACATAGTATGATAGAAAATATAAAGCATGCAATAGAGTAAAATACAGGAACTGCTGAAAGAAGATACATGTAGTAAAAGAGATAACTGTAATGAAATATCTACTATAATAGAGAACTAGCAGTGACTTGTGAGTCAGAGTAAAATATAGACATGTGAATGGCATAGGAGATTCATGACTACAGCTAAGAGTGATTCATGACTACAGCTACTGGGGTAATATCCACATGACTATTTCCACTCCCCCATCCCCAATCAATACACAAGGATCCGTTCAAGTTATGTTAAGATTCGTGATAAGCCCATAAATGGGTGATACATGAGTGATTCATAAAGATTCATGAAGGCTCGGTGATCATGAGAGTACATGAGTCACTAGCTGATACATGAAGATTCATGATAATAGAAGCATGAGATACATGATGATTCATGAAACGCACAAACATGCTGTATCTGATGCTCCCGAGAGGGATAACATCTCATGAAAAGATCCATATAGTACCAATCCGGGATAACAATCGTGTCAGCATCAAGTAAAGTAATCTAGAGCAAGAATATAAATCCTGGCAAGTATGAAACGGTCAGAGAATGTACTCGCCTGATAACTGAATGTCTGAAGAGGATATACTGCCTGAGGAGAGATGTATGGCTCCTAATCAGAGCAACACAAGTCACAATGTATCCACAATGGTAAAAATAGAGTATACAATACATACTACATGATTCTAGGTCAATCTGGTCAAAAGTCAACTCTTGGTCAACTCTAATAGTCAAACTAGGTCACAAGAAGTCATACTAGGTCACAGGAAGTCATACTAGGTCAAATAAAGTCAAACAAGGTCAAACAAGTTAAGGTTAGTCAAATCTAGGTTAAAGTCAACTCCTGGTCAACATTCTAATCAAACTAGTCAAAGTTAGGTCAACACTAGTCAAACTAGTTAGGGTTTTAGTCAAACTAGTTAAACTAGTCATTTTAGATCAATCCTAGGTTAACTAGGTCAAATTTGACCTAAGGTTGACTTTGGTCAACCCTTAGTCAACAAGGGTCAACTAGTAGTGTTTTGGGCCATTAGGTCAATTGGGTTAGTCCCAATGCCATAGGCTAATCACTTAGGCCATAGGCTAGTGACTTAGGTTTCCATAGGCTAGTGGTTATAGGTTTTCATCTCTATACAATATACATATATATATCACACATATATATAACCTTATATATATTTATATACACATACAACAACCACATAGGCCTATAGCCTATGTAATACCCATATACCCTAGCTGGTATCTATATATAGACACAAATATACAATTCTAAATAATTATATATATATATATATATTATATATATATATATATATATATATATATATATATATATATATATATATATATATAATATATATATATATATATATATATACAAGCTTATATATGGTTCAAATATATATAGAGAGGGAAGTGAGAGTGTAAGAGAGAGAGAGACTTAGAGTGAGGAGAGAGAGATATAGAAAACAGTGAGGGAGAGAGGGACGCTGACACACAGGAAAGGGGAGGGGGTTCCAGTTTCCTGGAACAGGATTCAGCCCCCAATCTCCACACAGTTCACACACACCCCTTCATTAATACATATGTGTATATACACATCTATACAGATGTATACTCCCTAAAAACTCACATACACACACATATATACATATACATATGTAGACAACACTGAAATATACATATACATGTATAAATCATAATAAAAATCAAATCAAAACTCATTTTTGAAAACTGGGAAATAACCCAAAATTTGGAAACTGTGCACAGTGTACTCGAAACAGGGTAAACCCATTTACATACGCTAAACCGAGCTAAAGCTCGAACCTAAAGGTTGGTAAGTGATGCCCCAAGTGTCCCCTAGTGTCCTAGGTGCCTGACACGACACCATGACACGAATTGAAGTGTCCACGACTCACAAAACCCAATCGGGTAAATTCCAGATACGCCACGCGTACACAGCGTCGTACACGCGTTCCTCACGCTCGTGGACACACCACGAGACACGACACGTCTCGTGGTCATGCACACGTGTAGTCCACATATAGGGCTACACGATCCACATACTGACACGTGTCCACGACACTCCTGGACACGATACGAAACCCGTATCAGTCGTAAAAAATACGACTGATACACACGTTTCGACCGCGTCGTGCACGTGGTTGCACGTCTCGTGCTCGCGATACAGGACACGACATATCTCGTGCTCGTGTCCTCGTGTACGCCACATGATGGGCTACACGCTCGTGTCACCACGAGGTGCCCAAGTGTCGTGTCCGTGCGACACGATACGCGCAAAGTTGCCCCCGCGCGCGTGTGCGCTGACAGCGCGTGTCCAGTACGAGTGAGATTTCTCACTCGACATGACACGACACAATACCAAACTTTGGGGGCATGTTCGTAGACACCCCCGTGTCCATGTCAATTTTCTCGTGTCCTAGTGCTCTGTGCTGTGAGCACGAAGGGTGGGGTAGCAGGGCACGCACGCGAGCCTCATGCAGTGGGTTCGTGTCCGTTTTGGACACGGACACAGCATGAAAACATGCTCAGTCAAGTTGGTCTGTGACCTACATGTCTAGGGCTACAAGAAAGTGTAATTTGTTTTACATTTCAACAAAAACAGATCCTCTGCGGCATTTCACCAAACAAGGGTTTATAGGCTAGGATACGTGTCCGATACGGACACCAAACCAACTCTAAATCCTACCAAACTTGACCCACAGTTATGGTAGTCCTATATGCATGCATTTATGAAGAAAAAAATAGAGTTTTAACTAAGTTTGAGGGCATTTACCTATTTGTGCAATTCCAAGGAAAAATTACTAAAGAGGGGGTGTGCTTCCTTCAACTTGGTGATGTCCAAAGCTTCAAATTCTTGATTGCTAGCTTCCTTTAGCACCCTTGATGTTGTAGGGTCCCAATGCAAAAGACTAGAGTGAATTTGGATCAATATTGATCAAGTTGTGGGTGTTTGAAGAAAATAGGATTTTGTGGGATTAAAATTCATGTAAAATGTTCATGAATTAATGTAAGGGGATTATATATAATGTGTGGCTGCTAGGGGGGTCCTTGGCCGGCCATGGCAAGGGGGGTGTCCTTGCCCTTTCCTTCATGGTTAAGGCAAGACTTTTGTGTAAAGGTTGAGATATTTTGAGGGTTTCAAGCAAAATATCCATAAAGTAATATCTAGATATTTTCATTGCTTTAACCCATGACCAATTATCCATCCTAAAGCTTCTAGGTTAGTAGCTAACCTCTAGATTAGGGTGAGATAGGTTAGGGACTAATCATGGTACTTAACCATGATTAAATAATATTAAAATCACATAATCTCAAATAAAGTCTAGTAAATTACCAAAATACCCTTTTTGGAAAAAATCACTAATTTGATGTTCTAAGCCTATGGCTAAGCTCACATGGTCATGGCAACTTCTAGGTTAAGGAAAACTAGGGTTTACACTGAGGTTTTGCTAGTAAGTCACAAAGTCATAAGTCATGACTTAGCATGACTTAGAAAATGGTTCTAATTACACTAGAAATCACCATAATTCATATTATGCCTAAAACACAATTAATAATAAAAAAATATAAATTTTCAAAAATACCCTAATTTCAGAAAACTGGGTGTTACAAGTCTACCCACCTTAAAATAATTTTGTCCTCGAAATTTAGATGGTCGTACTCCTCCTAGGTCAAACCTCCAACAATCTGGGTCGAAGCTACTACCTAGCAACATGCAAGGTCAACAAGCAAAATATGGGTAGTAGACCTATACTGGGTCATGTCCAAAAATTGGTTGGCAGTTTTAGGTCATAAGGTGTCCTTAATCCAAATCGAAATCAAAACTAACTCCATGGGGTAAATCAGGATGGAGCCTCGGGTCAGGAAAATCGTACTAAGCAAATGAAGCACACGATGGTATGCCTGAGTGGGACACTAAGGTCATGGGTGTAGAGTGTCATGTCTAGGTCATGTATGTGAAATTAGTTTTGAGAAAACAACGAGTCTTGTGCTCCTAATTTAAAAGTCACGGTAATGTGCCTACGATGATCATAATTTAGAGTGGGAAAGGTCTATGGCCTAAATTGAACCAGAAATTGTGATGCAATAGTAGTACCAGGGGGATAGGTTAAATGGGACAGTCTGTGGTCTCATCTAGGTGCACTAGTCATTCTAGATCAATACTGTCCTATGGTATCAAAATGTATAAGCAATCTAAGGTGTCCTAATTGGGAAGGTAAGGGAACAACAATCATCAAGGCTATAGGGCCGTCTACCATCCTATATGAAAATTGGTTATTAACAAGCAAGTGAGAAATCATTAAAAGTTACTATTCCATAAAGTGGTAAAAGAAAATTGAAAATTTAGGCACAAGCAATCACAAATAGATTTTAGTCTTGACACGATCTAAGTTGATCAAGTTCAGGATAAATCGAGATTTGGGCAAGATGGGAAATTAATGAAATCAAGTATGAGCACGAGCATCCAATGATGAAGATCCAGGTCATGATTAAATTTAATTCAACTGGATACGAATACGAGGTTCATGGGCGATAAAATAATTCCAAGAAGAATTGTCAAGGCTGTTGCGGATAAGATTCTAGGGCAAGTTTAACTGTGTCTCCATCCACGTAGATTAATATATGAAAAGCGAACCAAAATGCAATAGGTTGATCAGACCATCATGCGTCGGTTCTGATTAGACAATATGTTAGTGGTGCGCACCCAATAAAATATGTCATGACCAAGCTCGAAAAGGATAAGCTTGTAAAACTAAGGATAAATTCATAGCATAAGATATAAGTAAGGGTAGAAATGATGAAGGAAAATACATAGTCCAAGATCCTTAACCAATCGGGTCAAGCATTCAAGATAAGGTACAAGGTTAAGTATTCAAGGATTCAAGTAGAACACCATCACATGCCAGGTCGAAAGAATTGAACCAAGGTGGATTTCTAATTGAAATAAGAATAAATTTAGTATCACGGTAGAGGCTATAGTTTAGCCATTTGACCAGAAAATTATATCAAGAAAATAGAGTACAAGGAGACGGGTTTTAGTAGAACATGGAATACCTACATGAAGGTAGGCTAGTCTAGGTCTTACATGTGAAGTTTGTTGGGAGGTAACAGCTAGTATTATACTCTGAATATCTAAGTCACGGTAAAGGACGTCCAATGATCTAGAATAGAAAGTGGGAGTTCAAGACGTGACAATTGATGCAAATTAAGGAAGATCAAATTAACCCATGGAATAAAATTAATTAGGAATCCGGTAAATAATTTAGGAACACAGCCCTAGGGATAGATAGGCTACTAGATGAATATAGTTAGGGTTCGATCAAATCAAAGGTCAAGGGTTAGAAGGTCTCAATAAAGTCTTTATTTGAGGAAATGTCGAGTAAGTCAGGTTTGGGATACAGTCACATAGTTTGGTAGAAAGAGTTGAGCAGGATGCAAAAATAGAGGGGACAGTTCATTTCAATGGAAAGCAATTAGCAAGAGGATTAGATGGCAAGAAACAGATGAGAGTTTTCTCATAATTGTGATTGAGTACCCTAAAATAAAAGATATTAATCTAACACAAAGAAATTAAAATCAACAACTACAAAAATTTCAAAATCATCAACTAACACCAGGATTCAAAGTTCTACAGTGAATCCTCCGAAAATCAAATTCAATCAAGGGAAAAGGAGTTTAAATCGTAATTTCAAATGAGATTCTCAAGGGTCATCCCAGGAATCTCTCAAGGTATCCTAACAATGATTGAGTATCCTCTCTCACTAAGCCTATTCCTCCAATCCTATCACAGGCTGTAGTGATACTCTAGTTCGAATATCACTACATAAACTCAACCTGCATGGGCCACCACTAAAAACGTGTCACGACCCGCACCCTGTATAGGGGCACGAGAAGTGGGTACGTCCAGCCTACGCCGCAGTGTCGGCGGTAGAACGCTGTCCTAGGTCAATCATCTAACAATATAAAAGTACCTGTACAGTTTATACTCTTCGAATGGAGGTGACAAACAGAATACAATCTCAATCACATCTAGGTAGAAGAATGACAGATAGATAGATAGACAGATGGTAACTCAAGAGAACAGTATAATAGATGAAATAAGTCCAAGTGTCTAGGATAACATAACATCAGAATGTCAACTCATAATACAATAAGTCTAAGAGTCTATATCTCAACATCTCAAAATACAACTCAGATGTGAGGCAAAATGATAATACAGAAAAGACTGTCTAGCTAAACTAGCCTAGACTACTGAGGCAACATCCTCAGCTGCAGGTGGATCCAGCTGAGGGTCCACAACATAAGTATCATCTAGTCCTGCTCCATAATAGGTAGACACCAGGGCCTCATCCTCATCCTCTGTAATATTTTCAACAGGTCCAATCAAGACAGGAACGAGCACAATACATCTCACGCAGTGCATAGTATGATAGAAAATATAAAGCATGCAATAGAGTAAAATACAGGAACTGCTGAAAGAAGATACATGTAGTAAAAGAGATAACTTTAATAAAATATCTACTATAATAGAGAACTAGCAGTGACTAGTGAGTCAGAGTAAAATATAGACATGTGAATGGCATAGGAGATTCATGACTATAGCTAAGAGTGATTCATGACTACAGCTACTGGGGTAATATCCACATGACTATTTCCACTCCCCCATCCCTAATCAATACACAAGGATCCATTCAAGTTATGTTAAGATTCGTGATAAGCCCATAAATGGGTGATACATGAGTGATTCATGAAGATTCATGAAGGCTCGGTGATCATGAGAGTACATGAGTCACTAGCTGATACATGAAGATTCATGATAATAGAAGCATGAGATACATGATGATTCATGAAACGCACAAATATGCTGTATCGCTCCCAAGAGGGATAACATCTCATGAAAAGATCCATATAGTACCAATCCGTGATAACAATTGTGTCAGCATCAAGTAAAGTAATCTAGAGCAAGAATATAAATCCTGGCAAGTATGAAACGGTCAGAGAATGTACTCGCCTGATAACTGAATGTCTGAAGAGGATATACTGCCTGAGAAGAGATGTATGGCTCCTAATCAGAGCAACACAAGTCACAATGTATCCACAATGGTAAAAATAGAGTATACAATGCATACTACATGATTCTAGGTCAATCTGGTCAAAAGTCAACTCTTGGTCAACTCTAATAGTCAAACTAGGTCACAGAAAGTCATACTAGGTCAAATAAAGTCAAACAAGGTCAAACAAGTTAAGGTTAGTCAAATCTAGGTTAAAGTCAACTCCTGGTCAACATTTTAATCAAACTAGTCAAAGTTAGGTCAACACTAGTCAAACTAGTTAGGGTTTTAGTCAAACTAGTTAAACTAGTCATTTTAGGTCAATCCTAGGTTAACTAGGTCAAATTTGACCTAAGGTTGACTTTGGTCAACCCTTAGTCAACAAGGGTCAACTAGTAGTGTTTTGGGCCATTAGGTCAATTGGGTTAGTCCCAATGCCATAGGCTAATCACTTAGGCCATAGGCTAGTGACTTAGGTTTCCATAGGCTAGTGGTTATAGGTTTTCATCTCTATACAATATACATATATATATACACACACATATATAACCTTATATATTTATATACACATACAACAACCACATAGGCCTATAGCCTATGTAATACCCATATACCCTAGGTATCTATATATAGACACAATATATATAATTCTAAACAATTATATATATATCATTCATATATATATATATATATATATATATTATATATATATATAATATATATATATATTATATATAAATATTATATATATACAAGCTTATATATGGTTCAAATATATATAGAGAGGGAAGTGAGAGTGTAGAGAGAGAGAGAGACTTAGAGTGAGGGAGAGAGAGATATAGAAAACAGTGAGGGAGAGAGGGACACTGACACACAGGAAAGGGGAGGGGGTTCCAGTTTCCTGGAACAGGATTCAGCCCCCAATCTCCACACAGTTCACACACACACACCTACATTAATACATATGTGTATATACACATCTATACACATGTATACTCCCTAAAAACTCACATGCACAACATATACATATACATATGTATACAACACTGAAATATACATATACATGTATAAATCATAAAAAATCAAATCAAAACTCATTTTTGAAAACTGGGAAATAACCCAAAATCTGGAAACTGTGCACAGTGTACTCGAAACAGGGTAAACCTATTTACATACGCTAAACCGAGCTAAAGCTCGAACCTAATGGTTGGTAAGTGATGCCCCAAGTGTCCCCTAGTGTCCTAGGTGCCTGACACGACACCACGACACGAATTGAAGTGTTCACAAAACCCAATCGAGTAAATTCCTGATACGCCACGCGTACACAGCGTCGTGCACGCGTTCCTTACGCTCGTGGACACACCATGAGACACGACACGTCTCGTGGTTATGCACACGTGTAGTCCACATATAGGGCTACACGATCCACACATGACACGTGTCTATGACACTCCTGGACACGATACAAAACCCGTATCAGTCGAAAAACACGACTGATACACACGTTTCGACCGCATCGTGCACGCGGTTGTACGTCTCGTGCTCGCGACACAGGACACGACACATCTCGTGCTCGTGTCCTCGTGTACGACACATGATGGGCTACACGCTCGTATCACCACGAGGTGCCCAAGTGTCGTGTTCGTGCGACACGATACGCGAAGTTGCCCCCGCGCGCGTGTGCG
Source organism: Iris pallida (assembly GCA_029216955.1). NCBI lineage: Eukaryota > Viridiplantae > Streptophyta > Magnoliopsida > Asparagales > Iridaceae > Iris > Iris pallida. Next base: position 5,700,341 of record JANAVB010045017.1, read on the forward strand.
CTGACAGCGCGTGTCCAGTGCGAGTGAGATTTCTCACTCGACACGACACGATGCGACACCAAACTTTGGGGGCATGTTCGTAGACATTGCCCCCGTGTCCATGTCAATTTTCTCGTGTCCTAGTGCTCTGTGCAGTGAGCACGAAGGGTGGGGTAGCAGGGCACGCACGCGAGCCTCGTACAGTGGGTTCGTGTCCGTTTGGACACGGACACAGCACGAAAATGTGCTCAGTCAAGTTGGTCTGTGACCTACATGTCTAGGGCTACAAGATAGTGTAATTTGTTTTACATTTCAACAAAAACAGATCCTCTGCGGCATTTCACCAAACAAGGGTTTATAGGCTAGGATACGTGTCCGATACGGACACCAAACCAACTCTAAATCCTACCAAACTTGACCCACAGTTATGGTAGTCCTATATGCATGCATTTATGAAGAAAAAAATAGAGTTTTAAATAAGTTTGAGGGCATTTACCTATTTGTGCAATTCTAAGGAAAAATCACTAAAGAGGGGGTGTGCTTCCTTCAACTTGGTGATGTCCAAAGCTTCCAAATTCTTGATTGCTAGCTTCCCTTAGCACCCTTGATGTTGTAGGGTCCCAATACAAAAGACTAGAGTGAATTTGGATCAATATTGATCAAGTTGTGGGTGTTTGAAGAAAATGGGATTTTGTGGGATTAAAATTCATGTAAAATGTTCATGAATTAATGTAAGGGGATTATATAGAATGTGTGGCTGCTAGGGGGGTCCTTGGCCGGCCATGGCAAGGGGGGTGTCCTTGCCCTTTCCTTCATGGTTAAGGCAAGACTTTTGTGTAAAGGTTGAGATATTTTGAGGGTTTCAAGCAAAATATCCATAAAGTAATATCTAGATATTTTCATTGCTTTAACCCATGACCAATTATCCATCCTAAAGCTTCTAGGTTAGTAGCTAACCTCTAGATTAGGGTGAGATAGGTTAGGGACTAATCATGGTACTTAACCATGATTAAATAATATTAAAATCACATAATCTCAAATAAAGTCTAGTAAATTACCAAAATACCCTTTTTGGCAAAAATCACTAATTTGATGTTCTAAGCCTATGGCTAAGCTCACATGGTCATGGCAACTTCTAGGTTAAGAAAAACTAGGGTTTACACTGAGGTTTTGCTAGTAAGTCACAAAGTCATAAGTCATGACTTAGCATGACTTAGAAAATGGTTCTAATTACACTAGAAATCACCATAATTCATATTTTGCCTAAAACACAATTAATAAATAATAAAAAATATAAATTTTCAAAAATACCCTAATTTCAGAAAACTGAGTGTTACACTGGGTTATGCTGATAAGAGTGATGTTTGGAGGTTCCTTGATATTGAGTCAAATCATATCATTGAATCTCGCGATGCAAAATTCTTTGAAGATAAATTTGCAAGGCACAAGAACATTGTTCTCGTGAACATTCTGGAGAACAATGTGAGTGCACAGGAGTCTCAAGTTCCTTACGAAGAGGTAGTCTAAGAAGATGTTGTTGCTGCAGAAACAACTGTTGAACCAGAACTCGTAGAACCTCTATCTAACGAGTGAGGAGACAGAAGGACTTCAGAGAGGATTTCGTCACCTATCATGTGGAAGCAGACATGTTTACCTATGATGAGACGATGAAGACTAGAGATACTGTCTTCTGGAAGGAGGCTATTAATGATGAGTATGACTCGATAACCTCCAACAACATGTAGGTGTTGGTCGATCTGCTTGAAGGAGCAAAACCAATCGGATGTAAATGGATCTTCAAGAATAAGATGAAGGCCGATGGAACTATTGACAAGTTTAAGGCAAGGTTAGTTGCCAAGGGATTTCCTCAGAAGCAGGGGATCGATTATTTCAACACATATGCTCCAGTAGCTCGGATGACGGCCATCAGGATGGTAATTGCTTTGAGCGCATTTCATAAGATGGTAATTCATCAGATGAATGTTAAAACCGCTTTTCTGAATGGTGAATTGACCGAAGAGATTTACGTGTAACAGCCAGAAGGATTCATCGTCAAGGGCCTCGAAGACAAAGTTTGTAAGTTTGTAAAATCTCTGTATGGTCTGAAGTAAGCTCCCAAGATGTGGCATAAGAAATTTGATAAAGTCATAAGATCAAACGGCTACAGGGTCAACGAGACAGACAAGTGTGTATACACAAAGTTTGCTGACGGAAGAGGAGTTGTCGTTTGTCTCTACGTGGACGATATACTGATCTTGGGTACAGATCTAGCAAGTGTCACTGAGACAAAGAAGTTCCTCTCATCTAAGTTCAGCATGAAGGATTTAGGGGAAGCTGATATATCTTGAGAATAAAGATCATCCGAATGGAAACTGGAGTGGCATTGTCACAGTCTCATTACATTGAAAAAATGCTCACACGCTATGGGTATCAGGATCTTCCAGGGATCGATATGCCTTTTAGGTGTGACAAGAAGCTGAAGCCTAATCCAAGGGAAAGCGTCAAGCAGTTGGAGTACTCAGCGTCATCGGAAGTTTGATATATGCGATTACTGCCACAAGGTCTGACATAGCTTTTG
>JANAVB010045017.1:5702910-5722910 GCA_029216955.1 Iris pallida
GTTCCTGTGGAAGAAATGGACTAAAGACGTACAAAGGTTAATAAAGAACAATATATCAAATCGATGTGCCAACAAACTCCTCCATTTTGATAATTGACAAAAGTGTACGAATTTAGATTAAGGCTCCCCGTAATCTAGTATTTCCCCCTCCATATAATTTTCTTCCCCTTTGTCACTTAATCAAAGATGGAGGAAAAAAATAACCAAAAAGCAATTCATGTAAGACAATAATAAGAAGGTAATTCAGAGCTTGCCATAAAAAAGAAAGGTACTACAGGCAACAGTTAACAAAAAGTAGATACTAGGCCGCAGAGGCCGACAGAGACCAACAAACAAATAACTTATTAAAAGTCCCCGAAGGACCACACAAAACATACTAGACGACACCGCTGACCACCAGGAGCCTTAAATTGTCGGGAGCACGAGACGGACCGGCCTCCTGATTATCATCTGCGGGAGCTGAAGTGAAGGAACCATAAGGTTTGATGCCATCAGGGTACATGAACCCGTAGACATTGGGATCAGTGATGCGAGGTCCAGGAAAATCAGGATGAGGGGCGTTGGGATTGACATAGAGATTGCGCTCCTCAAGCATGCGCTGAAGGTAGTAGGCCTGATCCATGAAGTCATGGTGGATGAGGGTACCAAGGCCCCGAGTGTTGGCCTGAAGACGCTCCTGGGTGGAGAGAGAGAGTTTGTAGAATTTTCGGTCGATGTAGCGGCGGTCATCCGGAGTGAGAATCGAGGCAGGCGGAGAGGTAGGAGCAGCAGCAGCAACAGCAGGAGTAGCACGGCCACGAGTCTTGGATTTGGCAAGAATAGTGGGACAAGACTCGCCAACGGGACAGTGAGTCAAATTTACGTCGTTGGCCTCGAGAATCATGGTGATGTACATGCCAAACAGAAGAGAACGATGAGGAGATTCGGCGATCAGGATCATGGTGAAGATGATGGATTTCGCCAGAGAGAAAGGTTGCTTGGCGACGAGATAGTACATGGCAATCATCTTCTCAGTAGTGATGTTGTCCATGTTCCCAGACTTCGGAGTGAGAGTGTGACAGAGGATGCGATGGAAGTCGTGGAAGAAAGGACTGAAATCTTTGTCCTTCGGACGTTGAAACGCTCTAGGAGACCAAGGATGCTGGCCAGGGAGGATGCAGTGACTGTAATCTTGACCCCACCAACTTTGGTCTCAAACTCCGGACCGTTTTTGGCGGGAACCAGATTGCAGTAGAACATCCGCACAGCATTGGGGTAGTAGTCCCCTTTCCGTTCAAGAAGTTCGTCAATGCCAGAGAAGCGAAAGTACTCCCGATGATCCTTGAAGTTGACCCACGATATAGGCTTTCTGGAGCACACAGGAGCCTTGTGGTAGAAGTTGAACTACTGGCGGGAGTGAGAGGCAGACTTGAAGATGATGGGGTTGAAGAATTGAGTAGGAGGAGGACAGAAGAGTGCAGCGAAAGGAGGCGAAGCGGAGGAGGAACTGCCATCCTGGCGGGCGCGCTTGCTTTGAGAAGCCATGGAGGATGAGAGAAAGAAGAAAGAGATGAAGGAGGAGTGAGGGAAGGAAAGAGTGAAAGGAGAGGAAATATATAGATAGGAAGGGGTGGGTGGGGGTACTAATGAGGGGTCACATTAGTTCAAGAAGGAGGAAACGGATATAGAGGAGGGGAGGAGTCACATCAGGTAAAAAATGCTTCGGTTTCTGCGTCTGCTCAGAAAAAAATAAAAAATCTGCCGAAAAAAAGGCAGATTTTTGACAAAAAATCCAGGAATGGGTAGAGAAGAAATAAATGCGGGTAGGTGAGGAGTCACATCGAAAACAGTTGTGCAGCTGTGACGTTTTGAAAAGGCACGCACATTTAAAGCAAAAAAATCAGATTACAAGGATGAAAGATTTAAAGGGAGATATCAAGGAGACCAATTTTATGACAAATGAAAGTGAACCGATCTTCAGGAAGAGGTTTGGAAAAGATCTCAGCAAGTTGATGGGTGGTGTCAATAAACTCAAGACAGATGTCTCCCTTGAGTTGATGGTCCCTTAGGAAATAGTGTCTAATCTCAATGTGTTTGGTACGAGAGTGACAAATAGGATTTTTCGTGAGATTAATAGAGCTAGTATTGTCACATTTGATAGAAATGCATTTAGAAGAAATACCATAATCTACTAGTATTTGTGTCATCCAAAGAATTTGTGCACAACAACACCCAGCCGCTATATATTCGGCTTCGGTTGTAGAAAAAGCTACGAAGTTTTGTTTCTTGCTAAACCACGACACCAAGGATTTTCCTAAGAAATGACATGTGCCGCTAGTACTTTTTCGGTCAATCTTGCATCCGGTAAAATCTGCATCCGAGTAGACAATGAGCTCAAAGGATATAGATTTTGGATACCAAAGGCCCATGTTAATGGTACCTTTGAGATACGAAAAAATTCGCTTAACGGCACATAAGTGAGATTCTTTTGGATTTGCCTGGTATCGTGCACAAAGACAAACACTAAACATAATATCGGGACGACTAGCAGTTAAATAGATCAAGCTTCCGATCATATCTCGATACTTACGAATGTCGACCGAGATACCATCTTCATCATTATCAAGTTTTGTCGTTGTTGCCATAGGAGTTTTCATTGATTTCGATGAGTCAAGTTTGAAGCGTTTGAGAAGATCTTTTGTATATTTTGCTTGATTGATGAAGGTACCTTTAGGACCTTACTTGATTTGGAGACCCAAGAAGAAGGATAGTTCTCCCATCATGCTCATTTTAAATTCGTCCTGTATTACTTTGGCAAATTCTACGTATAGCGCATTGCAGTGTTGTCAGAACCGGACCGGACCGACGGTTAGACTGGGTCTGACCGAATTTTATCAAAAAGTCGGTCCGGTCCGACTTGAACCAGTATTTTTTTAAGAACCGACGGTTCTTTTTAGAACCGGAATTAAACCGGTAAACCGTCCGAACCGAATTTCATTTGAACCGGCCGATTCTCTGGTTTAAAAAAAATCAAAACTTAAAATCAGTTGGATCTCTGTTGCAATGCTGCTGTGGTTGTGCAGCAGTTCACTACTCGAGCACTGCTCGCAGTGCTGCTACACGGTGCTGCTTCGAGGGGACACGCTTGGCTGCAGCAGCTCGTAAATGACTCGATACACAATTCTGGATGAGAATAATGGAGTCGGAGAAGAAGAAATTGGGAGTGGAAGTAGAGGAGAGGTGTCCTACTACTCTCGGTTGAGAGTTATAAAGAATTTCTATTTAACACCAGTTTATAGAGGAAAAGGCTCTCAAAGGACCGTTGGGTTCCTATGAGAGGGTGGTGTGTGTCAGTAGCTTGCGTGCAAACATAGAAATTATGATGACAGTGGTGGGATGGGAAAGGCCATAAGGTTGGCAGGAATGTAAGGATGAGATTGGAATTTACTTTGTGTAGAGGAGATAGCTAGAGTGAGGGATCTGTTGCAATAATTAAAGGGTCTATTTGAATCCGGTTGAACCTGGTTGAACCCCGGTCGGACCTGTACAAAACAATTTCGGTTCAATTATCGGTCCGATTTTTAAAACATTGGCACATTGTTAGTGGAACCAAAAATGATATCATCAACATAAATTTGAACTAACAAAAGAGTGCCGCTAAGAGATTTAATAAAGAGTGTAGTGTCAACTTTACCCTTAGAAAAGTTGTAAGAAATAAGAAAGGAACTAAGGCGCTCATACCAAGCACGAGGAGCTTGTTTGAGGCCATAAAGGGCTTTGTGTAATTTGAAAACATGATGAGGAAATTTAAAATCTTCAAAGCCAAGAGGTTGCTTAACATAAACTTCCTCCTTAATAATACCATTTAGAAAAGCACTTTTAACATCCATTTAAAAGAGTTTGAAATCATTAAAACAAGTGAAGGCATAAAGCATGCGAATGGATTCAAGACGAGCAACCAGAGCATAGGTTTCATCGTAGTCAATGCCTTCCTCTTGGTTATAGCCTTGAGCAACCAATAGGGCTTTGTTACGAGTGACAAACCCATCTTCATTAAGTTTATTACGAAACACCCACTTTGTTCCAATAATGGGTGGTTGAGAGGTTTAGGGACAAGTTCCCAAACCTTGTTTCGCTCAAATTGATTTAGCTCTTCTTGCATTGCTATCATCCAAAATTCATCATTAAAGGCATCATTAACATTTTTAGGCTCTATTTGAGAAATAAAAGCCACATTTGCACAAAGATCACGAGTGGAGGATCTAGTGCTAACACGTGAAGAATGATCACCAATAATAAGCTTATTGGGATGATGTGGGACAAATCTTCATTCTTTTGGAAGGTTCTTGTCACGACCCGCTCCCGAATAATTGGATATGAGTCGGACATGCCCAGCCTTCGTCGTTAGACACGACGAAGTAAGTTGTACCAAACTAGGAAAATCTAACCAGATAAATACGAAAGTATACAATCACAGCATCTACAAACGTTCCCAGAACGATCACCATAATCCACAATTCTATATATCAGAAATGTACTAGTCATCAGGAATGAAATGTACTATAAACTCTAAAGCAATATCTAGGAGTAAAGCTAAACAGTCTAAACCTGAAGCCTCTAGCTAAATCATGTCTCCATCCTGCTCAGCTAATGTCCCGGGCTCTGGCCCATAAAGTAGAATGATATCCTGCAAGTATACCTGCAACATATCCAGTCAGAAGCGGAGCAAAGTACAGTTCTAGGTAATGAAACAAGAACATGACATGAACAGAGTACAGGAGTGCAGGAAATGAAATACAGGAATGAACATAAAAGTACAGGAAATAAGTACAGGAAATGTAATGTACAGGAATAAAACTATAATCCTGTAGTACCAGACATGATAAGTGCACAATATCGAAATACATCTAGTCCATGTGACCGGTTGGGGTGAGTACAAGAGCATGCACAGGAGTACATGAATATGGTACGACTTAGGCCCGCGTGCACGATGCGAGACCTAAGCTAGGCACATGAGTATAGTAACCGGGATTGGTCACATGGCTAGTGTATTTTCCCACCCGACACTAATAAGTACTAAAACAAGAGTACAGGAGTACATGATGTCGTGCCATGACGTGTCACAAGAAAGAGTACAATAATGTAAATGCACAAAATCGTAGAAAAGTACTTGCCTTTGCTCCGGTAAATACGGGTAATGAATGGAGCTGGATAATCTCCTGTTTATTGAGTACAAGTTGGTTAATAACTAAACAAGCTCTAAATTTGTATCTTGCAGTTTTATAACTATGATATTTGGTTAAGCCCAAATATCAACTATTCAATATTAAACTCCCTATAATTATACTTAAAACTATTAATTGAACTATTCACTAAAATATAAAGATAACTAACATGGCTTGAAATAGAGACCTACTTTGCCAACCATGCTATTACCTAACCTCAAATTAGTCTAAAGGAAAATACTTATCCATAATGTGTTGATTTATACATGTAGGTGGGTTCATATAAGGCCACTTCTATTTAATAAAATGAACCAACCTGCAATCTTAGATTTAGTGCATACACTACATGAGTTCTCAGTCTCATGTTCAACTATTGAATTAATATTGACACATAAGTTCTCAGGTTCCCTGATATGCCTAGGTTCACTACTCACCCACTGAACTAATCATGGTATATATTCAGTTCATCATTGAAACAAAAATTGTATAAGACAACTTCAATTTAAAATACGAACTAATATTGACATATAAATCTCTGGTTCAGGTAACACAAAGTATGATGGGTGTTCAACCATTGCATATATGAATTCCAGCTTCATGAGATTTAGGTTCTCAGCTATACACTAAGATTCATTCTCAGGTTTACACTGAACCAGGGCAGTGATGAGAAGCCCCAGTTCAAATTCTGGCCACAACACTACATATGGGTTCAGAAATTGAACTGAAATAGCATAATGCTTGCAAAGAACACATTCTCAGGTTCAGTTTGAAAACTGAACTGAATTCCCATAGTCAAGAGTCATCAGAAGAGATAATTCAATCAAAACTTCCTTAATTTATAGAGTGGCAACACCTATTACAAAAATCATTATTGCAAAACATTAAATACTCAAACTACAATAGCATCCAATCAACTGTTGTCTAAAATAACTAATTCACTTAACTCACAATTTGAATCCTAAACTCCTAACGGCTACTAGGCTTCACTGCCAACCACTGAATCAAGCCTGAATCAGCATGATTTCCTCCCTGAATCTGACCCTACCCCGGACACTTCTTGCTGGACACGATCCGCAACTGGTATCATCCCGACATTTCTGCCAAGTTCTAATTGAGGACACGGACATTCCACCCTACGCACCCGACACAAGCCTGTGCATACACACACACACTAGTTCTAAGCATAAATAAAGATTCTCTATTAACAAGAGAAATGAAGGAAATTACCTGAAATAACCAATTCGTAGTGGAAACACACTCCCTGCAGCTGGAAACTCTCTCGTGTCCAAAACACAAATGAACACCTGACACAGACATTCCAACGAACATTTGGCGATCAGAAAAAATATTCAAAATAGTTGCATTCCACTGCTTCTTCGAAACTCAGAATTTGAAGATTGATCCTTAAAATCAACATCCCGATCGAAATTGTAAAACCTCAAGAAAAATCGGATCGATTTCAGGAAGAAATCTCCAAACAAAGCTCACTAAATTCAAAGAAAAATTCAAAGAGATCCACAACAGTAATTCGGAAATAGACTCACCTATGCGAGTGACCCGATCAGTAAATTCGACCCTCTCTCCGATAATCCAGACCAGAGTTCAATTGATAAAGTAAAATGGAAAGATCTGCAAATTTTCGCAGGCTCTGGATCGATCTTCCCGAGCTGAAGTTGATCGGGTCAATCATGAAATGAGAATGAATGTAGGAGAAGCGAATCAAAACACCATAAGATGGAGAACAGAAAATTTAGATCGAACCTACTGGTGATCGCTGGAGGACACGTGGAGTCGGTGCTGCGCGGTGCGGTCGTCGATCAGGAGGAGACCGTCGTTGCCATCGTCGTCGAAGCCGTCACCGCCGCTGTTGGCGTCGACGTGGCCGTCACTGCCGCTGTCGGATCAGGGCTGGCTCGAAGAATTTGGGGAGGAGGAGTCTTCGTGAAGAGTGGGGAATTCTGAGTAATGAAAAATTCTCTCTCCACTCTAAATATAAGAGAAAAGGAAATGGCCGTTTTACAACCCCCCTCCCCCCCCCCCCCCCGCCCCGCTAAACTCAATACTTTCGCAGGTCCCTCTGGTTAGGGATTTATTATAAAAATCCCCTCCCCCTTTTCATTAATTACAAAAACTGTTAAAAATTAGTTAGAATCTTAAAAAAATGAGGGGACCACTAAATTGGTTGTAACAACCTTTTAAGTTTGAAATTTCTCCTAGTTTATTTCCCTCCAAAAATATCAATCACCATATTTATTATTTTAAAACCAAAAACTTATTATTTGAAACTTAATCATCAACTATTATTAATATTAAAATGTTTTTAAAATCAAATTTATTTTCTCAAAACAGGGAGGTGGAGTTACAAATCTCCTCCCATAAAATAATTTCGTCCTCAAAATTCTAAGGAAAACAAACATATTTATCAATTCAAAAATGGTTCATACTAAAATACAAATTTTTTATTGAAATGTAAATTCTCTGAAACACAAGAGTACAATCAAGAAAATAAACTAGGATAGCTATCCCGTATTTTATCCTCGCGCTCCCATGTGGACTCTCCCGGAGAGTGGTGTTTCCACAAGACGCGGACAAGTGGAATAGTCTGGTTCCGCAGGCGATTCTTCCTCCGATCAAGGATCTCCACTGGCTGCTCCTCGTAGGTCAAGTTCGGACCCACCTCCAGTTCTGAATAGTTTACCACATGGCTCAGGTCCGAAATGTAGCGTCGAAGCTGGGACACGTGGAAGACGTCATGCACTCCCTCTAAGCTAGCTGGAAGCACTAGTCGATATGCCACCTCGCCAATCTGCGCCATCACATCGAAAGGTCCGATGTACCTCGGACTGAGCTTCCCTCCTCTGCCAAATCTGATAACGCCTCTAGTCGGTGAGATCTTCAGGAATACTCTATACCCAACCGCGAACTCCATTGGCCGTCTGTTGCTGTCTATCCAGTTCTTTTGCTGATCCTGTACAATTCTGAGACGCCCTCTGAGCCTTTGAGATCAAATACGATAATTACACACAAGAAGTTGAAATAATAAGATCTAACAATGATCAAGAATTAAATAGGCACGAATGGAATGAAGTTTCGATTACAACTTAGAGGAGCAAAATCATGAAGACACAATTATTAAGTACGATCAAAATCGATAGTTTAACACCAGTGGACTAGGACACGATAGGAAAATTATGGTCAGATAGACATGATTTAAGATTGAAGTTTAGACAATGCACAAACGAAGTATAGAATCAAAATATGGCAATGTATAATTTTAAGGAATTCAATGATCTAACGATAAAATGCTAGAACAGAAATTAGCAAGGGTTGATTGAGGAAACGTACGAAATACTCAGGAAATACAGTATCAAATCAGGATGAATGTGCAAGGATCTGTGATTCTCGAAAACTAATAATCATATGAAAAGGGAATACAGTCTCCATGATATACAAGAACATATAGATATTTGAAGTCACTTTACTTAGAATCCCTGCCCCGCCAGTGTATGTCTGGCTGCAGTGAACTTTCGGTTCCATGACTTAAATAACAATATGTTACCGAATAACATATCAACTTTATTCATTTTCAAACAATTATCAATGAAGCAACTCAAAAGATCTAAATATGAAGAGTTTAGGACAAAGTCTCAATAATACCCGAAAACCTATGAATGTCTGAAATTACTTCAATCTTGGAGTTCATGCCTCGCCAGTGTACAGCTGGCTGCAGTGAATCCTCAGTCTCTATAATCCAGATAATGGCTGCAGTGAACAAGTGCCACGCTCTAGTAGGTCATCGAATAGTCTTTGAACTTTATCCATAGAAAATTTCAAGGAATCAAAATGAGTTCTAATAGTCCAAGTCACGAAAATGGTGAGGTTATCTGACTATTAGAATACAAGGGTTTATTAGGTACTAAGAGACGACAAGGGATCCAATCAGTGAGTATAAAAGGACAGCCAGGAAGATTTAAAATTTCAGACAGGGAGCGAAGTTTTAACTTATAACGAAATTCTCAAAGGAATCCGGGATGATAACAAGATCCCGGATATGGAACATAATCCTGGGTAGGTAACGAATTCTCAAAGGTGGCATAAAGCAAGGTATCTGACAAAAGACAAAGTCTTAAAATAAGGAATAAAATCTTGTATTGGAAACAAGGTTTACCAATATTTCAAATAACAACGAAATCTCGAGCGAAATCTCGAAGGAAAAACAACCTCCAATAAGGTACACAGTGAAAAATAGAAGATCAGGTATCAACAAAGTCGTGAATCAGGAACAAATTCTTGAATAGAAAATCTCAACGAGGAAACAAGATTTTGAATAGGGAACACGGTCTCAACGAGTCGCGAGTAGGAACTGAAGTTTCAAAGTCTGGAAAATCTTGAATATGGGACTAAATCACGAACAAAACAAAGTCTCGTAAATAGGAAACATGATCTTAAAATCTCGAATGGAATCAAGTTACGAAATAGGAAAAGAGAATCACTGGGTGAATAGGAAACAAGTATCCATGAAACAAGTGATACCTCAAATAGGGGACAAGATTGAAACAAAGTGGTGATCAGAACAATTTTTCAAACAGAAAACAAGCCAGGAATAGGAAAAGAAATCTCATATAGGGAGCATGTCAAGTCCTCAGATTTGAAAGGAAATTTTTCAAAGGATGTCTTGAATGGTGAATAAAAGCAAATATTGAATAAAATCAAATTCCAACAAGCCCCGAATAGAAAAATGAACCTCGGGAAGAAAACAAATTGTAACTAGTTCTGTATAGGAAACAAAATTCCTAAGTAGAATCATGAAAAGAAAGCAGGGTTACGAAGAATGGATGGAGAAGTATCAATCAACGAATAGGAAACAATATCTCGAAATAAGTTTTGAATATCAACTAAGATTCCAAAATAGAAAACAAGAAGTTTCAAGAAATGATCCAGGTGCTTCAAGAAATTTAAGGGAAGGCTGGATTGTGAATCAAGATACATGGTTTTTCCAACCATGCAAAAGAAATCTTCTGTCTTCAGTCTATCTTCAGTATTCCTCCGGGACTGTAGTCTCTTCAATCTTTCTCAACTGTCCTGACGTAGGCTGGTCCTTGTGACAATGCTCCATGCTGTTGCTGAATCTGGAGAGGCAGGTTCTTCTTCTGTGATACTGGTGCTCCTCGTGCTTGTCCTTGGGCAGTGTGATCAGCGGTCTCCAGCAATCCTTGACTTGGTGGGCAGGCGATCAGCAGTACAAGCATAGCTTTCGTCTTTTGCGGCACTCTTCGTAGTGGTGTCCTGAGCTGCGGCAGAAAATACAAATGATAGCCGGCTGAATCTGAATCTCCCACTGGGTTGAAGAAGTGTTGTCTGAGTGTGGCGACGCTTTGCGGGTCCATGATAGTTGATATCTTCATCATAAGTCTTCATGTCCTTCATGAGCTTCAACTTTCCATCTCGTTCCATTGTCTGTATTATATTGTGGACCTCCTGGCTAGTGGTACCAATCTTCAGAGAAGTCGGATCCTCCAAGACTTGGATGATCTTCAGTGGCGGCTCCAGGTTCTCGATCTGCTTCTTGGTGCAAGATAAGCGCTCGGTATCGGGGAAGCCAAAGATTCGAGAGTCTGGAAATCAGAAGTCCTTCCTGGCTCGGAGAGTGTATCCACAAGTCTGGCTTGGAAAGGATGGCATGCCCCCTCTGGTTGTCAAGGGACTCTTCAAACGTCTCCGTCAATTACGTACTACCCATGGGGATAGTAGAGTGATAGAAGGTAGTGGAAGCTCGAAACTCTCAAGTGTAGATGGATCGACTGTTCCGGTGTCGCGTGCTTTTGAACTATATAAAAAACAGAAAACTGTTAAAATAACCTAGACCTAAATACAACAAGTGTTTATAGAATATCAATATACCCGATGTACCCGATTTCCTATGATGTGATCAAATTTTCCTAATTTAACAAGTCCTCCAATAGTACTCTAATACCTAGGTACTATTAGGACAGACCTGCATGGGCCACCACTAAAAATATGTCATGACCCGCTCCCGAATAATCGAACATGAGTCGGACACGCCCAGCCTTCGTCGTTAGACACGACGAAGTAAGCTGTACCAAACTAGGGAAATCTAACCAGATAAATACGAAAGTATACAATCACAGCATCCACAAACGTTTCCAAAACGATCACCATAATCCACAATTCTATATATCAAAAATGTACTAGTCATCAGGAATGAAATGTACTATGAACTCTAAAGCAATATCTAGGAGTAAAGCTAAGCATTCTAAACCTAAAGCCTCTATCTAAATCATGTCTCCATCCTGCTCAGCTAATGTCCCGAGCTCTGGCCCATAAAGTAGAATAATATCCTGCAAGTATACCTGCAACATATCCAGTCAGGAGTGGAGCAAAGTACAGTTCTAGATAATGAAACATGAACATGACATGAACAGAGTACAGGAGTGCAGAAAATAAAATACAGGAATGAACATGAAAGTACAGGAAAGTAGTACAGAAAATAAGTACAAAAAATGTAATGTACAGGAATGAAACTATAATCCTGTAGTACCAGACATGATAAGTGCACAATATCGGAATACATCTAGTCCATGTGACAGGCTGGGGTGAGTACAAGAGCATGCACAGGAGTACATGAATATGGTACGACTTAGGGCCCGTATGCACGATGCGAGGCCTAAGCTAGGCACATGAGTATAGTAACTGGGATTGGTCACATGGCTAGTGTATTTCCCCACCCGACACTAATAAGTACTAGAACAAGAGTACAGGAGTACATGATGTCGTGCCATGACGTGTCACAAGAAAGAGTACAAGAATATAAATGCACAAAACCGTAGAAAAGTACTTGCCTTTGCTCCGGGAAATACGGGTAATGAATGGAGCTGGATAATCTCCTGTTTATTGAGTACAAGTTGGTTAATAACTAAACAAGCTCTAAATTTGTATCTTGCAGTTTTATAACTATGATATTTGGTTAAGCCAAAATATCAACTATTCAATATTAAACTCCCTATAATTATACTTAAAACTATTAATTGAACTATTCACTAAAATATAAAGATAACTAACATGGCTTGAAATAGAGACCTACCTTGCCAACCATGCTATTACCTAACCTCAAATTAGTCTAAAGAAAAATACTTATCCATAATGTGTTGAATTATACATGTAGGTGGGTTCATATAAGGTCACTTCCATTTAATAAAATGAACCAACCTGCAATCTTAGATTTAGTGCATACACTACATGAGTTCTCAGTCTCATGTTCAACTATTGAATTAATATTGACACATAAGTTCTCAGGTTCCCTGATATGCCTAGGTTCACTACTCACCCACTGAACCAATCATGGTATATATTCAGTTCATCATTGAAACAAAAATTGTATAAGACAACTTCAATTTAAAAGATGAACTAATATTGACATATAAATCTCTGGTTCAGGTAACACAAAGTATGATGGGTGTTCAACCATTGCATATATGAATTCCAGCTTCATGAGATTTAGGTTCTCATCTATACACTAAGATTCATTCTCAGGTTTACACTGAACCAGGGCAGTGATGAGAAGCACCAGTTCAAATTATGGCCACAATACTGCATATGGGTTCAGAAATTGAACTGAAATAGCATAATGCTTGCAAAGAACACATTCTCAGGTTCAGTTTGAAAACTGAACTGAATTCCCATAGTCAAGAGTCATCAGAAGAGATAATTCAATCAAAACTTTTTTAATTTATAGAGTGGTAACGCCAATTACAAAAATCATTATTGCAAAACATTAAATACGCAAACTACAACAGCATCCAATCAACTGCTGTCTAAAATAACTAATTCACTTAACTCACAATTTGAATCCTAAACTCCTAACGGCTACTAGGCTTCACTGCCAACCACTGAATCAAGCCTGAATCAGCATGATTTCCTCCGTGGAATCTGACCCCACCCCGGACACTTCTTGCTGGACACGATCCGCAACTGGTATCATCCCGACATTGCTGCCAAGTTCTAATTGAGGACACGGACACTCCACCCCCACGCACCCGACACAAGCCTGTGCATACACACACACACTAGTTCTAAGCATAAATAAAGATTCTCTATTAACAAGAGAAATGAAGGAAATTACCTGAAATAACCAATTCGTAGTGGAAACACGCTCCCTGCAGCTGGAAAATCTCTCGTGTCCAAAACACAAATGAACACCTGACACAGACATTCCAACGAACATTTGGCGATCAGAAAAAATATTCAAAAATAGTTGCGTTTCGCTGCTTCTTCGAAACTCAGAATTTGAAGATTGATCCTTAAAATCAACATCCCGATCGAAATTGTAAAACCTCAAGAAAAATCGGATCGGTTTCAGGAAGAAATCTTCAAACAAAGCTCACTAAATTCAAAAAAAAATTCAAAGAGATCCACAACAGTAATTCGAAAATAGACTCACCTATGCGAGTGACCCGATCAGTAAATTCGACCCTCTCTCCGATAATCCAGACCAGAGTTCAATTGATAAAGTAAAATGGAAAGATCTGCAAATTTCTGCAGGCTCTGGATCGATCTTCCCGAGCTGAAGTTGACCGGGTCAATCATGAAATGAGAATGAATATAGGAGAAGCGAATCAAAACACCATGAGATGGAGAACAAAAATTTTAGATCGAACCTACTGGTGATCGCTGGAGGACACATGGAGTCGGTGCTGCGCGGTGCGGTCGTCGATCGGGAGGAGACCGCTGTCTCCATCGTTGTCGAAGCCATCACTGCCGCTGTTGGCGTCGACGTGGCCGTCACCGCCGCTGTCGGATCAGGGCTGGCTCGAAGAATTTGGGGAGGAGGAGTCTTCGTGAAGAGTGGAGAATTCTGATTAATGAAAAATTCTCTCTCCACTCTATATATAATAGAAAAGGAAATAGCCGTTTTACAAACCCCCCTCCCCCCCCCCCCCCCCCCCCCCGCCGCTAAACTCAATACTTTCGCAGGTCCCTCCGGTTAGGGATTTTTTATAAAAATCCCCTCCCCCTTTTCATTAATTACAAAAACTGTTAAAAATTAGTTAGAATCTTAAAAAAATGAGGGGACCACCAAATTGGTTGTAACAACCTTTTAAGTTTGAAATTTCTCCTAGTTTATTTCCCTCCAAAAATATTAATCACCATATTTATTATTTTAAAACCAAAAACTTATTATTTAAAACTTAATCATCATCTATTATTAATATTAAAATGTTTTTAAAATCAAATTTATTTTCTCGAAACAGGGAGGTGGAGTTACAGTTCTCTTGAGGAGTCTCTAGTGGTGTCTCTAGTGGTGGAGAAACTTCGATTGGGGGAGTCACTATTTCATTGTTAGATGAAGAGGGACAAGTGTCTCCAATAGAAGAGTTTTTTAAACCAAAAGAGATGTCATCAACATCTTCGGATGAGGAGGATGTAGAAGAGTTAAGTTCATCAAAAGAGACATTAATAGACTCTTCGACAACAAGACTTCTTTTATTAAAAACACGAAATCCTTTACTATGTATTGAATAACCAAGGAAAATACCTTCATAGGCTTTTTCTTCAAATTTGCCTAGGTTATGTTTGGTATTCAAAATAAAACATTTGCAACCAAAAACTTTAAAATATTCAATAGAGAGAATTTTGTCAAACCAAAGCTCATATGGAGTCTTTTTAGAAATAGGTCTAATCAAGAACCTATTTATAACTTGACATGTCGTGTTAACGGCTTCTGTCCAAAAATATTGGGGGAGCTTATAATGATTTAACATGACCCTAG
This sequence comes from Iris pallida, assembly GCA_029216955.1. Taxonomy (NCBI): domain Eukaryota; kingdom Viridiplantae; phylum Streptophyta; class Magnoliopsida; order Asparagales; family Iridaceae; genus Iris; species Iris pallida. Next base: position 5,717,902 of record JANAVB010045017.1, read on the forward strand.
CCATATCACCAAGGGTTCTATTCTTTCTTTTCATAAAACCATTTTGTTGTGGAGTTCGAGGACAAGCAAAATCATGACCAAAACCATTCTTTTCACAAAATCTTTTAAAATTGGCATTGTCAAATTCTCCTCCATGATCACTCCTAATTTTGTTTATAGTAAAGCCTTTCTCATTTTGAACATGTTTGCAAAAAGTAACAAATTCACGAAAAGTATCACTCTTATTTACAAGAAAAATAACCCAAGTAAATCTTGAAAAATCATCAACCAAAACGAAAGCATAAAGTTTTCCTCCAAGACTAGCTACTCTACTAGGACCAAATAAATCCATATGAATGAGTTGGAGAGGTCTAGTAGTACTTACTGAGTTGATAGATTTGAAGGATGACTTGGTCAACTTACTTTTCTCACATTCTTCACATACCATGTCCTTTATGAGTGAAATACTTGGAAGCCCTCTTACAAGCTTCTTGGTGGCAAGTCGGGAGATGGTATCCATGTTAGCATGCCCAAGTCTCATGTGCCATAGCCAACTTTCATCGTTCTTTGCAACTAAGCACCTGTCATTGTTAGTACCTTCAACAAGATAAAGGACATAGATATTATTTTCTCTAACGGCTTCATACACTGTAGATCCATTGGTGCTATCGGTGATGAAGCATTTGTGTTTAACAAACTTAATATCATAACCATTGTCCGTAAGATAACTAATACTAAAAAGGTTATGCTTAAGATTTGTAACAAGACAAATATTTTTAATACACGGATAAGGAGGTGAGCCGATATTACTATTTCCTATGATGTGGCCTTTTAGATTATTACCGAATGAAACGTGGCCTTCTTTCTTCATCGATAGCGTTGCAAAAAGTGAAGCATCACCGGTCATGTGCCGTGAGCAACCGCTATCGAGGATCCACTTGCTTCTAGCATGTGAGGGAGGGTTCACCTACAACAAAAGTTGAAGATGAAGACTTTGGTACCCAAGAGTGTTTGGGTCCTTGATTGTTAGTCTTAGGAACCCACTTAAATATTTTCATATCAACATGTTTTCTCATTTGACAATAATAAGAAGTGTGTCCAAGTAGACCACAATAGTTGCACATCATAGGTGATATAGATTTAGAGGAGAAAGAATGAGTATCATGAACATGCAGTGCTCTAGTGTGAGGAGCTCTAACATGAGTGTTATGGTGATGATAATAAAAGGTATGATGTGATGTGTTCTTCTTTACAAAGGGTCCCTTTCTTGTGTGCATTGTGTTAGAAGAGGACCTATGTGCGGTGTTCTTATACGTATGAGAATTATTATTTGTGTTGTGAGGTGTGTGGGTGTGTCTTGTGTGAACCGTATTCTTATCAACAAGTTTCTTACCATGCTCAAGAAGATCATTATACTAAATAGAAGTGTCATACTCTCTTTGATTAGCAGCAAGTGTTTTGTGTATGGCAAAATTATAAGCATCTCTGAGGGATTGAATTTCAACGTCCTTTTTCTTAATGATGTCTTCAGATTCTACTAGCTTTAGTCTCAAGGACTCAATGTCATCAGTGTCAGAGGCGGGAGTTTTTCCCTTTACATCAATAATGATGTTAGAGAGTCTCTCTATTTCTTGTTTGTATGCCTCAACCTCTTTTAAAGATTTCTCGTACTTATTTCTTACACCTTTGTGTTCCTCGTGTAATTCAAGAATAAAATTTTCCAAATCATCGTAAGAAAGAGTGTTTAAAGAGAAGTCATTGAGTACCTCATCGGTTGCCATGAGACAAACATTTACATTGTGTTTGCATTCTTTGTCGTTGTCCGAGTCACTGTCATCACTTTTACACCAAATACTGGTGTTGGCATATTTTCTGGAGGATGAGCTTCCTTTGTTGGACTTCTCGTATTTGCTAGAATCCTTTCTTGTCATGGGACAATCTCTCTTGATGTGTCCGGTTCTCCTGCATTGGTAGCAAGCAGGCTCTTCATCATTGTCCCGTCTGAATCGGTTGGTTTTGTTGAACTTGAGGAACTTTCGAAAGTGCTTGGCGGTGAGAGCTATTTCTTCATCATCATCCGATTGGTCATCATCGGAGCTATCCTTTGAGTAAGATTTTGTAACCTTGAGGGCCAAGGACTTCTCCTTTTCTTTTGCCTTCTCCTTTTTCTTTTCTTGCATGGAAGATTCCTCTTGATCTTTCATGTCTAGTTCATGCGTCATAAGCTTTCCCATGAGGGTTTCAAGGTTCATCATTGTCAAGTCATTCCCTTCAATGATGGCGGTAGCTTTTGGATTCGATCATTTGGTCAGTCCTCTGAGGATTTTTCTGATATTTTTATGAGTAGGGTATACCTTACCAAGAGAAGAAAGAGGGTTAATGATATCACCAAAATGAGCGAACATACAAGTAATAGACTCATCTTGTTTTATTTTAAAAGATTCATACTCTTGTGTGAGTCTGCTAATCTTAGATTCATTTACTTGTGATTTTCCCTCGTGAGTGGCTTCTAGCAATTTCCAAATATCATGTGAAGACTTACAAGTAGAGATTCTATTGAATTTATTGCTATCGATAGAGCAGTAGAGATCATTCATAGCCTTAGCATCTCGACTAGCAAGCTTCTTGGCATTCTCGGTGAGTTTCTCCCTAAGGGTCTCTGAAGCAACTTCCTCAATAACTACTGAAGAGGTAGGGAGACCATTTATCACACAATCCCATAAATCGAAATCTATGGACTTCAGATAAATGTTCATCCTAATTTTCCAGTAGTTATAGTTGGTTCCATCAAATAGAGGAGGTCTATTTGTGGAGTGTCCCTCATTGTGAAATGAGTTGGTGCTAGGGTTAGTGGCCATGGATTACTCTCAGGGTGTGAGTCCAAATCAAGAGAACAAAACTCTGATACAAATTGTAGAACCCTAGAGGGGGGGTGAATAGGGTTGTAAAATAATTACTGACAATTAAAAGCTATTTTACTGAAAGTAAAGGAGAGAGAGAGAATATCAAACACTCGATGTATCCTGGTATCCTTCCAAGGGGCACTCCAGTCCCGGAACTCTCTCCGACTTTAATCCACTATTTGAGTAAATAGTTACACACGAGTTTGGATCCGAAGAACTTGTCAACTTCAATACGAGTTTGGATCCGAAGAACTCGCCAACTTCTTACACACGAATTTTCTTACGAAGGCTCGCCAACTTCAAACTCAAGAAGAAAAGAAAAAGGGCTTATGATCTTCTTTCACACTAGAAGATCTACAACACTTGAATACTCTAGCACTTTTTTGATTTGATGACAAATGGAGGCTTGAGAGTAATGGTGAAACTTTCTTGGTGGTTGGAAATTTAAGGCTTTGAAAGGATAAGTCTTTATGAAGAGAGAGAAATCCTTTTTATACAAATCCAAAGTCATAAAGTGCATTCAGCCATCAACCGGATTATTCGTCAGATTTTAACGAAAATCCGTCAGATTATTCGGTCAATAGTAACGGCTAGAAATAGAGCCGTCGGATGCATTAAATGCTGCTGATAGATGCCGTTGGATTTAAATTTAGAACTGCCAGCAATGCAAGCGGATTATCCATCGGATTTCAGCGGAAGAGATTTCCAATCCTAGCAGGAAAAGGAGGGAAACGGATACTCAATTTCAAGTGAGTAAACAGAATTCCATACTCGATCTCATAGATACATATAGAATTCTGTGGAAAGCCGTATTCGATGAAAGTCGTATGTACGGCTTGGAGGGAGATCTTTCATATCTTTCGAGATCCACCCTACAATATGGGGTCAAAAAGCCAAAATAAGTGATTCGTTTTTAGCCCTTATAAAAAGAAAACTGATTCTGGAACCTCTTTCACGCTCATGTCACGTCGAGGTACTGCAGAAGAAAAAACTGCAAAATCCGATCAATTTTTTTCTTTCATTTTTACTTTACTTTCATTTTTACTTTACATTATATACTATTTATTTTATTGACTATTTATTATTTATTTTGTTAGAAATATAGTTAGTTAGAAATATATTTATATAATTTTTCTTTTTATATTATATAGAAATCATTTGCATTTTTTTATGATAATACTATTTTATTTCAAATTTCTGGCGGATTATCTGAACTTTGTGCTCACAAACCTGCTGGAAACGATCGGATCATCCGTCGGATCTCTGTAGAAATCCGACAGATTTTTCGTCTCCTTGTAAAAATGACTTTCATCATTTACACCAAGAAAATTTGTCATCCTATGAAAGTGCATACAAAGTCTCATAGACACTTACAGACTCTTGAGAAGACACGGTACCGATCTGAACAATTTGGCTTTCGCATCGTCTTCTTGATTGTCTTTAAGAAATGTCTTTGACGGAGTATGAAAGGTCTTTTCTCCATAGTCTTGATAGGTTTCGTGGAAAATGTACGGAGATGAACTTTCTTCTATTCTTGTCTTTTAAATAAGTTCATGTGGAAGAAATGGACTAAAGACGTACAAAGGTTAATAAAGAACAATATATCAAAATCGATGTGCCAACATATATGTGAGGGTGAGATATAATTTGTCTATACTGAGCAATGTTCTGCAAGTTCAGCTACGAATATATGTAATAATCTGTCTATACTGGACCTTTCTTTTCCTAGTTACTTGTCAATGTTTTGCTGTAATATTTGATTTGGGAACAATGGGCCGACAGCTATGAATAGAGTTTGGAACTATATGTAATAGGCCCATTATTTGAAAGAGAAGTTTGTGTATACTGTGACCAATATTATGTTTTTTTTCTAAGCATTAAAGAATTTTCATCTTCCGGTGTTAGTGTTATGTATAGATTTTTCTGAACGGACCCATTGAAATAACAGTTTGGAAGTATATGTAATTGGCCCATTTTCTGCTTTAAAATGATATATTATTGAGATTTTTTGAAGCCCAGTATATTTTATTTGGGTCTGGCCCATTTGCAAAAAAAAGGGCCCAACCGATTAAACCGAGCTAAAGAATTCGGTTCGGTTTAAAACGGTTCTTCTTATATTCGGTTCGA